>CADEHL010000068.1:529829-939626 GCA_902827135.1 Harpagifer antarcticus
CAGACTGATCTCATCAGTAATGCATGACGCAGACCCAACGTTTCGTTGCTCCGATTGGCTGTAGGTCTGACTCTATTCAAATTGCATTCTGAGGCATTATGATCTGACCGTGGCCGCGCTGATATTATAACGCCAGAGAATTTCCACACCTTTAGTGTATAAAACTCCCCCACTACTTAGACTATTCCTTGCACCCCTCTTCTAGCATAAGCCCGAATGGTCTAATGAAATCCATATTACATCAGTAATGTACACTTGTTGTAACAGCAGGATCAGTTTGTGTGTTGTGGACACGACCTGTATATTTTCGCAAGCCGTGTTCTCAACATTTAGCATTTTGCTTATTATTTAATTTGCTTACTTTAACATAATTTTTCATGGTGGGGCTAAGATGGGGCTAAGCCATTTTTTGGTATGGCTGTAGCCTACCCCAGCCATACCCTGGTGCCGCCACTGCCAATGACACATCATTTATTATTGCTTGCAACGCAGTTGTTGTAAAAAACTAAATATTCAGCTTTTCTGTTCAAGTATTTTTGTTTTTACTTCATAATTCCAATTGAATCAGGGTCCTTTCAGCTTAAAGTAAGAAATGTCACCGACAATTGTTCTATTATATTATTGCGCTGTTACTGTATGGTGATGTGATGTGTTAATGTGTCACTAAGTTTCGGTGGTACTGAGCTTGTATAGGACAGGTGTTTCCTGTGTGTGTGTGTGTGTGTGTGTGTGTGTGTGTGTGTGTGTGTGTGTGTGTGTGTGTGTGTGTGTGTGTGTGTGTGTGTGTGTGTGTGTGTGTGTGTGTGTGTGAGTGAGAGTGGGGGAGCTTCAGAGGAGAGGATGAGACTTACTGTCTCTTTGAGGTAGAGACAGATAACAACTGAATTAGCAAAACAGTGGGGTAGCACTGTCTAGTGAACAATGCCTGCCTGCAGACGTAGACATCATTTGAGGTTTACAATACTTTAGTCATCTTAAGTAGGGTGATCAAGTCTGGTGATATTCTGTAATGTTCTTATAGTCAACAAATCCAAAGCAACACTAACTAATCCTACTAACAAGCATAGTCTGCGTCACAAAGCTGTATATATTTAACTTGTATAATATTTAACAAAACATTATACCAGGTTCTTCACAATTGGTGCAGGGTACTCCGTTAGTTGACTTAGGTGAAAATAGCAATACGAGTACAAAACATAAAAGCATTAATTAAACAGAATCTATAATATTAGAAACATGTAGATTACATTATTACATTATAATTTTTGATCAACATTGATCAAATTGAACATACATTGTATTTTGCAGCTGATAAAGGGGAAGCTAATATGATTTACCTGATCTACTTTATATCACACTGTAATGTATAATTCATTGTATGTAGTATCTTTAATCTGAATCTTTACAGTAACTAAGTTCAAAATACATTTAAAAGACTAAAAAACTACAATATGTTTTTCTTTAGCCATAAAGTTCAATACTCAAGCAAGGTACAAGCAAGTACCTTAGTTAAGTGAATGTTCCCTAGTTATCTTCCTATTCTACAACTTGAGCTTATATAAATTAGCTGAATTATGTTATTTTATTTGTGTACAATATAAGGATTGTGGAATAACAACCCCTAAATGAAATGCAGCCATTACCAAACTTACTTTTAGTTAAAAGTTAGTCAAAATGTCTGCCGTGAAAAAAGCTCCTTGATAACATATCAAAAGGGATTGAGAAGTATGCCTGTGTGTGTGTGTGTGTGTGTGTGTGTGTGTGTGTGTGTGTGTGTGTGTGTGTGTGTGTGTGTGTGTGTGTGTGTGTGTGTGTGTGTGTGTGTGTGTGTGTGTGTGTGTGTGTGTGTGTGTGTAAGTGGGTTAAGACGTTGTGGTAGTTGTGGGAGAGCACAGTGACAGATGAAAGATTAGGCCATGGCTGGCCGACTAACATGCTAAACAGTTTTTTCTCTTTATCACCTGAAACACAAAAAGACAAACGGACAGTATGTGACCATATTTTTGGATTATATGAGGTACATTTATTAAGATAGATGTTTTGGGAATTCATTTACACATAGTCAGGGTGGTGGACGTTAAATGACTACATTTACACAAGTACTTATACATTTTCTTTTTAAAAATATTTTTAGGGCCAGATTAACCTTGAGATGACAGTGTTGAAAGGGGGAGATCGAGGGGATAACATGCGTACATGGTCCCAGGCCGGATTCAAACCTGGGTTCTCAGCATGGGAACTGAGTCCCTACACATGGGCCACCAGCTCTACCAGGTGAGTTATATGGCAGCCTGTACTTATACATTTTCAAGGTCCTCGTACTTAACATGAGTATTTCCATTTTTTGCCACTAAATATTTCTAATCGATATTGTACTTTTACTTGACAACATGTATTTGATCATTTTAGTTACTTTGAGGATTCAGATTCAGATTTATAATGTCAAATATAGTCAACCCATCATGTTTTGTTATAGGCTACATTAAGATTACATTGTATTGATCTCTTTATGAAATGTACAAGAAAAACACAAGTTTCTCTTTTACCAGTTGTAACATTAAAGAAGTTTGTGTGTGTGTCTTTGTTGGGATGTGGTAAAGTGTTTTTCGGCGTATCCTTGAAAAGCCTGTATTTTATCTCTCATTCTCAGCCGCCTTTTAACACCACATAAGACAAAGAAATGGAGAGAAAGAGCGGTAAAGAACCATGAGGGGGAGGAATAGCTTGTCTAAACTTTTTCCTGGTTGTTCCTGGTCGACTGTTCGCTGTCTCTATAATGCAGCTACAATACATCTTTAAGCTCTGAATAGTTTTTATTTCCTCAAGTCATCTTCTTACATTCAAAGCTACAAACACACACAGAGGCTCATATCACATTTACTGACATGTGATATAGAGACCATGTCATATAATAAATAAATATAAAATTTAAAAACTGACTTCACTTGGATAAGATTTGAAGTCATGTATGAGTGTTGTAATACATTCATAAAGAACACAAGTCTATTGTTTTATTGCTTTCCAAACAACATGTTTTACTAATCATCATTCAAGAAAAAGCTTTTGATAATCTATTCAAATCCAAAAATTAGATTTAATAAAGAAAAATAGGAATAAGACGCTACTTAAATGTTCTAATCTAAATAATGTTTTAATGCATTTCATCTGTGTATTCTAATACAGATTTCATACATAGATTTCGCAAACGGTTAATACACGATATGTGTGATTTAAGATGTGATATGCAAAACATACAAAACCTGTAACATAAGTATGTACATGAGACACATGGGCACAATACTCTTTTAAGAAGAGAACTTGTTTCCATAAAAATGTATAAATTATCCTTTATAAATTCTTACTGAGTTTATAGGAGTTAAGGCATAAAAGGGTGCATTGATGATGAATGCACTTATTCAAATCCAACACAAACTCTCGCTAAAAGATAGGAAGGTAAAAACCAAGGCGGAATTACAAATACTTGTAAATCATTAGATGATTTCCGAAAGCATTTTTTGTTACGAACAAAATTTGCAGAAATTACACAATGCCGTGTCAATGTGTTGAATCCTTAGCTTTAATGTATGGACACGTTTGCAAGAAACATAAGTAGAAGGTCATGTCTTCTTTCTTTTTTAACAGTTTTACAAATAAAATCACAAAAGCCGTTATTTAGCACAATGATCAGTGTCAAGAAGTCCGATAATGCTGATGTTCAATGTTTCTTCACTTTATTGTAGAATTTCTAAAAGTTGGGATTCTCTACTTGTATAAAAGAAACTTACAAATGATATCTTGTATGAATCAAAACAACCATTTAATCAATGTTTTAAGGTTTCTTGCTTTTTAATGACTGAAATGTGTTCAGTCACATTGTATTTCACTACAACGGGTATACAATCTAACAATACATAAACAGGTATATTTAAATAAAATAAAAATTAAGAAATAACCTTTAGAAAAAAATAGCCTGCATTGAGCTACTGACAGAGTATTGCCTGGTCACATCTAGTGAAATGTCATTTGAGAATAAGCTTTACATATACAGTATATCCTAATGTAGCTCAAATTGTCTTATTCATACTCTGAGGCGTTTGAATAGGTGCTGACAAAATTCAATATGCAATCAAAGTTATTTCCTGACTTGATAATTATATTTTTGGAGCCTGAGAACATTATTTTCCTAGTTCTTGAAAAATCTGTATACTTGTATAACTCATTTTATTAGTGGCAGTGAAATCATTTATCTCCACATTCATTCTATAACCCAGATAATAATTACATTTGCCAATCAAATCCCAAACTGAGATGTTAAGAAAAAACAATGCTGTGTCAAGATTAAATCTATTATAACATTAATTTAAGCATTTAAGTGTGCCTTGCCCTGAACAATGGAGTATTTGTTAAACACAATTCTGATACCACATTTGAAATACCCCTGGGATGTGCTGTGGTACATTCACAAACAGTTCAGAGGAATTGCAGATGAAGTATTTTTTTCGCGTCTCCCTGAATCAAACAAAAGTAGAACTTTAATTTGAGTACACGCATGACTAAATCAAAGTATTTTCATTTTTATTCTTTGAGTTTAGAGAAGTGCTTTGGAGGGCGCAGGAGACCTATCAGTGTAGAAAAACCCTACCTAACATAAAAAAATACAGCTTTGGGTTCTTGTACCTTAATGGATTCTCACTGAGTTTGAACAGCACACTAGGACCCTTATTAAAACATGTCCTCTCATGAAGGCTGAGGTGCCCCCCCGAGTCAAGTTCAAAGGTCAAAAGACCCTGCACTGGTTGAGGCTGAACATCCGTCGTCTGGCCTGTTTCCTAGCCTGGTTAATGGCTGTTCGCACTGCATGCTCAAAAACTTGCTGCACACCACGGTTATTTAAGGAGGAGCACTCCAGGTAGCCTTTAGCATGGACCTCATGAGCCACACGTCTCCCCTCCGCTGCTGAGATGCAGTTTCCCCGGTACTGCCCCATCTCCCTCAGATCTGTCTGGGTTGCAACAACCAGCACCGGCACCCTTGGCAAGTTCTCTCGAACCTCAGCAATCCACTTGCGCTGTACACTGGCCAGAGAGTTAGGGTTGGCCACAGAGTAGCAGATTAGCACAACGTCAGCCTGGTGGTAGGATCTCGGTCGGATTTGTCTAAAGTTGTCATTGCCCGCCGTGTCCCACAGCCCCAGGTTGATCTGAACCCCGTCCATGTACACCTCCACCCCTGTGTTTTCAAACACTGTGGGCTGGTAGTTGTCTGGGAAGGTTTCTGAGGTGAAGCGGACCAGCAGCGCTGTCTTGCCCACGGCACTGTCCCCGACCAGGACGCACTTCAGCGCCATCTCTTCGGTCTCGTTCATGGCTGCCGCCGACAGTCTCACTCCTTTGGATATTTGTGGTTATGTGGAAAGTCTTAGGGATGGTTTCTCTGTAACACGTTTACGTTGTAGACAAAGGCAGCGTACTTCTGTGTTCAAGTGGTAGTTTTCATAGCAGGTGATTTGTAGCCCTGGCATATGGTAACTCAATTTCTGAAGATTTCAGCGGTCATTCAGTTTGTTGAACTGAACTATAATGTCTCTCTTTTCAGAGCGTTTTAACGTTGTTCATATGGAACAGGTTTAAAATCAGCTTCCCACACGCCCCAGACAACGTCTCAGATCATTAGTCCATCTTGTCTCGTATCACTTCTGCTGTGTTTCTGCAGCGAGGTCGGATGTCGGTCCTTCTCTCTAATGACGGCTGTCATCCTTTCCAAACAGGTTGAACCTCTCAGAGTTGAGGACGGATGTCTACTGATGAAGAGAGGACATGTTACGATGATAAGAGGACAGTTAGCAAAAGGTTGTCTTACTTAAAAATAGAGAAACTGAAAAACCTTAGCTAATTTTTAATTTAAGTCAAACCATAATCTAGAACAGTTTACAGTTTCTTCTCATACATCATGCAACATGGCGTACAAAACGACAGCAGTGTGGCTCTTCATAGAACATGTTTAAACATGACAAATAATGAGCAAGTGCTACAGACTAAAAAAAGATAGTCAATCGCTAGAGTATTGTATTTGAAGATTACATTTTGTCTTTATGGCAGCACCATTTTCTATTTACAGAGAAAGGTCAACGTCACCTACAATATAGTATTGATTAAATACGGAAGTAAAGATTTATGTGACTGGGTGTGACCCAGAGTTCAAGTTATAATTTGAAGAGTTTAACAGGAGCTTACTAACAACATATTCATGCTCTCTGTATTACCAAGCTTATATGTATAGCCTTACAGGCTCCATTCCCTGTAATGAATCTCCCTCATAACCAGTGCTGATTCTGCAGATTGCCCATTAACGGACATCTGATCGTGGAGAATTATGTCTCTGTTATAATCTTAGATGCGGGAAGATAGAAATCTTGTTGGTTCATTTAATATTGATCACTAAAATACTGCTGATGGTTTCTTTTGACTTCTCTGGTGCATACACGTTGAAGAATTAATTTAGGTAGCAGTTAGACGTTACAACCTCAAAACCATCTGCCATGACACATAGATGGAAAGACCACCATAACCGTAAATGGGACAATTTAATCAGAGTATTTTTCCACAATTCAACTCTTGAATTTATCTCTCAGAAAGTAGTCGAAAGTAGTCTTATTTTAAGTCCAGTGGCAGAGCAATTCATTTTCCTAAGAAATAAATACAAATTAATTAATTAATAAAGTCATAAAACAGGGCACTAACACTGAGTGCAACTGATTTAACTCTTTTTACTTCATGTACAATACTGGTTTTATAGGGAATGTACAATATTTATTATAAGTGTGCTTTAATTCACATACAACTAATTTTCTTTGTTCCAATGAGAGGAACACCCTGAAGTCTTCACTTACTTAATAGTTTAAATGTCTGAAAAATATTGTCGGTTTTTGCCATCATTATGAAGTATTAATTACATTTTCAAATCAAATAAATGGAAACAAATCAAGACAAAGAAAAAGACAATTACCTTTCTTGTCAGTCTTTTCAATCTCTAAACGGCCGATACTGGATGCCGCTTTTGAAGACAGAAGACGAAATCCTTTAAACTCCAGAAACAATTTGGTATTTATAATAATCTGCTGAAGTGGATGCCCTCAAACACATTTATTAAAGTCTGTATTTACTTGTGACGATCAGACAAACGGGCGAAGTAATTTGGCATCTGCCTGAATAAGCCTAATTCGGTAAGTAGAGGAGGGAAGTGAGAAAGTATGAGAGAAATGTAAAGCACATCCGCTCGTCGCAGTGTGGAGGTGTGACACAATCTTCTGCCTTCCTCCCCCACAGCAGCTGGGCTTTTACATGTTTTTCTCCTTTATGGATTTTCAAAATGTTATTCAAAAATCTTAAAAGTTGTTGCTTTGATCACAACTGTAATGTATTATCATAATGAACAATTACTCAAATTATAATGCTCTTGAATTGCTCAAGTGTTGATAAAGTGGATAAAGAAAGAATAAATGGACACTGGTTTATGAACCGAAGGTAATACTGTATGTATCCTTATTTGATCGTGAATTATAAATGTGAATGGATCTTGATTTTTCTTTTTTTTCTTTCATGTTCCTGTAGCTTATTGTTTGTTAGGTTGTTATTTTAGTGATATTTAATAATAAATAAAAAAATACAAGATACACATGTGTTTCTGGTGTAAAGCCATACATGCAGTAGTCATGAATTGTAAACAAATGTGAGTTTATTCCACAATACAATATTATCTGTAAAACCATTTGAACAAATGAATATAAAAATACATATTTCTCTTTATAATTAATTCAACAACATTATGTACAGTCAGTACAATTGTTCAACATTGTTGTTGGACCAATATGAAAAATATCACACGGATAGAAAAACAGAGGATTTTTTTTAAATCTACAAAAATCGAGAAGCAACCTGAGGAATACAACTACTATAAAAATGTGGCACAACGCTTTAAAAAACAACTAGCTACCATGAAAAGGCTGGAGAAGTAAGTCAATTGGCCTCGAAAAAAGGAAACCAAACACTGATGTATCTTTTCCTGAGTTTGAATCTCCACATATTAGCAGCTAAGCTTGGTTCGGCCTTAAGAAAATAAGCAGTTGCCGTTTTATGTTCAGCAGAACTCTAAAAGGAGGATGTTAACAATATTTAAGAACTGAATGTGAAACACTAAAACCAAGAGACACAAAAAACCTTCTCCTAAGCATCTGGATAGATCGCATGCATTTAATGGAGGATTAAATCCATACTTTTTAGTCCCTCATAAAAGATGCCATAATACTTAAATTCCTAGAGAGTAGGCCCAACCTCCTCCAAGAAGACGGCATGCAATCATAATTCAAGTCTGATAAAATCCTCATAATACGTCTCAAACATTACTGCAGATGAGTCAATTAAATAACAGCTTATTCAACATCAAGCCTTCAAAACAAAAAGGGATTTCGATTTTAAAATTATCTTAAAAAGGCTTAAAGATAAACATAAAGTATATTCTGCAACACTATAAAATTATTTTAAATGTACATACATTCCAGCTTTACAGCTGCTATAAAAATACCTTATTTGTGTTTCAATTTATTCTAACAAATTAAAACTCTTTTAAGATCTGAATCAAGTTTACGATTCAACCCAAATTCTCCTAAATTTCCCAAAGATTAAGACGACTTATGGAGTGAACATAGAGAGAACGCAAGATAAAAAAGGTACCAAAAACAAATTGAGTGTATTGTACTGTATAAACTATAGTAATTGTATATGTAGTGTTGTAGAAGTGTGTGTGTGTACATGTGTATCTTGTCCTCTATAGCAGCTTAAGCTTCAATCCAATAGACCCGGTTCTTCTCACTTCAAAGAGACCAACACGAGACCTGGCTTTGGCTCAGTGAACCTGAGAGATGAAGAGATAGGAGAAAAGGTGGGTGATGATGAACATGTTCTGCTTGTATGTTTTTTTGTGTGTTCGTGTTTGTGTTTTCTGTGTGTGTGTACCTGTAGCTTTTGTTGGTGAGGTAGTCTATAACGGCAGGGCGGATGCGGGCCACGCCCCCCTGGCTGTGGTTCCCTCTTCCTGTGATGACAGAGAGCTGAGGTCGACACAGACCCTGCTCACAGTCTACTCAGAAAGAGGATCAAAGAAAAACAAACCAACACACACCATACAGTTAAGGGGAGAAGCTCGCACAAACTTTGACAAAGCGACGGGAACACAAACTTCTGCAAGTGTCCTTGATAAGATATTCTGATTATCAATGCTTGATAGTCATTTCTGTATTTTGCAACATCTATCATCTTGATGCTTAGCAAAATATGTTGCCAAATGTTCTGAAAAGAGAAGGGTTACCACATCAGGACCGTGAGACTGATCAGAAGAAAATGCAGGAAAATGTTTTGGATTTTAGTGGCAGTGGTGGGCTATGACTTAAGTGGCATTAAATGTGTCATTCCACATGCATCTCCCCTCATTCCCTATCATGGGTCAACTTGGAATAACAAATAAAAAAGGTGTAAAATGCTCTAAAACATTAACAAAAAATAAATGTATCTTCAAATCTTCCAATGACTATTATTGTTAAACATACAGCATAGGAGAGCCCTCGTAATTACCTGTGGTTTTGTCCTGTAACACTTGGGCCAGATGCTGCAGGGCCTCATCGACATGCAGCCCGTGGAGGTCCAGGATGTTGCTGGGCAGCAGCGATGAGTTAACCTTCTCAAAAATCTGAACTGCTGCTCGGTGATTGGCCTCACGCATCTGCTGGCCATGCAGGTGTCCCTACAGGAGAGGTGATGCAAATGCATAAACTGTGAGTGGAGGATTACAAATAAAATAAGAGCTGCAAATTCAAAGAGACAATACAAGAAGATCTAAATGATAATGTTTCCCCCCACAGTGTTGGGCAAAAGACATTGCTTTACGAGTGAAAATATTATTGTAAGACATCCAGCGCCTCACCTGCTGTGCGTAAAATGAAGCAACTTGTTTCCTTCCTTGCTTGTAGGCCTCAGCAGCCTTGGAGAAACACTCGAGCTGTCGCTCCCGTTGTTGGCTGGCCTCGGCCCTGAAGTCCTGGTAGTCCGGGTCCTCCGTATCCTGATAGTCGAGTACGGTTGACTCCGGGGGCTTCTGCCTCTGGAAAATTCAAAAGGGGACATAGAGAAACACACAGCAGTTTAGAAAAGCTAGTAACCAGTAAGGTCACATCTCTTCATCTCCATGCTGGTGTTTGCCAGTACCTTCTCCCGCTCCTTGCTGGCTGCTCTGAGGTGGTCGGACCGAGGAGGCTCGGGGGCCACTACTGTCTTTACGGGCCCTTCGTCTAGTAGAGAGCGAAGGAACAGCTCTGTCTGGATCAGGCTGTAACTATGCAAGAGTAAACAAATAAACATAGTAAGGAACTGTACTTTAACACATCACATACATGTTTAATCGATAATAGAGTCTCTGTCAAACAAATCAAACAAATACATTGTCAATGTAATGTTCTTACTTGTGGTCTCTGAAGATGTCCTGGAGGAAATGTCTGTCTATGGTGGGGAAGAGGGAGAACAGCTGGTTCTCTTTCAACATGGCAGCTCCATCACGCAGGTCTAGGTCTGCGCGGCCTTGTCTGGTCTTAGAGGAAGAGGTTTGGAAAGAGGTTAGGATGTGGGGACCAAACAAGACTAGAGAATGCAATTCCTGAAGACATTTCTAGTGGGAATGCTTTATGCTGAAAAGCTGACGCTAAACTGCTATGCCGAAATGTAATGTGTAAGAAGAAAGTGAAGAATTTAGATTGAAATGATACATGAACACTGGGGGCTTGAATGTGTGATGAGAGAAGAAAAGAAAGTGAAAAGCAGCAGAATATTTGAACTGCAAACTTTTGAACTAACTTGATGGCGAATGATCTGTCGCCATGCCAACGGCATTTGATGACATCCCATAATACGCTTAGATGGCGCGGGATGCGTTTCCATGGCAACAGCCTATGGTGAGATCTCAGTTTTGGCATAAAGCTGTTGAGGCATGGACCGGTGATATACAAGCGATCGGACCGTGTCCATTGGAGTTACAGCAACATCGTGTTTTATGGCGAGGGATGCTGTTTCCATGGAAACGGCATATGATGACACCCCATAATTGAGCTGTTGAGGGCAGGACCATTAACCATTATCTGAAGTCTGCTGCTGTTTTATGGCGAGGGATGTGTTGCCATAGTAACACCACATTACGTAACATCAGATTTGATGTAGAGCTGTGTTAACCATTATCTGTAGTCTGCTGCTCTGAGCTTGTCAGTTGGAGTTATGACATCATCGTGTTCCATGACACAGGTGTTTATATTTGAGCTAACGATGTGTCCAGAGATCAAAGGTTTCCATGGTGATCAAATAAATGTGGCAAAGGCTCAAATTTGTTGAACACATTTGTAACAGGTTTGTTAATTGACCAAAAAAGATGAACAGTTGGAAGATTGAAAATGCGATTATTATTAGGATTATTTGTAGGTCATTGAAAAGTAGAATAATTTAGAAAGATGTGAACATTGAAGTTTCTATTTTAGAAAAGCTGACACTGTAGTGCATCGGTGGTTTTAAAAGTGATTTATAAGAGTCATGTTTAAAGAAGAAGAACCAATACCTTACCGTGGTAGAGAGGTTTGTGTGCCCTGATGAACCTGGGGGCTGTGTTGTCTGGAACCTTGTGTTCCTGTTAGGGTCTCCCATGGCAAATTGGTCTCAGGCAAGGTGCCAGACTAAGATTGGTTCAAAAGACCTCATGAAAGACGACACAGGAAGTGAGGATACCCGGCACGGAGGAAGCCCGGGTTCCCCTTCTGGAGCCAGGGCCAGAAGGAGGACTCGTCGGCGAGCGTCTGGTGGCCGGGCTTGCCACGGAGCCCGGCCGGGCACAGCCCGAAAAGGCAATGTGGGCAACACTTCCGCCACGCGGGCCCACCACCTACGGGAAACAGCGATGGGGTCGGGTGCACTGCCAGAAGGGTGGCAGTGAAAGCAGAGGGTCGCGACAGACCAGACCCGGGCGACAGAAGCTGGCTTTGGGGACATGGAATGTCACCTCTCTGGGGGGGGAAGGAGCCGGAGCTTGTGCGGGAGGTGGAGCGTTACCAGTTGGATCTAGTTGGGCTCACCTCTACGCACAGCGTCGGCTCTGGAACCTTACTTCTGGATAGGGGTTGGACTCTATTCTTCTCCGGAGTTGCTCAAGGTGTGAGCGCCGGTCGGGTGTGGGGATACTCACAAGTCCCCGGTTGGGTGCTTCATTGTTGGAGTTTACCCCAGTGGACGAGAGGGTCGCCTCCCTACGCCTGCAGGTTATGGGGGGGGGGAAACTCTGACTGTTGTGTGTGCTTATGCACCAAACGGCAGTTCAGAGTATACGGCCTTCTTGGAGACTCTGGAAAGAGTCCTGTATGGGGCTCCTGAATGGGACTCTTTAATCTTGCTGGGAGACTTCAACGCACATGTGGGCAATTATGGAGACACTTGGAGGGGCGTGATTGGGAGGAACGGCCCCCCTGATCTGAACCGGAGTGGTGGTTTGTTACTGGACTTCTGTGCTAGTCATGGATTGGCCATAACAAACACCATGTTCGAACATAAGGATGCTCATAAGTGTACGTGGTACCAGAGCACCCTAGGCAGAAGGTCCATGATCGATTTCGTTATCGTATCATCGGACCTCAGGCCGTATGTTTTGGACACTCGGGTAAAGAGAAGGGCGGAGTTGTCAACTGATCACCATCTGGTGGTGAGTTGGGTCAAGTGGCCGGGGAAGCCTCTGGATAGACCTGGTAAGCCCAAACGTGTAGTTCGGGTGAACTGGGAACGTCTGGAGGAGGCCCAAGTTCAGGAGGCCTTCAACTCACACCTCCGGCGGAGCTTTTCGGGCATTCCTGTGGAGGTTGGGGACATTGAACCAGAGTGGTCAGTGTTCAAAGCCTCTATTGCCGAAGCTGCGGCGGGGAACTGTGGTCTCAAGGTCTTAGGTGCCTCAAGGGGCGGTAACCCTCGAACCTCCTGGTGGACACCGGTGGTCCGGGAAGCCGTCCGACTGAAGAAGGAGGCCTTCAGGGATTTGTTATCCCGGGGGACTCCCGAGGCAGTTGCAAGGACCTGGAAAAGGACTTTCGGGCGGCACCAAAGTTGTTCTGGAAAACTGTCCGACACCTCAGGAGGGGGAAGCAGGGAACCATCCAAGCTGTGTACAGTAAGGATGGGACATTGTTGACCTCAACTGATGGAGTGTTAGGGTGTTGGAAGGAACACTTTGAGGAACTCCTGAACCAGACAACTCCACCCTCTATGTTAGAGACAGAGCTGGAGAATGACGGGGGATCAACACCAAACTCCCGGGGCGAGGTCACTGAGGTCGTCAAACAACTCCACAGTGGCAAAGCCCCGGGGGTGTATGAGATCCGCCTAGAAATGCTGAAGGCTCTGGGTGTTGAGGGACTGTCATGGTTGACACGTCTCATCAACGGTGCGTGGAAGTCGGAAACAGTACCGAAGGAGTGGCAGACCGGGGTGGTGGTTCCCCTTTTCAAAAAGGGGGATCAGAGGGTGTGTGCCAATTACAGAGGCATCACACTACTCAGCCTCTCCGGGAAAGTTTACTCTAAGGTACTCGAAAGGAGGGTCAGGCCGATTGTCGAACCTCAGATTGAGGAGGAACAATGCGGATTCCGTCCTGGTCGTGGAACGACGGATCAGCTTTTTACTCTCGCAAGGATCCTGGAGGGGGCCTACATTTACGTACATACATACACTTATCCGGTCTACATGTGTTTTGTAGACTTGGAGAAGGCGTATGACCGAGTTCCAAGGGAGTTACTGTGGGAGGTGCTGCGGGAGTATGGGGTGAGGGGGTCTCTACTCCGGGCCATACAATCTCTGTACTCCCAAAGCGAGAGCTGTGTCCGGGTCCTCGGCAGTAAGTCGGACCCATTTCCGGTGAGGGTTGGCCTCCGCCAGGGCTGCGCTTTGTCACCAATCCTGTTTGTAATATACATGGATCGGATTTCGAGGTGTAGTCGTGGGGAAGGGGGTCTTCAGTTCGGTGGACTAAGGATTGCACCACTGCTTTTTGCAGATGATGTGGTTCTAATGGCTGCATCGGTCTGCGACCTTCAGCACTCACTGGATCGGTTCGCAACAGAGTGTGAAGCGGCTGGGATGAGGATCAGCACCTCCAAATCTGAGGCCATGGTTCTCAGCAGGAAACCGATGGACTGTCCACTAGGGCTGTGCAATTAATCGTATTTTAATCGCGATTACGGTTATGGTTTGCGACGATTATGAAAACAGCATAATTGACAAAATACGATTATTTTGCTGGGAGCGCTTCGCCCCTCCCTAAAAGCCCACTCGGCCACGTGGGAGTGACGTGTTGTGAGTGTTCAGCGCGAGCGAAGATTTCAGAACAAGAGCAGCAACTCGTTAAAAAGAAGGGTACAACTATTTCCACTATTTGGAAGTACTTTGGCTTTCAGGAGTCCGACGTGGAGCAAAAGAAAGTACAGTGCAGGATTTGATACCAGGTTGTGTTGGCACCACACGCTAACACAACCAATCTCTTTAATCATCTGAAATACAACCACAAAGTGCGATACGACCGGGCAATAATACAACAAAAAGCAGATGCCGCTCGACTTCATCCACCACATCATCACAGTCATCGATTCAGGACGCATTGTACAGAGCAACGGCCTACGCGACGAGCTCGCAGAGACACAGAGATATTACAGGTGCCATTACATTTCACATCGCTAAAGATATGTGCCCAGTTAGCACTGTTAGCAACCAGGGCTTTAAGCAACTTGTCAACACGTTGGACAAGCGTTACGCGATGCCGTCTCGGTATTATTTCAGCAGGTCTGCGCTGCCTGCTCTATGTGACAAATGCCGTGGGGAAGTTGAGAGAGATGTGGCTTCAGCTGACTACTTTGCCACCACAACGGACCTATGGTCTAGCCCAGGGGTGCCCAACCAGTCGATCGCGGGATGTGTCTAAAAATAGAACAACAATATTCTATTTTATCGTTAATGTCCTGTAACATAATCTTCCTGTGCCAGAATAATGCACTTGAACGCATCAAAGCTTTGTGATTGGCCGGCGTCACCCCTGTGTCGGGGCATGGCTGAGGGTCTTCAGTACAGGTGGCAATATCGTCACCTGCCTGCGCTCATCTCTGAAACCAGACCATGTAAACAGGCTGGTGTTTCTTGCAAAAAATCTTTAAGAGATGACATGAGCAGCCCTACCAGCATTTGCCATGGTGGCCAAAACATTTTTATTTGGTCTTAAATTGTAGTTCAACATTTATTTCCTGTTTACTTCTGGACCATGACGGTTGGCCAGCCTTCAACGTTTAACTGAGTGGAATATGTTGAATATGTTTTACCAAAAATGTTGGCTATATGTTAAGGAGTTTTCAGTAGGTTGTGACAGTGCACTGCAACATGTTTGATTTCATTTATTTTTGGTCTAATTTATTTATCATATTTATAATATATGTTTAGTATGGTTTTGGAAGTGCGCTCCAACATATTTGTTGATGTTGTTTATTGTTAAAATATTATTTGTTTTAAAGTTCAATAAATGGTCAATGAATAATCGTCAAAATAATCGTGATATCAATTATTGACCCAAATAATCGTGATTATGATTTTTGCCATAATCGCACAGCTCTACTGTCCACTCCAAGTAGGGAATGAGTCCTTACCCAAAGTGAAGGAGTTCAAGTATCTCGGGGTCTTGTTCTCGAGTGAGGGAACAATGGAGCGTGAGATGGGCCGGAGAATCGGAGCAGCGGGAGCGGTACTGCAGTCGCTTTACCGCACCGTTGTGACGAAAAGAGCGCTGAGCCAGAAGGCAAAGCTCTCTGTCTACCGGGCCATTTTCTTTCCTACCCTAAGCTATGGTCATGAAGGATGGGTCATGACCGAAAGACCGAGATCGCGGATACAAGCGGCCGAGATGGGTTTTCTCCGCAGTGTGGCTGGTGTCTCCCTTAGGGATAAGGTGAGATGTTCAGTCATCCGGGAGGGATTCAGAGTTGAACCTCTCCTCCTTCGGGTCGAAAGGAGCCAGTTGAGGTGGTTCGGGCACCTGGGCGCCTCCCTAGGGAGGTGTTCCAGGCACGTCCAGCTGTGAAGAGACGAATGGGTAGACCTAGGACCAGATGGAGGGATTATATCTCTTCGCTGGCCTGGGAGCGCCTTGGGAGCGCCTTGGGATCCCCCAGTCAGAGCTGGTTGATGTGGCCAGGGAAAAGAAAGTTTTGGGGCTCTCTGCTGGAACTGCTACCCCCGCGACCCGACCACGGATAAGCGGGAGAAGATGGATGGATGTTTAAAGATGTGCAATACTTAAAACGTTTATAAAGATCCTCTGAGTGTGTGTCATTAGTTGGCTGAGAAAATGTTAGGGATAAATACCTTGACATATTGACTACAAGAGCTTGAATCAAACAAGCAACCTTGTATTTGAAAGATTAACTGACATGGCAACAGTCGCACATGGTATATAAGTGGTGTGGCTGAGTAATTGAAAGGGTTCATGAATAGAGGGGACTTGAATGTGAAATAAGAACAAGAAAATAAAAGTCTAAATGCATGAAAAAGCAGCAGAATATTTTAACTGAAAACTTTAGAACTAAAAGCATGCGTCACCAATAATGTCTAAAATATGTGGAACATGTCAGTATGAAGTCTCCATCAGACGGAAAATAATAGGCTGAGACAGTCTGTTAAACTCCAGTGACCAGTCATTAGTCTGCTGCTCTAATTATGTCAATTAGAGTTATGACATAATCGTGTTCCATGACACAGGTGTTTATATTGAACTAACGACGTGTCCAGAGATCAAAGCTTTCCATGGTGATTAGTGAGAGGAAAGCATTTTCATTGTTCTGAATGAGAGATAAACCTGTTACATGTGAACGTTTTGTTGAAGAACCGCAACAGATATCGGTGAAATTTCAAAGCGTGAAGCATGTCAAGGAACTTGAGCATCTGAAGTGTACTTTCGCGTTAATAATGTGGCTTTTTTGGCAGATTAACTAAAGGTGTGTGGCTGCTGTGGTGGGGAAAGGTGAGGCTGAAGTTACAATGGGTTTTAATGGAGGACATGTAGAAAGTGTTTGTCACTTCATGCCCTCAAGAGGCATTTTGTTTAATTATTTTGCTTAATTTTTTATCTTTCAAGCTACGAGATGTTTTCCTACATTTGTCATGAAGAATTATATCTCAGGAATGTAGGGTTTGGGAATTATGGCAGGTTTAAAACATATGAAGGCAAAATTAAATCTGTCCTCCACTCTAGCTGTGACAGCACGCACTCTAAAATTACCAAGGTCTGAACAATGTTTAATATCTGTAAAAGTAAGAATCAGATTTAAAAGTTGTGTTACACGAATAATGTCAGAAAGATGTGTGACATTTAAAAGTTGGAATGAGGTTTCTCAGTGAAAGTATGAAGGAGCAGTTAGCAGTTGAAGAAGGAGCAGTTAAAGTTGAATGAAGATTGTTGGAGTCTGAAGAGTTTCTCCATTGACTTCCATGTTAAAAATGGGATGTATCGCTGGAATTATGAAAGTTATGAATGATAAAAGTAATAGCCATTGATTCCCGACCAAGCTGAACGTTTTGATGTTTGAACGGAGTTTCTGCGATGTTCAATGTGGGAGAAGAAGCAGCGCAAAATAACCCAGCGGAATAAAGAATTTGTGCGTAGCATAACAATAAAATATGTACTATGGATATGTTAACAGAAGTGACATAACGTTACATACATACATTAAGCCACATGCTTTCAAATTTAGAGATTTTGTGGACTTTTAAACTGCAGAAATAATGTGTGAAACAAAAACTAAAAGAATACAATTTGAGGAATAGTTTGGAAAAACTAAAAGAAAATGTGTATAAATATACACTCGTATTTTATTAATATAAATGACATTTATTCCACAGAACAGGATTGAAACAAATGTGATACCTTATTCACGTTCTCCTGCAAAGCCTGCTCCTCTTTGATAATATCTCTAAGAGACACATGTGGTTGGATATGTTCCAGTGGTCCATGTATGGCATCGGAGTGCCGGCCTCTGGTTGGCTGTCCAGTGACTCGTAACCATCCACACTAATCAGGAAACTTGCTGCCTGTGATCGCTCTCGAGATCCAGATCTGGACTTCTGTGAGTCTCCCCAGTGTGCTGAACCTATACATTCATAGGTTGTGAAACAAAATGATGTTGTGTGAAAAACAAACTACATTTCTGTTTGAGTAGGACAATATGGTTGAACACAAATAAAAGTAAATAAAAATCAACAGATGAAAAGTCTGTGAGTGTAAATGTAACTGAGGTAATAATATGTTGAGCAAAATATGCCGTTATTATCCCATGGTGCTCCATAGATTTGAAATATGTGTGTGTGTGTGTGTGTGTGGGTGTGTGTGTACTGTGTACTGTGTACTGTGTACTGTGTACTGTGTACTTACTTTCCTGAAGCAGGTTAAATGAAAGAGCTGCATGTCTCTGCCTTTCCTGTAGAACAACATTCACAGTCAAATTAGAAAAACAGAGATAGACTCACAATTAGCAGAATATCAGGGTGGATATAACAGATGTAATTGTGTTTCCTGCCAAGGCACTACAAATGTAAATTAGCCTATAGCTAACTCTGGGACAGCTAAGATGCTGTGCACTGTCCCGATACAAAAATGCACACAATTCTAATTGCATGGATAGAACTGATGCTGGTTAAGTATTGCTGTTAAATATGAAACTTGCAATAACTGATGAGTAAAGCTCTGTAAAGGAGCTGCAGATTATGTTGATAACCATGAGAGAAGCATTTCAGATTGTCAATGGTGATCTTGTTATTATAAACATATCAATTGTTATAATGGCTCTTAACAGGCTCACCTGAATGGTTTCCTTCCACTTCTGGTGGAGCAGTTTGGCCAGGTGCAGGTCCATCTTTACTGCATAATCATCAGTTGGGCATGATCCTGAATATCGTTGACAGGAGAGGATCGACACACTTTTGTCAGTTTTAAATACCAGGGTAGTATAAATGCTTTTTTTTTTGGTTCAGCTTAACACAAAATGCCTGCTGCTTGTCAGATTGTATAACAGTGTAATACATTTCAATTCAGAGGGCAGCTGCATACAGAATCCTTTATCATTTTATAAAAACGACATAAACCCCCCTTACGTTTTCTACTGACTCCTAAAACAGTCAGTAGCTGCAACATTTGGCGGGGCAAATTACAAAGATCATGCATGTCATTCCTCGTCTTTGGTGAATGTGCTATCACATGATATGCATCTTCTGTTTTTAATTACCTGGATCTACTCCTACAGGTCCAAACAGCTCAGTAAGCTGCAGAGCCAGCTCCGTGGGTAGTTTCAGCTCCACACTCTGAATGTCCATGTGGCTGCTCCTCCTTTCACTCCTCTCCTTCTGGTTTTGCTCACTCTCCTCTAACTCAGCCTGCAGCAGCCGGTGAACCTCTTCCATGCTGGCAATCTCTTCCTCAATCTCAACTCTTGACTCTTCAATTATTACTCCGTCTTCTGAGCTTTGACCCCAAACGCTACCTTCCAAAACAGCTTCTGAGGCAACCTTGTGTTCAGTGACACCACATCTCCCTCCTTCGTTTACGCCATGAGGAAGACTGAGTTCTGTTTGAAGAGATCTTTCTAAGTGTGAGGTTGTATCAGGATGCTCTTTGTTTTGAACTTGAACAGCGGCACATCCTAAACTGAGCACATCAGTATTATTGTTGCTCTCATCTGATTCTCTAACTGTGTCAGAGGTTGACTGCTCACTGTGGCTGCTCTCCCTTTGGCTGACCTTCAGGGTGATGCTCGTCTAAAGCATTAGGACATAAGCTATTTCCTACAGGTTTGTCCAACACTCCAAACAGACTGGATGTGATCTGCTCATCTTCATCCCCACCACCATCCTCCTCCTCCTCTCTCCCACCATCGTCCTCTCTGAAGAACCTCTCTCCGGAGTCCAGCAGCAGGTTGGTCGTCCATTCCAAGTCCTGATGGCATTTGTCATACAGATCTTCTAACATATCGAAACTCACCAGTTTGAAATGGCGGCTGAGGATGCGCAGGCTCTCAAGCTGGTCTTGAGTTGACCCGATATCTTTCTCCTCCACCTGTGTGCCTTTCTCATGCGCCACATGGTAGGGCACCTCTCTTTGGCCGGAGTGGTGAACTGCCACAGCTGCAGAGACGGCAGAGGAACGCTCTGGTACGAAGCGAAAGGAGTCTCCAGACAGGACTGTGATGTCCCCGGTGGCCACTGCATCATCACTGCTGTTTTTATGGTTGAGACGCCATAGGAGGGCAAAGTCTTGAGGTTCAGTTTGGGTGTGGTGGCCTCCGTCTACCAGAGGAAGAGGGGAAGGAGGCTGCAGCTGGGCCTCAGAATTGACTCGATGGACAGATCAGAGTTTGGTTTAATACTAAGGCTAATGTCACAGTTGTCAGGTTCAATATCTGTCTTAATACTATCCTGAGTGCTGTTTATACTTTGGGTTGAGGTATTGGGACTTTCAAGATTGTTCATTGAAGAAGCAGGGCAGTTTTGAGTGAAGGTGAGGGCTAGTTTGCACTGTTTCCCTGATCTACGACCGGGGCGCAGCCTTCTTTCCTGACTGCCTCCACTGATGGAACTGCTCTCTGTTTCTACAGAGCCTTCACACACAGGACTCTGACACGCATCACTAACATGACTCGTCTCAGGCTCTGTGCCTACCTCACATTCAATATTGTGGCTTGCTTGTCCATCATGGCATACACTTGCCTCCACAGTGTTGGAGGGTTGGAGTAACTAGCAATTGGATTCAGGGAGGGGATTTGTTGGGATAGCTGATATCACATCTACAGAGCCTGTTTCGCTTCCCATCTCTACACATTCCCTCCTGTTGTTCTACTAGCTTCGTTTTCAGTTTTCTGTCCTCCCAATGATCTATTCTCGAGTCCTTGACCTTCGCAGAGTCAGCTGCCTTCCAGTCTAACACAGAGTCAGGTAATTCAGCTCTGCTGCAGTTATCCTGAGTCCATGTTTAATTGACTCTCCTCTCTGTTGGATCTACTTTCATGGATTCCCAACTATACCAGCTGCCTCTTCTTCTTTCTCCAATTCCTCTCTAGGAGTTGGGGAAAGAGAGGATGAACGGGAAGAGTCGGTCTGAATGTCAGCTACTCCCGTCTGAATAAGATCAAGAAGCTTCTGAAACTCTGTCACATTTGATCCAGACTGCACTTTTGTTTTCTTTTTGAGCTTCTTGAGACACTTCTTCTTTCTTCCCATTTGCTTCTTCATGTTTTTCACTTCTCCTCACCTGTCTCTGCTCCAGGGACCCTTCAGAAGGCCAATCTCCTACAAAATCCAACATGTAAGGCCTTCCCTTCTCTCTCCCATCCCTCACTATTTCAACCCCTTCTGCTTCCTTTGATTTTTCCTTCTCCTTTGCCTCGCTGTCTGATTGGTTAGTATCTTTCACCACATCTGCAGGCTCCGACCTATCAAAATCAGACCTCCTGCTTGGCCTTTCTCTCCTCACTCTTTGTGCAATAGACTCAGAGAAAGCCACGGACAATTCATCCCCATGATGACCTTCGCTCATTACAGATTCAACAATACAGTCAGGGATTCTCTGATCTCCTATTGGAAGAGTTGAATCTATCTGGGCGTCCAACTCAGAATCTAATTCGCCCAAATCCATATTATCCTCCTCGTCATTTATTTCAGGGTGTTCCGTAAAACTTTCTGTATGTTGTAAATTTAGAGACTCCGTAGATTCGTTGGGGACATCTTCCAGCATGCCCACTTCACCAGAGCGACCAATAGATGATACGTCAGGGAGAGAGGAAAACAGCTGAGGGCGGGGCTTAAATCCATCAGTCAATCCAGGCTGCCCCACAAGGTCAGGGCGAGGTGTTTCAGAAGACACCGGCCTAGAGGAAACAAAATATATTAAATGGTACAATTAAAATAACTCACACCACTCTGCACTTTTATACAGCAGAAAAATTCAAACAGCAGAACCACAAGGTCTGCCCTAAGAGGGGACTGTGTAGTCCCTCTTAGGTCCAGTTCCTTTGGCAAACACTGTTTCTCTGTGAGGGCACCAACACTCTGGAACACAATACCAATACAGATAAGGAATAACACCTCCTATCATACATTTAACCACAATCATAAGAACTGGCTTTTAAACAATCAAAAATGTGAACACTTTTAACTGTATCAAGGTATGATGATATTTCATCTGTTTGCATGTTTGTTTGTTCCTCTCTATTGTTGTACTGCTGTTCCTATTTATTGTTGTACTGCTATTTATTTATTGTTGTACTGATGCTGTCTGCTGTACTCTATTTAATTATGTTTTTATTTTCTAGCCTTGTTGTGGTCATTTAACATCTTGCCAAGGACAACAGTTGAAAATTAGCCTGCTGGCTAATACTGGCTCATTTACAGCAATGTGAATTAATGTGCACTGTCCTTTAAATAAATAAACAAACAAACAAACAAACATTATGGGAGAAAAATATCAACATTTGGTCTGATTTAGGCCAATGATGTTGCAAGAATTACGTTTATTAGATGAGCAAAAAATCGATTGATATTCATTAATTGGAGGCGTGTGGTGCAGTGGGTGTGCCTTGGTGTTCGGATCAGGGTGTCACAGGTTCAAACCCCACTGCAGTCAGCATGTCGTTGTGTCCCTGGGCGAGACACTTCACCCCAAATTGCTCCTGTGGGGATTGCCCACAGTATTGAGTATGTAAGTCACTTTGGATAAAAGCGTCTAACAAGTGACATGTAATGTAATGTTAATTGACCACAATGGGTTTTACAACCTTCTGTGCAATAATAAAACTCGGATGATCCATTTCTTACTTTCTTTGATTAGGAAACTTGAAAAAAACAATGAGGGAGAACCCTCATCTCCCATGGTGACAAGGTACATACAATATATGCAGTCACAATCAAAATGCAAAAAAAAATAAGAAAACTAACGAGGTCAGCAATTGAACACTGGAATTGTTTCAGTGGTGTAAGTGAGGTAAACTTAAAAATATTGTTCACTTAAGGGAAACGGTAATGAGAGCTAAATGCAGTAGGAAAAATTGAGAAATGTTTATGTAAATGTATATGCCAAATTAATACTCATTTGTTTTTATTTGAAAATGTGCAGGTAAAGTCACCAGTAGAAACTAGAGACTAGATATGGTTGTAACGCAGTGAAATTAAAAATAATGATACGATTGGTATGAATTGTTTAGATTTTATCAGTTCTCAGAAATAATCTTAATATTGTGCTCTTTGAGACTACACTCAGTCAGTTTCAGTACTGTTTGAATTACTTGACTTTGACAATATTTACATGGACTCTTTTAATAAATAAATTAATTAATTATAAGCTTTGCAGGTTGTGTCAGACACAATGGGCCAAAACTGAATTCAATGTGATACAAAGTAAACGTCCTGTCTCCAATACAAACATTCAGTGTCACAACTCACTGTGGGTTTCTGTTCTCCATTGCGAGCCGCTGTTTCACCTCAGGCATCTGTGAGCCCATGATGGACTGGACTGTGACGTAGCGCTCATAAGAATTAAGCATGCGTCGGATTTTTTCCAATGCCACATCATGTTTGGTACGTCTTCATATGCATGAAGAGAAACATAGAAACACATTAACAGAGTTACAAAACACATCTGGGGTATATACAATAATCTACAACAGCATTTCGCTCCTTTATGTGCAACACAATAATCTAAGTTCATTCTACAGAAAAAACAGATTGCTACAGTAATTATTCCCTCTCCCTCACCTCTCAAGTTCTCTGGGCTTGCTCTTCCACCAAGTGTCCGGCTCTCGGAACAGCACCTTGTATCCATTTTTCAGTGCCTACAACAGACGGGACCAACCATTTTTTTACGGTTCAGAGCAAAATTATCTATACTAAGTCCAGCAACCTTTTAAACCAGCTTTTCCTCAAATGCTTTGTACTCCAACAATATATTTGTTTAAGAACTACATTCTTTGTCCACCTGATAAAATAGGTATAAGAATATTTTTGTCTTATGTCCTATATATATATATATATATAATATGTTGCATTGTTGGAGGTGCTTGGGTTTTAAGATTTCCATTTCCATAACTAAACTGTAGCTAATGTGCATATGACAATATCATCCTTTAATCTTTAAAAGGCATAAGACAGCTCAGAAAGAAACAGCCCTGGGGATTCATCGGCAGGGACATGTTATTAAGGTAAAAGTGATGCAATGAAAAGTGCTCCAGTATGTACATTTTGAGTAATACATTAATGCATTAAATGGCTAATCAGACAGTATTAGAATTCAATTACAGGACAAAACCGAGACATAGCTGAAGGTTATCTCTGCAGTACTAAAGTATTCATCAGGCTGAGTTTTATGAACTTCTCCTCCAAATTATTGTTACAGCAACATCAGTTGAGTAACCATGCTTTATGTAAAACAGGCGAGCAGACTGACCTGAGCCACATAGGGTTTCATCTCCCAGCCCTGCATGTTGGTATTGTCAATGATGATGGGGTTAGCGCCCTTTTCAAACGCCTCCTTGGCTATGGAATAAAGTTCACACAAGAGAAACAGAGCACTTGTCATTTTACACACAGCACTCAAATGAAACAATGTCAATCAATGACATAGATAAAACAAACTATTGACTTGCTACTGATGCATCACATCTTATCATAGCTGTTGGTGTGTGTTGTTTACCTTGTTTATGGTTCCACTCATGGGCCTCCCCCAGAGCAGTGGGGTCAAACTGATATTCTCCGTGACGAGTGAAATAATTGTCAGTGCTCAGAATAACCCCACCTCGGTTGTGCTCTAACAAGGCTCTGCAGAAACACATACATTTCACGATTTCAAATTGCATGCATATATACTTTACCAGATAGTTTTCCAGTATTTATAACATTCCTCAATTCATGTTAGAATAATATGTAACTTATAAATACCAAAAAAGAGCAACATTGTGGTGTTTTTTTGATAATGTTGGGAAAACACGGAATGTACTCTTTCTCTGTATGTGATGACTACATCCATTCTTGCAAGGATAATAAATACATGTATCCTGATATTGAAGCTCAAGCCGGTGATGAGTGATATTTTTTCTAACAGATGATAATTCCTGTATTATTTAAAGGCAGGCTCAATTTTAAATGTTCTTCCATGAGAAAAAGACACTCTATTCAAATTGCATTCTGAGGCATTATGATCTGACCGTGGCCGCGCTGATATTATAACGCCAGAGAATTTCCACACCTTTAGTGTATAAAACTCCCCCACTACTTAGACTATTCCTTGCACCCCTCTTCTAGCATAAGCCCGAATGGTCTAATGAAATCCATATTACATCAGTAATGTACACTTGTTGTAACAGCAGGATCAGTTTGTGTGTTGTGGACACGACCTGTATATTTTCGCAAGCCGTGTTCTCAACATTTAGCATTTTGCTTATTATTTAATTTGCTTACTTTAACATAATTTTTCATGGTGGGGCTAAGATGGGGCTAAGCCATTTTTTGGTATGGCTGTAGCCTACCCCAGCCATACCCTGGTGCCGCCACTGCCAATGACACATCATTTATTATTGCTTGCAACGCAGTTGTTGTAAAAAACTAAATATTCAGCTTTTCTGTTCAAGTATTTTTGTTTTTACTTCATAATTCCAATTGAATCAGGGTCCTTTCAGCTTAAAGTAAGAAATGTCACCGACAATTGTTCTATTATATTATTGCGCTGTTACTGTATGGTGATGTGATGTGTTAATGTGTCACTAAGTTTCGGTGGTACTGAGCTTGTATAGGACAGGTGTTTCCTGTGTGTGGTGTGTGTGTGTGTGTGTGTGTTGTGTGTGGTGTGTGTGGTGTGTGTGTGTGTTGTGTGGGTGTGTGAGTGAGAGTGGGGGAGCTTCAGAGGAGAGGATGAGACTTACTGTCTCTTTGAGGTAGAGACAGATAACAACTGAATTAGCAAAACAGTGGGGTAGCACTGTCTAGTGAACAATGCCTGCCTGCAGACGTAGACATCATTTGAGGTTTACAATACTTTAGTCATCTTAAGTAGGGTGATCAAGTCTGGTGATATTCTGTAATGTTCTTATAGTCAACAAATCCAAAGCAACACTAACTAATCCTACTAACAAGCATAGTCTGCGTCACAAAGCTGTATATATTTAACTTGTATAATATTTAACAAAACATTATACCAGGTTCTTCACAATTGGTGCAGGCAGGGTACTCCGTTAGTTGACTTAGGTGAAAATAGCAATACGAGTACAAAACATAAAAGCATTAATTAAACAGAATCTATAATATTAGAAACATGTAGATTCCATTATTACATTATAATTTTTGATCAACATTGATCAAATTGAACATACATTGTATTTTGCAGCTGATAAAGGGGAAGCTAATATGATTTACCTGATCTACTTTATATCACACTGTAATGTATAATTCATTGTATGTAGTATCTTTAATCTGAATCTTTACAGTAACTAAGTTCAAATACATTTAAAAGACTAAAAACTACAATATGTTTTTCTTTAGCCATAAAGTTCAATACTCAAGCAAAGTACAAGCAAGTACCTTAGTTAAGTGAATGTTCCCTAGTTATCTTCCTATTCTACAACTTGAGCTTATATAAATTAGCTGAATTATGTTATTTTATTTGTGTACAATATAAGGATTGTGGAATAACAACCCCTAAATGAAATGCAGCCATTACCAAACTTACTTTTAGTTAAAAGTTAGTCAAAATGTCTGCCGTGAAAAAGCTCCTTGATAACATATCAAAAGGGATTGAGAAGTATGCCTGTGTGTGGTGTGTGTGTGTGTGTGTTTGTGTGTGTGTGGGTGTGTGTGTGTGTGTGTGTGTGTGTGGGTGTGTGTGGTTTGTGTGTGTGTGTGTGTGTGTGTGTGTGTGTGTGTGTGTGTGTTGGGTTAAGACGTTGTGGTAGTTGTGGGAGAGCAGTGACAGATGAAAGATTAGGCCATGGCTGGCCGACTAACATGCTAAACAGTTTTTTTCTTTATCACCTGAAACACAAAAACAAACGGACAGTATGTGACCATATTTTTGGATTATATGAGGTACATTTATTAAGATAGATGTTTTGGGAATTCATTTACACATAGTCAGGGTGGTGGACGTTAAATGACTACATTTACACAAGTACTTATACATTTTCTTTTTAAAAATATTTTTAGGGCCAGATTAACCTTGAGATGACAGTGTTGAAAGGGGGAGATCGAGGGGATAACATGCGTACATGGTCCCAGGCCGGATTCAAACCTGGGTTCTCAGCATGGGAACTGAGTCCCTACACATGGGCCACCAGCTCTACCAGGTGAGTTATATGGCAGCCTGTACTTATACATTTTCAAGGTCCTCGTACTTAACATGAGTATTTCCATTTTTTGCCACTAAATATTTCTAATCGATATTGTACTTTTACTTGACAACATGTATTTGATCATTTTAGTTACTTTGAGGATTCAGATTCAGATTTATAATGTCAAATATAGTCAACCCATCATGTTTTGTTATAGGCTACATTAAGATTACATTGTATTGATCTCTTTATGAAATGTACAAGAAAAACACAAGTTTCTCTTTTACCAGTTGTAACATTAAAGAAGTTTGTGTGTGTGTGTCTTTGTTGGGATGTGGTAAAGTGTTTTTCGGCGTATCCTTGAAAAGCCTGTATTTTATCTCTCATTCTCAGCCGCCTTTTAACACCACATAAGACAAAGAAATGGAGAGAAAGAGCGGTAAAGAACATGAGGGGGAGGAATAGCTTGTCTAAACTTTTTCCTGGTTGTTCCTGGTCGACTGTTCGCTGTCTCTATAATGCAGCTACAATACATCTTTAAGCTCTGAATAGTTTTTATTTCCTCAAGTCATCTTCTTACATTCAAAGCTACAAAACACACAGAGGCTCATATCACATTTACTGACATGTGATATAGAGACCATGTCATATAATAAATAAATATAAAATTTAAAAACTGACTTCACTTGGATAAGATTTGAAGTCATGTATGAGTGTTGTAATACATTCATAAAGAACACAGTCTATTGTTTTATTGCTTTCCAAACAACATGTTTTACTAATCATCATTCAAGAAAAAGCTTTTGATAATCTATTCAAATCCAAAAATTAGATTTAATAAAGAAAAATAGGAATAAGACGCTACTTAAATGTTCTAATCTAAATAATGTTTTAATGCATTTCATCTGTGTATTCTAATACAGATTTCATACATAGATTTCGCAAACGGTTAATACACGATATGTGTGATTTAAGATGTGATATGCAAAACATACAAAACCTGTAACATAAGTATGTACATGAGACACATGGGCACAATACTCTTTTAAGAAGAGAACTTGTTTCCATAAAAATGTATAAATTATCCTTTATAAATTCTTACTGAGTTTATAGGAGTTAAGGCATAAAAGGGTGCATTGATGATGAATGCACTTATTCAAATCCAACACAAACTCTCGCTAAAAGATAGGAAGGTAAAAACCAAGGCGGAATTACAAATACTTGTAAATCATTAGATGATTTCCGAAAGCATTTTTTGTTACGAACAAAATTTGCAGAAATTACACAATGCCGTGTCAATGTGTTGAATCCTTAGCTTTAATGTATGGACACGTTTGCAAGAAACATAAGTAGAAGGTCATGTCTTCTTTCTTTTTTAACAGTTTTACAAATAAAATCACAAAAGCCGTTATTTAGCACAATGATCAGTGTCAAGAAGTCCGATAATGCTGATGTTCAATGTTTCTTCACTTTATTGTAGAATTTCTAAAAGTTGGGATTCTCTACTTGTATAAAAGAAACTTACAAATGATATCTTGTATGAATCAAAACAACCATTTAATCAATGTTTTAAGGTTTCTTGCTTTTAATGACTGAAATGTGTTCAGTCACATTGTATTTCACTACAACGGGTATACAATCTAACAATATAAACAGGTATATTTAAATAAAATAAAAATTAAGAAATAACCTTTAGAAAAAAATAGCCTGCATTGAGCTACTGACAGAGTATTGCCTGGTCACATCTAGTGAAATGTCATTTGAGAATAAGCTTTACATATACAGTATATCCTAATGTAGCTCAAATTGTCTTATTCATACTCTGAGGCGTTTGAATAGGTGCTGACAAAATTCAATATGCAATCAAAGTTATTTCCTGACTTGATAATTATATTTTTGGAGCCTGAGAACATTATTTTCCTAGTTCTTGAAAAATCTGTATACTTGTATAACTCATTTTATTAGTGGCAGTGAAATCATTTATCTCCACATTCATTCTATAACCCAGATAATAATTACATTTGCCAATCAAATCCCAAACTGAGATGTTAAGAAAAAACAATGCTGTGTCAAGATTAAATCTATTATAACATTAATTTAAGCATTTAAGTGTGCCTTGCCCTGAACAATGGAGTATTTGTTAAACACAATTCTGATACCACATTTGAAATACCCCTGGGATGTGCTGTGGTACATTCACAAACAGTTCAGAGGAATTGCAGATGAAGTATTTTTTTCGCGTCTCCCTGAATCAAACAAAAGTAGAACTTTAATTTGAGTACACGCATGACTAAATCAAAGTATTTTCATTTTTATCTTTGAGTTTAGAGAAGTGCTTTGGAGGGCGCAGGAGACCTATCAGTGTAGAAAAACCCTACCTAACATAAAAAAATACAGCTTTGGGTTCTTGTACCTTAATGGATTCTCACTGAGTTTGAACAGCACACTAGGACCCTTATTAAAACATGTCCTCTCATGAAGGCTGAGGTGCCCCCCCGAGTCAAGTTCAAAGGTCAAAAGACCCTGCACTGGTTGAGGCTGAACATCCGTCGTCTGGCCTGTTTCCTAGCCTGGTTAATGGCTGTTCGCACTGCATGCTCAAAAACTTGCTGCACACCACGGTTATTTAAGGAGGAGCACTCCAGGTAGCCTTTAGCATGGACCTCATGAGCCACACGTCTCCCCCCGCTGCTGAGATGCAGTTTCCCCGGTACTGCCCTCTCCCTCAGATCTGTCTGGGTTGCAACAACCAGCACCGGCACCCTTGGCAAGTTCTCTCGAACCTCAGCAATCCACTTGCGCTGTACACTGGCCAGAGAGTTAGGGTTGGCCACAGAGTAGCAGATTAGCACAACGTCAGCCTGGTGGTAGGATCTCGGTCGGATTTGTCTAAAGTTGTCATTGCCCGCCGTGTCCCACAGCCCCAGGTTGATCTGAACCCCGTCCATGTACACCTCCACCCCTGTGTTTTCAAACACTGTGGGCTGGTAGTTGTCTGGGAAGGTTTCTGAGGTGAAGCGGACCAGCAGCGCTGTCTTGCCCACGGCACTGTCCCCGACCAGGACGCACTTCAGCGCCATCTCTTCGGTCTCGTTCATGGCTGCCGCCGACAGTCTCACTCCTTTGGATATTTGTGGTTATGTGGAAAGTCTTAGGGATGGTTTCTCTGTAACACGTTTACGTTGTAGACAAAGGCAGCGTACTTCTGTGTTCAAGTGGTAGTTTTCATAGCAGGTGATTTGTAGCCCTGGCATATGGTAACTCAATTTCTGAAGATTTCAGCGGTCATTCAGTTTGTTGAACTGAACTATAATGTCTCTCTTTTCAGAGCGTTTTAACGTTGTTCATATGGAACAGGTTTAAAATCAGCTTCCCACACGCCCCAGACAACGTCTCAGATCATTAGTCCATCTTGTCTCGTATCACTTCTGCTGTGTTTCTGCAGCGAGGTCGGATGTCGGTCCTTCTCTCTAATGACGGCTGTCATCCTTTCCAAACAGGTTGAACCTCTCAGAGTTGAGGACGGATGTCTACTGATGAAGAGAGGACATGTTACGATGATAAGAGGACAGTTAGCAAAAGGTTGTCTTACTTAAAAATAGAGAAACTGAAAAACCTTAGCTAATTTTTAATTTAAGTCAAACCATAATCTAGAACAGTTTACAGTTTCTTCTCATACATCATGCAACATGGCGTACAAAACGACAGCAGTGTGGCTCTTCATAGAACATGTTTAAACATGACAAATAATGAGCAAGTGCTACAGACTAAAAAAAGATAGTCAATCGCTAGAGTATTGTATTTGAAGATTACATTTTGTCTTTATGGCAGCACCATTTTCTATTTACAGAGAAAGGTCAACGTCACCTACAATATAGTATTGATTAAATACGGAAGTAAAGATTTATGTGACTGGGTGTGACCCAGAGTTCAAGTTATAATTTGAAGAGTTTAACAGGAGTTTACTAACAACATATTCATGCTCTCTGTATTACCAAGCTTTATATGTATAGCCTTACAGGCTCCATTCCCTGTAATGAATCTCCCTCATAACCAGTGCTGATTCTGCAGATTGCCCATTTAACGGACATCTGATCGTGGAGAATTATGTCTCTGTTATAATCTTAGATGCGGGAAGATAGAAATTCTTGTTGGTTCATTTAATATTTGATCACTAAAATACTGCTGATGGTTCTTTTTGACTTCTCTGGTGCATACACGTTGAAGAATTAATTTAGGTAGCAGTTAGACGTTACAACCTCCAAACCATCTGCCATGACACATAGATGGAAAGACCACCATAACCGTAAATGGGACAATTTAATCAGAGTATTTTTCCACAATTCAACTCTTGAATTTATCTCTCAGAAAGTAGTCGAAAGTAGTCTTATTTTAAGTCCAGTTGCAGAGCAATTCATTTTCCTAAGAAATAAATACAAATTAATTAATTAATAAAGTCATAAAACAGGGCACTAACACTGAGTGCAACTGATTTAACTCTTTTTACTTCATGTACAATACTGGTTTTATAGGGAATGTACAATATTTATTATAAGTGTGCTTTAATTCACATACAACTAATTTTCTTTGTTCCAATGAGAGGAACACCCTGAAGTCTTCACTTACTTAATAGTTTAAATGTCTGAAAAATATTGTCGGTTTTTGCCATCATTATGAAGTATTAATTACATTTTCAAAATCAAATAAATGGAAACAAATCAAGACAAAGAAAAAGACAATTACCTTTCTTGTCAGTCTTTTCAATCTCTAAAACGGCCGATACTGGATGCCGCTTTTGAAGACAGAAGACGAAATCCTTTAAACTCCAGAAACAATTTGGTATTTATAATAATCTGCTGAAGTGGATGCCCTCAAACACATTTATTAAAGTCTGTATTTACTTGTGACGATCAGACAAACGGGCGAGTTAATTTGGCATCTGCCTGATAAGCCTAATTCGGTAAGTAGAGGAGGGAAGTGAGAAAGTATGAGAGAAATGTAAAGCACATCCGCTCGTCGCAGTGTGGAGGTGTGACACAATCTTCTGCCTTCCTCCCCCACAGCAGCTGGGCTTTTACATGTTTTTCTCCTTTATGGATTTTCAAAATGTTATTCAAAAATCTTAAAAGTTGTTGCTTTGATCACAACTGTAATGTATTATCATAATGAACAATTACTCAATTATAATGCTCTTGAATTGCTCAAGTGTTGATAAAGTGGATAAAGAAAGAATAAATGGACACTGGTTTATGAACCGAAGGTAATACTGTATGTATCCTTATTTGATCGTGAATTATAAATGTGAATGGATCTTGATTTTTCTTTTTTTTCTTTCATGTTCCTGTAGCTTATTGTTTGTTAGGTTGTTATTTTAGTGATATTTAATAATAAATAAAAAAATACAAGATACACATGTGTTTCTGGTGTAAAGCCATACATGCAGTAGTCATGAATTGTAAACAAATGTGAGTTTATTCCACAATACAATATTATCTGTAAAACCATTTGAACAAATGAATATAAAAATACATATTTCTCTTTATAATTAATTCAACAACATTATGTACAGTCAGTACAATTGTTCAACATTGTTGTTGGACCAATATGAAAAATATCACACGGATAGAAAAACAGAGGATTTTTTTTAAATCTACAAAAATCGAGAAGCAACCTGAGGAATACAACTACTATAAAAATGTGGCACAACGCTTTAAAAAAACAACTAGCTACCATGAAAAGGCTGGAGAAGTAAGTCAATTGGCCTCGAAAAAAGGAAACCAAACACTGATGTATCTTTTCCTGAGTTTGAATCTCCACATATTAGCAGCTAAGCTTGGTTCGGCCTTAAGAAAATAAGCAGTTGCCGTTTTATGTTCAGCAGAACTCTAAAAGGAGGATGTTAACAATATTTAAGAACTGAATGTGAAACACTAAAACCAAGAGACACAAAAAACCTTCTCCTAAGCATCTGGATAGATCGCATGCATTTAATGGAGGATTAAATCCATACTTTTTAGTCCCTCATAAAAGATGCCATAATACTTAAATTCCTAGAGAGTAGGCCCAACCTCCTCCAAGAAGACGGCATGCAATCATAATTCAAGTCTGATAAAATCCTCATAATACGTCTCAAACATTACTGCAGATGAGTCAATTAAATAACAGCTTATTCAACATCAAGCCTTCAAAACAAAAAGGGATTTCGATTTTAAAATTATCTTAAAAAGGCTTAAAGATAAACATAAAGTATATTCTGCAACACTATAAAATTATTTTAAATGTACATACATTCCAGCTTTACAGCTGCTATAAAAATACCTTATTTGTGTTTCAATTTATTCTAACAAATTAAAACTCTTTTAAGATCTGAATCAAGTTTTACGATTCAACCCCAAATTCTCCTAAATTTCCCAAAGATTAAGACGACTTATGGAGTGAACATAGAGAGAACGCAAGATAAAAAAGGTACCAAAAAACAAATTGAGTGTATTGTACTGTATAAACTATAGTAATTGTATATGTAGTGTTGTAGAAGTGTGGTGTGTGTACATGTGTATCTTGTCCTCTATAGCAGCTTAAGCTTCAATCCAATAGACCCGGTTCTTCTCACTTCAAAGAGACCAACACGAGACCTGGCTTTGGCTCAGTGAACCTGAGAGATGAAGAGATAGGAGAAAAGGTGGGTGATGATGAACATGTTCTGCTTGTATGTTTTTTGTGTGTTCGTGTTTGTGTTTTCTGTGTGTGTGTACCTGTAGCTTTTGTTGGTGAGGTAGTCTATAACGGCAGGGCGGATGCGGGCCACGCCCCCCTGGCTGTGGTTCCCTCTTCCTGTGATGACAGAGAGCTGAGGTCGACACAGACCCTGCTCACAGTCTACTCAGAAAGAGGATCAAAGAAAAACAAACCAACACACACCATACAGTTAAGGGGAGAAGCTCGCACAAACTTTGACAAAGCGACGGGAACACAAACTTCTGCAAGTGTCCTTGATAAGATATTCTGATTATCAATGCTTGATAGTCATTTCTGTATTTTGCAACATCTATCATCTTGATGCTTAGCAAAATATGTTGCCAAATGTTCTGAAAAGAGAAGGGTTACCACATCAGGACCGTGAGACTGATCAGAAGAAAATGCAGGAAAATGTTTTGGATTTTAGTGGCAGTGGTGGGCTATGACTTAAGTGGCATTAAATGTGTCATTCCACATGCATCTCCCCTCATTCCCTATCATGGGTCAACTTGGAATAACAAATAAAAAAGGTGTAAAATGCTCTAAAACATTAACAAAAAATAAATGTATCTTCAAATCTTCCAATGACTATTATTGTTAAACATACAGCATAGGAGAGCCCTCGTAATTACCTGTGGTTTTGTCCTGTAACACTTGGGCCAGATGCTGCAGGGCCTCATCGACATGCAGCCCGTGGAGGTCCAGGATGTTGCTGGGCAGCAGCGATGAGTTAACCTTCTCAAAAATCTGAACTGCTGCTCGGTGATTGGCCTCACGCATCTGCTGGCCATGCAGGTGTCCCTACAGGAGAGGTGATGCAAATGCATAAACTGTGAGTGGAGGATTACAATAAAATAAGAGCTGCAAATTCAAAGAGACAATACAAGAAGATCTAAATGATAATGTTTCCCCCCACAGTGTTGGGCAAAAGACATTGCTTTACGAGTGAAAATATTATTGTAAGACATCCAGCGCCTCACCTGCTGTGCGTAAAATGAAGCAACTTGTTTCCTTCCTTGCTTGTAGGCCTCAGCAGCCTTGGAGAAACACTCGAGCTGTCGCTCCCGTTGTTGGCTGGCCTCGGCCCTGAAGTCCTGGTAGTCCGGGTCCTCCGTATCCTGATAGTCGAGTACGGTTGACTCCGGGGGCTTCTGCCTCTGGAAAATTCAAAAGGGGACATAGAGAAACACACAGCAGTTTAGAAAAGCTAGTAACCAGTAAGGTCACATCTCTTCATCTCCATGCTGGTGTTTGCCAGTACCTTCTCCCGCTCCTTGCTGGCTGCTCTGAGGTGGTCGGACCGAGGAGGCTCGGGGGCCACTACTGTCTTTACGGGCCCTTCGTCTAGTAGAGAGCGAAGGAACAGCTCTGTCTGGATCAGGCTGTAACTATGCAAGAGTAAACAAATAAACATAGTAAGGAACTGTACTTTAACACATCACATACATGTTTAATCGATAATAGAGTCTCTGTCAAACAAATCAAACAAATACATTGTCAATGTAATGTTCTTACTTGTGGTCTCTGAAGATGTCCTGGAGGAAATGTCTGTCTATGGTGGGGAAGAGGGAGAACAGCTGGTTCTCTTTCAACATGGCAGCTCCATCACGCAGGTCTAGGTCTGCGCGGCCTTGTCTGGTCTTAGAGGAAGAGGTTTGGAAAGAGGTTAGGATGTGGGGACCAAACAAGACTAGAGAATGCAATTCCTGAAGACATTTCTAGTGGGAATGCTTTATGCTGAAAAGCTGACGCTAAACTGCTATGCCGAAATGTAATGTGTAAGAAGAAAGTGAAGAATTTAGATTGAAATGATACATGAACACTGGGGGCTTGAATGTGTGATGAGAGAAGAAAAGAAAGTGAAAAGCAGCAGAATATTTGAACTGCAAACTTTTGAACTAACTTGATGGCGAATGATCTGTCGCCATGCCAACGGCATTTGATGACATCCCATAATACGCTTAGATGGCGCGGGATGCGTTTCCATGGCAACAGCCTATGGTGAGATCTCAGTTTTGGCATAAAGCTGTTGAGGCATGGACCGGTGATATACAAGCGATCGGACCGTGTCCATTGGAGTTACAGCAACATCGTGTTTTATGGCGAGGGATGCTGTTTCCATGGAAACGGCATATGATGACACCCCATAATTGAGCTGTTGAGGGCAGGACCATTAACCATTATCTGAAGTCTGCTGCTGTTTTATGGCGAGGGATGTGTTGCCATAGTAACACCACATTACGTAACATCAGATTTGATGTAGAGCTGTGTTAACCATTATCTGTAGTCTGCTGCTCTGAGCTTGTCAGTTGGAGTTATGACATCATCGTGTTCCATGACACAGGTGTTTATATTTGAGCTAACGATGTGTCCAGAGATCAAAGGTTTCCATGGTGATCAAATAAATGTGGCAAAGGCTCAAATTTGTTGAACACATTTGTAACAGGTTTGTTAATTGACCAAAAAAGATGAACAGTTGGAAGATTGAAAATGCGATTATTATTAGGATTATTTGTAGGTCATTGAAAAGTAGAATAATTTAGAAAGATGTGAACATTGAAGTTTCTATTTTAGAAAAGCTGACACTGTAGTGCATCGGTGGTTTTAAAAGTGATTTATAAGAGTCATGTTTAAAGAAGAAGAACCAATACCTTACCGTGGTAGAGAGGTTTGTGTGCCCTGATTAACCTGAGGGCTGTGTTGTCTGGAACCTTGTGTTCCTGTTAGGGTCTCCCATGGCAAATTGGTCTCAGGCAAGGGGCCAGACTAAGATTGGTTCAAAAGACCTCATGAAAGACGACACAGGAAGTGAGGATACCCGGCACGGAGGAAGCCCGGGTTCCCCTTCTGGAGCCAGGGCCAGAAGGAGGACTCGTCGGCGAGCGTCTGGTGGCCGGGCTTGCCACGGAGCCCGGCCGGGCACAGCCCGAAAAGGCAATGTGGGCAACACTTCCGCCACGCGGGCCCACCACCTACGGGAAACAGCGATGGGGTCGGGTGCACTGCCAGAAGGGTGGCAGTGAAAGCAGAGGGTCGCGACAGACCAGACCCGGGCGACAGAAGCTGGCTTTGGGGACATGGAATGTCACCTCTCTGGGGGGGGAAGGAGCCGGAGCTTGTGCGGGAGGTGGAGCGGTACCAGTTGGATCTGGTTGGGCTCACCTCTACGCACAGCGTCGGCTCTGGAACCTTACTTCTGGATAGGGGTTGGACTCTATTCTTCTCCGGAGTTGCTCAAGGTGTGAGCGCCGGTCGGGTGTGGGGATACTCACAAGTCCCCGGTTGGGTGCTTCATTGTTGGAGTTTACCCCAGTGGACGAGAGGGTCGCCTCCCTACGCCTGCAGGTTATGGGGGGGGGGGAAACTCTGACTGTTGTGTGTGCTTATGCACCAAACGGCAGTTCAGAGTATACGGCCTTCTTGGAGACTCTGGAAAGAGTCCTGTATGGGGCTCCTGAATGGGACTCTTTAATCTTGCTGGGAGACTTCAACGCACATGTGGGCAATTATGGAGACACTTGGAGGGGCGTGATTGGGAGGAACGGCCCCCCTGATCTGAACCGGAGTGGTGGTTTGTTACTGGACTTCTGTGCTAGTCATGGATTGGCCATAACAAACACCATGTTCGAACATAAGGATGCTCATAAGTGTACGTGGTACCAGAGCACCCTAGGCAGAAGGTCCATGATCGATTTCGTTATCGTATCATCGGACCTCAGGCCGTATGTTTTGGACACTCGGGTAAAGAGAAGGGCGGAGTTGTCAACTGATCACCATCTGGTGGTGAGTTGGGTCAAGTGGCCGGGGAAGCCTCTGGATAGACCTGGTAAGCCCAAACGTGTAGTTCGGGTGAACTGGGAACGTCTGGAGGAGGCCCAAGTTCAGGAGGCCTTCAACTCACACCTCCGGCGGAGCTTTTCGGGCATTCCTGTGGAGGTTGGGGACATTGAACCAGAGTGGTCAGTGTTCAAAGCCTCTATTGCCGAAGCTGCGGCGGGGAACTGTGGTCTCAAGGTCTTAGGTGCCTCAAGGGGCGGTAACCCTCGAACCTCCTGGTGGACACCGGTGGTCCGGGAAGCCGTCCGACTGAAGAAGGAGGCCTTCAGGGATTTGTTATCCCGGGGGACTCCCGAGGCAGTTGCAAGGACCTGGAAAAGGACTTTCGGGCGGCACCAAAGTTGTTCTGGAAAACTGTCCGACACCTCAGGAGGGGGAAGCAGGGAACCATCCAAGCTGTGTACAGTAAGGATGGGACATTGTTGACCTCAACTGATGGAGTGTTAGGGTGTTGGAAGGAACACTTTGAGGAACTCCTGAACCAGACAACTCCACCCTCTATGTTAGAGACAGAGCTGGAGAATGACGGGGGATCAACACCAAACTCCCGGGGCGAGGTCACTGAGGTCGTCAAACAACTCCACAGTGGCAAAGCCCCGGGGGTGTATGAGATCCGCCTAGAAATGCTGAAGGCTCTGGGTGTTGAGGGACTGTCATGGTTGACACGTCTCATCAACGGTGCGTGGAAGTCGGAAACAGTACCGAAGGAGTGGCAGACCGGGGTGGTGGTTCCCCTTTTCAAAAAGGGGGATCAGAGGGTGTGTGCCAATTACAGAGGCATCACACTACTCAGCCTCTCCGGGAAAGTTTACTCTAAGGTACTCGAAAGGAGGGTCAGGCCGATTGTCGAACCTCAGATTGAGGAGGAACAATGCGGATTCCGTCCTGGTCGTGGAACGACGGATCAGCTTTTTACTCTCGCAAGGATCCTGGAGGGGGCCTACATTTACGTACATACATACACTTATCCGGTCTACATGTGTTTTGTAGACTTGGAGAAGGCGTATGACCGAGTTCCAAGGGAGTTACTGTGGGAGGTGCTGCGGGAGTATGGGGTGAGGGGGGTCTCTACTCCGGGCCATACAATCTCTGTACTCCCAAAGCGAGAGCTGTGTCCGGGTCCTCGGCAGTAAGTCGGACCCATTTCCGGTGAGGGTTGGCCTCCGCCAGGGCTGCGCTTTGTCACCAATCCTGTTTGTAATATACATGGATCGGATTTCGAGGTGTAGTCGTGGGGAAGGGGGTCTTCAGTTCGGTGGACTAAGGATTGCACCACTGCTTTTTGCAGATGATGTGGTTCTAATGGCTGCATCGGTCTGCGACCTTCAGCACTCACTGGATCGGTTCGCAACAGAGTGTGAAGCGGCTGGGATGAGGATCAGCACCTCCAAATCTGAGGCCATGGTTCTCAGCAGGAAACCGATGGACTGTCCACTAGGGCTGTGCAATTAATCGTATTTTAATCGCGATTACGGTTATGGTTTGCGACGATTATGAAAACAGCATAATTGACAAAATACGATTATTTTGCTGGGAGCGCTTCGCCCCTCCCTAAAAGCCCACTCGGCCACGTGGGAGTGACGTGTTGTGAGTGTTCAGCGCGAGCGAAGATTTCAGAACAAGAGCAGCAACTCGTTAAAAAGAAGGGTACAACTATTTCCACTATTTGGAAGTACTTTGGCTTTCAGGAGTCCGACGTGGAGCAAAAGAAAGTACAGTGCAGGATTTGATACCAGGTTGTGTTGGCACCACACGCTAACACAACCAATCTCTTTAATCATCTGAAATACAACCACAAAGTGCGATACGACCGGGCAATAATACAACAAAAAGCAGATGCCGCTCGACTTCATCCACCACATCATCACAGTCATCGATTCAGGACGCATTGTACAGAGCAACGGCCTACGCGACGAGCTCGCAGAGACACAGAGATATTACAGGTGCCATTACATTTCACATCGCTAAAGATATGTGCCCAGTTAGCACTGTTAGCAACCAGGGCTTTAAGCAACTTGTCAACACGTTGGACAAGCGTTACGCGATGCCGTCTCGGTATTATTTCAGCAGGTCTGCGCTGCCTGCTCTATGTGACAAATGCCGTGGGGAAGTTGAGAGAGATGTGGCTTCAGCTGACTACTTTGCCACCACAACGGACCTATGGTCTAGCCCAGGGGTGCCCAACCAGTCGATCGCGGGATGTGTCTAAAAATAGAACAACAATATTCTATTTTATCGTTAATGTCCTGTAACATAATCTTCCTGTGCCAGAATAATGCACTTGAACGCATCAAAGCTTTGTGATTGGCCGGCGTCACCCCTGTGTCGGGGCATGGCTGAGGGTCTTCAGTACAGGTGGCAATATTGTCACCTGCCTGCGCTCATCTCTGAAACCAGACCATGTAAACAGGCTGGTGTTTCTTGCAAAAAATCTTTAAGAGATGACATGAGCAGCCCTACCAGCATTTGCCATGGTGGCCAAAACATTTTTATTTGGTCTTAAATTGTAGTTCAACATTTATTTCCTGTTTACTTCTGGACCATGACGGTTGGCCAGCCTTCAACGTTTAACTGAGTGGAATATGTTGAATATGTTTTACCAAAAATGTTGGCTATATGTTGAGGAGTTTTCAGTAGGTTGTGACAGTGCACTGCAACATGTTTGATTTCATTTATTTTTGGTCTAATTTATTTATCATATTAATAATATATGTTTAGTATGGTTTTGGAAGTGCGCTCCAACATATTTGTTGATGTTGTTTATTGTTAAAATATTATTTGTTTTAAAGTTCAATAAATGGTCAATGAATAATCGTCAAAATAATCGTGATATCAATTATTGACCCAAATAATCGTGATTATGATTTTTGCCATAATCGCACAGCTCTACTGTCCACTCCAAGTAGGGAATGAGTCCTTACCCAAAGTGAAGGAGTTCAAGTATCTCGGGGTCTTGTTCTCGAGTGAGGGAACAATGGAGCGTGAGATGGGCCGGAGAATCGGAGCAGCGGGAGCGGTACTGCAGTCGCTTTACCGCACCGTTGTGACGAAAAGAGCGCTGAGCCAGAAGGCAAAGCTCTCTGTCTACCGGGCCATTTTCTTTCCTACCCTAAGCTATGGTCATGAAGGATGGGTCATGACCGAAAGACCGAGATCGCGGATACAAGCGGCCGAGATGGGTTTTCTCCGCAGTGTGGCTGGTGTCTCCCTTAGGGATAAGGTGAGATGTTCAGTCATCCGGGAGGGATTCAGAGTTGAACCTCTCCTCCTTCGGGTCGAAAGGAGCCAGTTGAGGTGGTTCGGGCACCTGGGCGCCTCCCTAGGGAGGTGTTCCAGGCACGTCCAGCTGTGAAGAGACGAATGGGTAGACCTAGGACCAGATGGAGGGATTATATCTCTTCGCTGGCCTGGGAGCGCCTTGGGAGCGCCTTGGGATCCCCCAGTCAGAGCTGGTTGATGTGGCCAGGGAAAAGAAAGTTTGGGGCTCTCTGCTGGAACTGCTACCCCCGCGACCCGACCACGGATAAGCGGGAGAAGATGGATGGATGTTTAAAGATGTGCAATACTTAAAACGTTTATAAAGATCCTCTGAGTGTGTGTCATTAGTTGGCTGAGAAAATGTTAGGGATAAATACCTTGACATATTGACTACAAGAGCTTGAATCAAACAAGCAACTTTGTATTTGAAAGATTAACTGACATGGCAACAGTCGCACATGGTATATAAGTGGTGTGGCTGAGTAATTGAAAGGGTTCATGAATAGAGGGGACTTGAATGTGAAATAAGAACAAGAAAATAAAAGTCTAAATGCATGAAAAAGCAGCAGAATATTTTAACTGAAAACTTTAGAACTAAAAGCATGCGTCACCAATAATGTCTAAAATATGTGGAACATGTCAGTATGAAGTCTCCATCAGACGGAAAATAATAGGCTGAGACAGTCTGTTAAACTCCAGTGACCAGTCATTAGTCTGCTGCTCTAATTATGTCAATTAGAGTTATGACATAATCGTGTTCCATGACACAGGTGTTTATATTGAACTAACGACGTGTCCAGAGATCAAAGCTTTCCATGGTGATTAGTGAGAGGAAAGCATTTTCATTGTTCTGAATGAGAGATAAACCTGTTACATGTGAACGTTTTGTTGAAGAACCGCAACAGATATCGGTGAAATTTCAAAGCGTGAAGCATGTCAAGGAACTTGAGCATCTGAAGTGTACTTTCGCGTTAATAATGTGGCTTTTTTGGCAGATTAACTAAAGGTGTGTGGCTGCTGTGGTGGGGAAAGGTGAGGCTGAAGTTACAATGGGTTTTAATGGAGACATGTAGAAAGTGTTTGTCACTTCATGCCCTCAAGAGGCATTTTGTTTAATTATTTTGCTTAATTTTTTTATCTTTCAAGCTACGAGATGTTTTCCTACATTTGTCATGAAGAATTATATCTCAGGAATGTAGGGTTTGGGAATTATGGCAGGTTTAAAACATATGAAGGCAAAATTAAATCTGTCCTCCACTCTAGCTGTGACAGCACGCACTCTAAAATTACCAAGGTCTGAACAATGTTTAATATCTGTAAAAGTAAGAATCAGATTTAAAAGTTGTGTTACACGAATAATGTCAGAAAGATGTGTGACATTTAAAAGTTGGAATGAGGTTTCTCAGTGAAAGTATGAAGGAGCAGTTAGCAGTTGAAGAAGGAGCAGTTAAAGTTGAATGAAGATTGTTGGAGTCTGAAGAGTTTCTCCATTGACTTCCATGTTAAAAATGGGATGTATCGCTGGAATTATGAAAGTTATGAATGATAAAAGTAATAGCCATTGATTCCCGACCAAGCTGAACGTTTTGATGTTTGAACGGAGTTTCTGCGATGTTCAATGTGGGAGAAGAAGCAGCGCAAAATAACCCAGCGGAATAAAGAATTTTGTGCGTAGCATAACAATAAAATATGTACTATGGATATGTTTAACAGAAGTGACATAACGTTACATACATACATTAAGCCACATGCTTTCAAATTTAGAGATTTTGTGGACTTTTAAACTGCAGAAATAATGTGTGAAACAAAAACTAAAAGAATACAATTTGAGGAATAGTTTGGAAAAACTAAAAGAAAATGTGTATAAATATACACTCGTATTTTATTAATATAAATGACATTTATTCCACAGAACAGGATTGAAACAAATGTGATACCTTATTCACGTTCTCCTGCAAAGCCTGCTCCTCTTTGATAATATCTCTAAGAGACACATGTGGTTGGGATATGTTCCAGTGGTCCATGTATGGCATCGGAGTGCCGGCCTCTGGTTGGCTGTCCAGTGACTCGTAACCATCCACACTAATCAGGAAACTTGCTGCCTGTGATCGCTCTCGAGATCCAGATCTGGACTTCTGTGAGTCTCCCCAGTGTGCTGAACCTATACATTCATAGGTTGTGAAACAAAATGATGTTGTGTGAAAAACAAACTACATTTCTGTTTGAGTAGGACAATATGGTTGAACACAAATAAAAGTAAATAAAAATCAACAGATGAAAAGTCTGTGAGTGTAAATGTAACTGAGGTAATAATATGTTGAGCAAAATATGCCGTTATTATCCCATGGTGCTCCATAGATTTGAAATATGTGTGTGTGTGTGTGTGTGTGGGTGTGTGTGTACTGTGTACTGTGTACTGTGTACTGTGTACTGTGTACTTACTTTCCTGAAGCAGGTTAAATGAAAGAGCTGCATGTCTCTGCCTTTCCTGTAGAACAACATTCACAGTCAAATTAGAAAAACAGAGATAGACTCACAATTAGCAGAATATCAGGGTGGATATAACAGATGTAATTGTGTTTCCTGCCAAGGCACTACAAATGTAAATTAGCCTATAGCTAACTCTGGGACAGCTAAGATGCTGTGCACTGTCCCGATACAAAAATGCACACAATTCTAATTGCATGGATAGAACTGATGCTGGTTAAGTATTGCTGTTAAATATGAAACTTGCAATAACTGATGAGTAAAGCTCTGTAAAGGAGCTGCAGATTATGTTGATAACCATGAGAGAAGCATTTCAGATTGTCAATGGTGATCTTGTTATTATAAACATATCAATTGTTATAATGGCTCTTAACAGGCTCACCTGAATGGTTTCCTTCCACTTCTGGTGGAGCAGTTTGGCCAGGTGCAGGTCCATCTTTACTGCATAATCATCAGTTGGGCATGATCCTGAATATCGTTGACAGGAGAGGATCGACACACTTTTGTCAGTTTTAAATACCAGGGTAGTATAAATGCTTTTTTTTTTGGTTCAGCTTAACACAAAATGCCTGCTGCTTGTCAGATTGTATAACAGTGTAATACATTTCAATTCAGAGGGCAGCTGCATACAGAATCCTTTATCATTTTATAAAAACGACATAAACCCCCTTACGTTTTCTACTGACTCCTAAAACAGTCAGTAGCTGCAACATTTGGCGGGGCAAATTACAAAGATCATGCATGTCATTCCTCGTCTTTGGTGAATGTGCTATCACATGATATGCATCTTCTGTTTTTAATTACCTGGATCTACTCCTACAGGTCCAAACAGCTCAGTAAGCTGCAGAGCCAGCTCCGTGGGTAGTTTCAGCTCCACACTCTGAATGTCCATGTGGCTGCTCCTCCTTTCACTCCTCTCCTTCTGGTTTTGCTCACTCTCCTCTAACTCAGCCTGCAGCAGCCGGTGAACCTCTTCCATGCTGGCAATCTCTTCCTCAATCTCAACTCTTGACTCTTCAATTATTACTCCGTCTTCTGAGCTTTGACCCCAAACGCTACCTTCCAAAACAGCTTCTGAGGCAACCTTGTGTTCAGTGACACCACATCTCCCTCCTTCGTTTACGCCATGAGGAAGACTGAGTTCTGTTTGAAGAGATCTTTCTAAGTGTGAGGTTGTATCAGGATGCTCTTTGTTTTGAACTTGAACAGCGGCACATCCTAAACTGAGCACATCAGTATTATTGTTGCTCTCATCTGATTCTCTAACTGTGTCAGAGGTTGACTGCTCACTGTGCTGCTCTCCCTTTGGCTGACCTTCAGGGTGATGCTCGTCTAAAGCATTAGGACATAAGCTATTTCCTACAGGTTTGTCCAACACTCCAAACAGACTGGATGTGATCTGCTCATCTTCATCCCCACCACCATCCTCCTCCTCCTCTCTCCCACCATCGTCCTCTCTGAAGAACCTCTCTCCGGAGTCCAGCAGCAGGTTGGTCGTCCATTCCAAGTCCTGATGGCATTTGTCATACAGATCTTCTAACATATCGAAACTCACCAGTTTGAAATGGCGGCTGAGGATGCGCAGGCTCTCAAGCTGGTCTTGAGTTGACCCGATATCTTTCTCCTCCACCTGTGTGCCTTTCTCATGCGCCACATGGTAGGGCACCTCTCTTTGGCCGGAGTGGTGAACTGCCACAGCTGCAGAGACGGCAGAGGAACGCTCTGGTACGAAGCGAAAGGAGTCTCCAGACAGGACTGTGATGTCCCCGGTGGCCACTGCATCATCACTGCTGTTTTTATGGTTGAGACGCCATAGGAGGGCAAAGTCTTGAGGTTCAGTTTGGGTGTGGTGGCCTCCGTCTACCAGAGGAAGAGGGGAAGGAGGCTGCAGCTGGGCCTCAGAATTGGACTCGATGGACAGATCAGAGTTTGGTTTAATACTAAGGCTAATGTCACAGTTGTCAGGTTCAATATCTGTCTTAATACTATCCTGAGTGCTGTTTATACTTTGGGTTGAGGTATTGGGACTTTCAAGATTGTTCATTGAAGAAGCAGGGCAGTTTTGAGTGAAGGTGAGGGCTAGTTTGCACTGTTTCCCTGATCTACGACCGGGGCGCAGCCTTCTTTCCTGACTGCCTCCACTGATGGAACTGCTCTCTGTTTCTACAGAGCCTTCACACACAGGACTCTGACACGCATCACTAACATGACTCGTCTCAGGCTCTGTGCCTACCTCACATTCAATATTGTGGCTTGCTTGTCCATCATGGCATACACTTGCCTCCACAGTGTTGGAGGGTTGGAGTAAACTAGCAATTGGATCAGGGAGGGGATTTGTTGGGATAGCTGATATCACATCTACAGAGCCTGTTTCGCTTCCCATCTCTAACACATTCCCTCCTGTTGTTCTACTAGCTTCGTTTTCAGTTTTCTGTCCCTCCCAATGATCTATTCTCGAGTCCTTGACCTTCGCAGAGTCAGCTGCCTTCCAGTCTAACACAGAGTCAGGTAATTCAGCTCTGCTGCAGTTATCCTGAGTCATGTTTAATTGACTCTCCTCTCTGTTGGATCTACTTTCATGGGATTCCCCAACTATACCAGCTGCCTCTTCTTCTTTCTCCAATTCCTCTCTAGGAGTTGGGGAAAGAGAGGATGAACGGGAAGAGTCGGTCTGAATGTCAGCTACTCCCGTCTGAATAAGATCAAGAAGCTTCTGAAACTCTGTCACATTTGATCCAGACTGCACTTTTGTTTTCTTTTTCTGAGCTTCTTGAGACACTTCTTCTTTCTTCCCATTTGCTTCTTCATGTTTTTCACTTCTCCTCACCTGTCTCTGCTCCAGGGACCCTTCAGAAGGCCAATCTCCTACAAAATCCAACATGTAAGGCCTTCCCTTCTCTCTCCCATCCCTCACTATTTCAACCCCTTCTGCTTCCTTTGATTTTTCCTTCTCCTTTGCCTCGCTGTCTGATTGGTTAGTATCTTTCACCACATCTGCAGGCTCCGACCTATCAAAATCAGACCTCCTGCTTGGCCTTTCTCTCCTCACTCTTTGTGCAATAGACTCAGAGAAAGCCACGGACAATTCATCCCCATGATGACCTTCGCTCATTACAGATTCAACAATACAGTCAGGGATTCTCTGATCTCCTATTGGAAGAGTTGAATCTATCTGGGCGTCCAACTCAGAATCTAATTCGCCCAAATCCATATTATCCTCCTCGTCATTTATTTCAGGGTGTTCCGTAAAACTTTCTGTATGTTGTAAATTTAGAGACTCCGTAGATTCGTTGGGGACATCTTCCAGCATGCCCACTTCACCAGAGCGACCAATAGATGATACGTCAGGGAGAGAGGAAAACAGCTGAGGGCGGGGCTTAAATCCATCAGTCAATCCAGGCTGCCCCACAAGGTCAGGGCGAGGTGTTTCAGAAGACACCGGCCTAGAGGAAACAAAATATATTAAATGGTACAATTAAAATAACTCACACCACTCTGCACTTTTATACAGCAGAAAAATTCAAACAGCAGAACCACAAGGTCTGCCCTAAGAGGGGACTGTGTAGTCCCTCTTAGGTCCAGTTCCTTTGGCAAACACTGTTTCTCTGTGAGGGCACCAACACTCTGGAACACAATACCAATACAGATAAGGAATAACACCTCCTATCATACATTTAACCACAATCATAAGAACTGGCTTTTAAACAATCAAAAATGTGAACACTTTTAACTGTATCAAGGTATGATGATATTTCATCTGTTTGCATGTTTGTTTGTTCCTCTCTATTGTTGTACTGCTGTTCCTATTTATTGTTGTACTGCTATTTATTTATTGTTGTACTGATGCTGTCTGCTGTACTCTATTTAATTATGTTTTTATTTTCTAGCCTTGTTGTGGTCATTTAACATCTTGCCAAGGACAACAGTTGAAAATTAGCCTGCTGGCTAATACTGGCTCATTTACAGCAATGTGAATTAATGTGCACTGTCCTTTAAATAAATAAACAAACAAACAAACAAACATTATGGGAGAAAAATATCAACATTTGGTCTGATTTAGGCCAATGATGTTGCAAGAATTACGTTTATTAGATGAGCAAAAAATCGATTGATATTCATTAATTGGAGGCGTGTGGTGCAGTGGGTGTGCCTTGGTGTTCGGATCAGGGTGTCACAGGTTCAAACCCCACTGCAGTCAGCATGTCGTTGTGTCCCTGGGCGAGACACTTCACCCCAAATTGCTCCTGTGGGGATTGCCCACAGTATTGAGTATGTAAGTCACTTTGGATAAAAGCGTCTAACAAGTGACATGTAATGTAATGTTAATTGACCACAATGGGTTTTACAACCTTCTGTGCAATAATAAAACTCGGATGATCCATTTCTTACTTTCTTTGATTAGGAAACTTGAAAAAAACAATGAGGGAGAACCCTCATCTCCCATGGTGACAAGGTACATACAATATATGCAGTCACAATCAAAATGCAAAAAAAAATAAGAAAACTAACGAGGTCAGCAATTGAACACTGGAATTGTTTCAGTGGTGTAAGTGAGGTAAACTTAAAAATATTGTTCACTTAAGGGAAACGGTAATGAGAGCTAAATGCAGTAGGAAAAATTGAGAAATGTTTATGTAAATGTATATGCCAAATTAATACTCATTTGTTTTTATTTGAAAATGTGCAGGTAAAGTCACCAGTAGAAACTAGAGACTAGATATGGTTGTAACGCAGTGAAATTAAAATAATGATACGATTGGTATGAATTGTTTAGATTTTATCAGTTCTCAGAAATAATCTTAATATTGTGCTCTTTGAGACTACACTCAGTCAGTTTCAGTACTGTTTGAATTACTTGACTTTGACAATATTTACATGGACTCTTTTAATAAATGAATAAATTAATTATAAGCTTTGCAGGTTGTGTCAGACACAATGGGCCAAAACTGAATTCAATGTGATACAAAGTAAACGTCCTGTCTCCAATACAAACATTCAGTGTCACAACTCACTGTGGGTTTCTGTTCTCCATTGCGAGCCGCTGTTTCACCTCAGGCATCTGTGAGCCCATGATGGACTGGACTGTGACGTAGCGCTCATAAGAATTAAGCATGCGTCGGATTTTTTCCAATGCCACATCATGTTTGGTACGTCTTCATATGCATGAAGAGAAACATAGAAACACATTAACAGAGTTACAAAACACACATCTGGGGTATATACAATAATCTACAACAGCATTTCGCTCCTTTATGTGCAACACAATAATCTAAGTTCATTCTACAGAAAAAACAGATTGCTACAGTAATTATTCCCTCTCCCTCACCTCTCAAGTTCTCTGGGCTTGCTCTTCCACCAAGTGTCCGGCTCTCGGAACAGCACCTTGTATCCATTTTTCAGTGCCTACAACAGACGGGACCAACCATTTTTTTACGGTTCAGAGCAAAATTATCTATACTAAGTCCAGCAACCTTTTAAACCAGCTTTTCCTCAAATGCTTTGTACTCCAACAATATATTTGTTTAAGAACTACATTCTTTGTCCACCTGATAAAATAGGTATAAGAATATTTTTGTCTTATGTCCTATATATATATATATATATATAATATGTTGCATTGTTGGAGGTGCTTGGGTTTTAAGATTTCCATTTCCATAACTAAACTGTAGCTAATGTGCATATGACAATATCATCCTTTAATCTTTAAAAGGCATAAGACAGCTCAGAAAGAAACAGCCCTGGGGATTCATCGGCAGGGACATGTTATTAAGGTAAAAGTGATGCAATGAAAAGTGCTCCAGTATGTACATTTTGAGTAATACATTAATGCATTAAATGGCTAATCAGACAGTATTAGAATTCAATTACAGGACAAAACCGAGACATAGCTGAAGGTTATCTCTGCAGTACTAAAGTATTCATCAGGCTGAGTTTTATGAACTTCTCCTCCAAATTATTGTTACAGCAACATCAGTTGAGTAACCATGCTTTATGTAAAACAGGCGAGCAGACTGACCTGAGCCACATAGGGTTTCATCTCCCAGCCCTGCATGTTGGTATTGTCAATGATGATGGGGTTAGCGCCCTTTTCAAACGCCTCCTTGGCTATGGAATAAAGTTCACACAAGAGAAACAGAGCACTTGTCATTTTACACACAGCACTCAAATGAAACAATGTCAATCAATGACATAGATAAAACAAACTATTGACTTGCTACTGATGCATCACATCTTATCATAGCTGTTGGTGTGTGTTGTTTACCTTGTTTATGGTTCCACTCATGGGCCTCCCCCAGAGCAGTGGGGTCAAACTGATATTCTCCGTGACGAGTGAAATAATTGTCAGTGCTCAGAATAACCCCACCTCGGTTGTGCTCTAACAAGGCTCTGCAGAAACACATACATTTCACGATTTCAAATTGCATGCATATATACTTTACCAGATAGTTTTCCAGTATTTATAACATTCCTCAATTCATGTTAGAATAATATGTAACTTATAAATACCAAAAAAGAGCAACATTGTGTGTGTTTTTTTGATAATGTTGGGAAAACACGGAATGTACTCTTTCTCTGTATGTGATGACTACATCCATTCTTGCAAGGATAATAAATACATGTATCCTGATATTGAAGCTCAAGCCGGTGATGAGTGATATTTTTTCTAACAGATGATAATTCCTGTATTATTTAAAGCAGGCTCAATTTTAAATGTTCTTCCATGAGAAAAAGACAGACAGCACCACATCAATTGAACCTGTGTTTTCTATCAAAATATGTTATACAATCCTAAATTGACCCATACCAGCATATGTTACTAGAGTTTAAAGCGTATTGCTTTTTGGAGTATCCCAGCATTCTCACCTTGCCAAGGTAGACTTCCCAGATCCTGGAGGCCCGCGTAACAACACAAGGACCCTCCCTTCCAAGCGTAGCCTGCTGTACTGAGGGGGGGGGTGTGGCCCAGCAGACAGTGCCCAGGACTTTGGGATAGTAGCAGAAGGTCTGAGCGGTGCCTGGCCGACCGGGCCCTGACTCAGCCAGGGTGAGGCATGCCTGGGCATCCTGGGCCAGTTGGAAGCCACAGGGGTAATGAAGGCTGGCCCCTGGTTTCCATGGACACGGGGAGAAAACACTGGTGCCTGAGGGTTCCAGGGCAAAGGTATGTAGCCAAGAGGTTCCTGATTCAACGTGTTTACCTTAGATCTCGCTCCTCCAACTATTGCTTTAGAGGGCATGACCCTGGCGCTGTCTGGTAGAGTGTGCAATGGGTCTTGCTTTTTATACACCTGGAAAGCAGAGGGACGTCCCGAGGCTGCTAGGTCCAGAGGAGATTTAGTCTTGTCTGCAGGATTCTGTGTCATCAGATGTGTAAAATCCACCCTCGACTGCTGCTTCTCAACCATTTCATCTTCCCAAATGCTAAGCTGGTCAAGCGGAGAGGAGGCTCCGGAAATATGCTCCACTGGGCCACCTCCAGAGGATCCTCTAGATCCAGGTTGCATGCTGTACTGAAGCAGCTCAGGGAGGACCTGCTGTGGGAATGGTGGTGGAGGGAAAGAGGAAAGGGACATACCAACAGATAAATACGGGCTGCTTTGGTGATCTTCCTTAGCGCATTGTTGTGCGGTTAGTGTCTCTAGCTCCTGATCGACAAGCAAGTCCAGCTCTTCTGTCAGGAAGTTGGTGGAGGGAGGAGAGGGCAGCTGAGGTGGTTTGGAGGAGTCAGGTCTAGGTTCAGAAAAGTGAAGCGGTCTGAGAAGGGCTGCAGCAGTGAGCTCAAAGCCAGAAACATGAGAAGGCATAGGGGCTGCAACTTCAGCAGCCACAGACAGCTCCAAGAGAGAGTCCATTGCATTTTCAACTGCAACACAAAAAGAGGGACACCACAGACACCAAAAAGAGTGGGGTTTCAAGTCATGATTCAATGTTGCAATACTGTATTCAATTTGAATTGATCGTTAAAGGACAAAATTAAAACATTTTTAAAAGTTTTAAAAGTGTAATAAAAATAATAAGTAACAGATTCTGTCTGACACATACAATATATATAGATATGTTATTCAGGAACATAGTGCGGGACTCTAAAAGGCACAACAGGTGGAAAAGGCTGGAGAGCCAAGGAATGCAAGGTGCAGTTTTATTTAGAGGACTGCTGATACTGTCAATAATAATGGGACTATGCAGTAATATCATGTAGTAAATATCTGTCAGAAATACACAGCTAACAAGCTACCCAGCTAACTGGTTTAACACACTAAATAGTCACACAGCAGGTTTGTCTTCCGTGTTTAGTGCTACCTTTAAAATCACATTCGGACAGCACGATGTATATAACTTCGGGGTCCAGGTGTGAGAACATCTCCTGCATGCTTTGGACGATGTTCTCCTTTTCGGAACTGGAGAGCGAAGTGCTGGATGCAAAGTTGTTGGCCATGGCACCGTCAAATCCCGGAGGTAGTCGGTTGAGGCTCCCCCCCTCCAGCGGCCCGCCGCCTGGGACTCTGGCCGGGCTCTGGCCGTTTTTCTTCCGCCGAGGCATACCGGAGCCACCGTCCCCTCGCATTAGCGGCTACACGGAGCTAACTAACTAGCAGAGAAGCGACAGAAAGGGTGTCCGGGAGCTGAAATCATGCTTCTTTAGAGTCGGGGAGAGTAACCAAAGTGCAACAACTCAAGGTTAGAATATCTAAACAGCACTCCAAGTGGTGGAAATACATCAGATAGTGTGAATCGTGCCAAGTCCGCCTGAAATGTGCAAACCGGAAATCAAGACAGCACTTCAAAATAAAAGGTTGCCCGGCACAGGGTCCCTAATAATGAGAATTGAGTTTGCCCCTCGGAACAATGTCTGGACTGATGTTAATGACAGTGGTGTTACTTTGGTTTGATAAAGCAGTGTGTTATTTGTGCCCGCTACTGACATTTGCATCTCATTTGGTGGAAGTTTTATTTAGATCTGTATAAGCATTTTTTTATTATTATTGAAACGTTTGGCTGATACGTTTGTTTGTTTTTCTTATCATATTATTGTGTTTTTTATATATACATTTCAATATATTTCACAAAAAACCTTGTTCCTAAACACCAAATGTGTATGATAGGAAACTGTCTATACTACTAAGAACATAATCATTCTAACATGAACATAACATGAACACAAACAAGTTGAAAAGTGATGAATACCAACATATTAAATAAAAAACATTTCACACATGAGACATTTATTAAATAACATTCGCGTTTTTACTCTCGTTTGAAAAATCATAATTGAAAAAAGTATGCTTTTTCATGGGATCTCAAAGTGTCAAAATGTCGTTGATAGATACCTGCCTTAAATATTTCCATACACGATTTCAAGCCTTTAAAGTAATCAGAACAAATTATTTGAATTGTTCTATATTATAGTATTAGGGCACATATGGGTCATGAAAAAGTATGAAAAATACAATAAAAATATTACTTGAGTAGAGGTACAGAACAGGGGCCGTTCGTGTGTTAGGGGGCCTGTGTCCCCCTAACACTGACTTTGGTCCCCCTGTGGCCCCCCTGAAAATGAAAAAGAAAAGAAAAGTTTATGATTAAACGATTTCTTGGATGACGGAATAGGCGGAACTAACGATATTTGTCATTTTAGTCGGACCCATTAGAGCAGGGGTCTCCAACACGTCGATCGCAAGCTACCGGTAGCTCGCAAGCCCTCAATAAGTAGCTCGCCAAGCAAATCCAAAATGTAAAAATACACACAAAAAAAGAATCTAAACGAAACCTCAATCATAGCGAACTCTATCTACTTACTATAACTCTATATCTATCTAACACCCCTCCTCCCCCCACAATGAATATTGCCCAATCACGTTCTTGCTTGATTTGTGGGACCAGCGTTGCAGTCGGGAAGAAAAGCAATGTGGAGCGGCACCTTACTGGCAGAATCTACACAACACAGCCTAATCATGCCAGCCTATACAACACATGAGGGGCAGAGTTTTACTGTTTAGGTGTTGCAACTTGCGTATATATATGTATTGCACTTGACGTACACATAGGCTACGCATGGCGAACATGCCCCCCCACTTTTCGAAATCCTGTTTCCCCCACTTTACAAATATATTTTTTTTAACGCAAGCCATCATCGCCACGGAAGAGCACACAGCCTCTGTGAGCGAGCGAGACAGAGAGAGAGAGAGAGAGAGAGAGAGAGAGAGAGAGAGAGAGAGAGAGAGAGAGAGAGAGAGAGAGAGAGAGAGAGAGAGAGCGCTAGAGAGCACACATATCTATTTAATATAGGTATAAAGAATAAAGTAAGAAATCATTCCAATGTGTACTATAGAGGTACTAAAAAAACTGTTTAAAAGGGGAGTGATTAGTAAAATATGCATAAACAAAAAGAAAGAATGCTATCTAGGTAACATAAGATAAGAATAAACAAGTTTAAATGATTTGTTATTGGTTGAGATCATATTCTAAAGATTTTTGGATTATTGAAAAGTATACAGCTCCGTTTCATATGAGTGTGAAGAGCTGTATCCATACATTCATGTTGTGCTCAAAGTGCACCAGATTGATGCATTTAACTTCGGGGGTGCATGCCCCCGGATCCCCCTAGAGGGTGTGAGGTCCACCCCCAAATAAAGCCGGTTAAAATAATTAAACTTAATTAATCTGTTCTCCAATAATTAAACATTTTCTTTTAGTAAACACTGAAAACGAGTCCCACAGACCCAAACAGCACACAAAGGGTAAAGGTAAGCATATAATAATGTGTAATGAAACAAATACCAATAACTGTATTGCATTGTTTTCTTATGCACAATTACTTCATACTTTCTTGGTATTTTTCGTCCTGCATTTATTGTGCCCCCCCTCAGAAAATAACTGCCCCCCCCCCCAGTCAAATTGGTCTAGAACCGCCACTGGTACAGAAGTATTGAGAAAAATGTAAAGTATAATAAGTACTTATGTGAAACGATTTAATTGTAAAGTGGTCAAACAAACTAAACAATGCTTAATGTCAGATGGTACTGCAACGATTAAATTGTATTTGTCATACCAGTTCACCACGAGGTGTCATTGTTCTCACAATTAATTGTGTAATAGTGAAAGTTAATTTGCTAAGGTGTTAATGCCAAAAGTAATTAAAGTAAAAGTAGTATTGGTGGTGCTCATAACAATGTGAGACACAAATGAAGCCTTATCTGAGTTAATGTGTGTAGTTTTAAATGAATTGTCTCTTTAATTAAGTAAACCCAATCATGTGTATTTATTGTAATTATACATTTAATTTATTTTGAGAATAATCCTAATTATTTGCTTATTTTTTATACTGTAATGTCAAAAATTCTTCGAAATACATCACAAAATCATACATCTATTAGGCGGTGTAATTTGTTTTGCATAATTGTATCTTTCTTTCATATACAAGTAATGTATATATTTTAAAGAAAACCCCAACCACACGTTGGTGTGAAGGACAGACATGTTGGGTCAGCACATATGAAAACATTGGCAACGATACAGTGAAAGACAGAAAGTGATTAGAGTGTGCGAGTTGTTTGTTTCTGGCTCCCGCCATGTATGTGGAGTTGCAGTGCCGCATTGAGACCGAGGGGGCGCTGTGTACCCAGCCTCACAGACACCACTGACTGAACGGACAGAGAGCTTTGTGCCGAAAACTAAAACCAACCTGTGTCAGACTAATGAATTAAAACGGCCCACTTGAGAGGTAAATACAAACGAGGAAACGCTTGACAAATGTGCTGCTGTTTTAGTCGTAGGAGTATATTTGAAAATAGATTAATTTTGCATTTGTTAGGATGTTAAAAATCCTCTGTGGGTGCAAGTTGGTGTGAGAGAGGAGGGCTCAGGGCGACGGTAGCAGCCCTGCTTCGCCTGTAAACTAGCGGCAGAACGGAGCGATGCGTTGAAGTTGAAAAAAGATAGAAACAAGTAAATTAGCTTGATTTTAAAACTTCACAAAGTAGTTGCATTTGTTTTAAACCGCACGAACTGAACACGGGCATGGCTATTTGAGGCAGAGGTGATAGGATACTTTACTTCCTCTGTGATTGTATGTAGCTGGAGATGTGATGGGTACCTCCATAGTTTGCGGCCTACGCTAGCAAAGTAGGCTAACCAGTTAGCTAGCACGGCTAACGTGTATTAGCCGCTCGCTGCTAGCATTATTACTTCCTTCCCGCAAAATGCTAGCGGCTAGCCAATGATGTTTGCACTGCAGCTGGCTAGCTGGCTAATTTAATAACCTGTATGACAGTAAACATACATTTGCTGCTGTTTTGTTGTTTTCAAACTGGCTTTCCACACAATTAGCGATTCAAATGGCTGTAAGGTTACCGGGATAGCAGCAAAGCTTGTTTCTCTAGCGATACAGTGTTTGATGAGAAATTGACTGGGAATATGGAGCTGATGTTTAGCTGGGTTGTTTTAGCATGCGAGCTAATACTATGAAGGCAGATGGTTTAATGTTGGCTTTCTCTCTGAAAAGTATTCTGGATTATAATATCGTTTAGTACACATGTGCGGTTTGACTAATTCGGCGAGTAAATTCCATACTTGGCAAATAAGAATTATGCTTAAAACAAGGTTTTTGTAAGTGCGGTAACATGGTGGTGCTGAACTTTTGTTTTCTGACCCATAGAGGCCAGTAGAAGACTGTGTGGACCAGACATCAACAGGCATGGAGTTCCCGCAACAGCAGAAACCGGCGGGGGACGGGAAGATCATATACCCCCCCGGAGTGAAGGATATTACGGACAAAATCAGCAACGATGAGGTGGTCAAACGTTTAAAGGTATTTATGTGTGTGGTTTCATTCTGTCAAGATTCATTTTCTGCAAGCCCTTGTCCCATTTATCTGTGTCCAGTCCCTGGCAAAATGCCAATCCCTCTTAACTTTGTATACTATTGTACATTAAATCAATAAGTGTCAATTGTTCTTGTATGGTAGGCCGTTTTCCAAATCTGCTATGGTGTTGTTTAGTTCTCTCAGATTGATAACAACACTCAATATCACTTCTAGAATATGATTGTGATTGTTGAACTTTGGTGACAATAATTATTGTTGTTCAGTAGCATTATAGTCTCACAAGTTTATCAGCATTTCATTTTGGTCGACTGCAAAAATGGGCTTATCCCAAAATATCAACTTAAGAAAAGCTAACATTGCATACTGAAGCTATTTACTGCAAGGGAACAACACATTCACTCGTGTTTGCATTCCCTTTTCAAAGAAAGGTCACATTATTCAATGTATACTTGCGTATATTTATCTTGATTCATGGATATTTTAGTTCTGGGCACTTCCCGGTAGCAGTAATAAAACTACTGACCTATTCATTTGAAATATTGGAATCGTTGCTTATTTACACAGCCATCAAGTACAAGGCATTTGGAGTTTAGTCAAATTTGCTCTCCGTGTTTAAGTTTTGAAAAGTGTTTAGATTTTGAATAAAGTGCTTGGATCTGCTTGACATCTCGACAGTATAAATTGTTAGTCTATTTATAAACTGGTGAAACAAAACACAACACCTTTTATTATTTTTTATTTTAATACGTCTCCCTACTCTGGGTTGCTCTCCTGGTTGTTGATACCACAGTAAGATCTAGTTTGATGTGATCTAATAGTGCAATTAACAGTATCCTATATATACACTTCTGAACTTTACTACAAATGGAAGGAGCTTGAAAATGAACATTAAAATGCTTCAATGGTGTTTGCTGTTTTTTACTTTGGAAGGTTGAGGGAAACCTGATATCAGTTTCTGGTTCAGTCATTACCTGAGAGAAATATCTGGCTCTGGCTTTAGCTGCTTAATGCTTCACTATGTTCACCAGTTAAGATTAAGGTAATAATTCTCATTTTCAAGCTTAAAATTGATGCAGTAGTTTTAAACATATTTATTATAGCCAATTAAAACATGGGTGCTAAACCCTGTTTCAATGCATCCTGATATCTTCCCCTCAGCCTCCCCCACACTTCAAACCTTCAGCAATATAAAGTTGACAACTGTGCTTCAGCGTTTACAGGGATCTTGTGACTCTTCTTAATCACGTTAGATTGTTTACTACTAGACTGGTTTCCTGACATCCTAGAGGTGTTTATAAAGTAGCATTGTGACTATAAAGCACACATCCCTTAGACAAGCAGCACACATCTGCTGAATGGCAGGTTGTTGTCTGTGCAAGACACATGTTTACAGATCTATTTACTCTGCCGTATACTGCTGTGCTTTGGAAAGAATGACTAATTGCATGTCCAATTAGCAATTTATGAAAGGGATTCATGACTCATGTTGTATTGCCAGCAGAGCAGTAAGCAAGCAGAGAGCTTATTTTCGCAGTTTTAAAGTCACTTCATCTACATTCAGCCGATATCATAAGTTATTCTGTATTCTTTAGTTTGGTCAAATGCATGTGGAATGTTTAAAGGGAGGAGGAGTTGTTGCACCTGGTTGGTTACCATTTGTACTCCGTTCCACCATAGAAATGATTACTCATGTCAGTTTGCAACAAAAGGAGCATATAAGGTGTTTACATGAGTATTGCAAAAGGGTTTACTACAATATATCCCTGAGTTCATGACAGCACTTTTTGTATCTAAAAAAAAAACAACTACATTTTTGAAAACATGTTGTGGTGCGCATGTATTTTATTACAGTCAATAGATGTTCATTGTTGTTTCTTCTAACTGAAAGTTGAATATTTGCTTTGTGGTTTGTATATGTGTTGCTATGGTGCAAAACAGCTTTCAGTATACACTGGTGTCGGTTTAACTAATATGCATCTTCGTGTAACGTTTTCAGGGTAACTATCTCATTGTCGAAGATGATTTTGTTGTTTGGTAATAGGTGGGCACAAGTTGTCTTCAATGTGGGGAGAAAGAAGGTGTGGGGGGGATACATGTGGGGTTAAAACACTCTGGCTTTACCAGCCTTTATCAGTTTTCACATTGCTGGTGAAATAGGCCCAAAAAAGTTTTTGACCATTTGAAAGGGAAATTGCTAACTGAGCCTATCCAGTTTAATATGTTCACCAGCACAGACTTGTCGTGTACTCTTTGATTTATCAAAGAAAAGCCCTTTGTGCAGGAACAGAAAGCTTAAACGGGCTGTTTGCTAGTGAAATAACCTTTATTCCTTAGAGGAAAAATCATCTGCTTTTGTTCCCAAGCTCCAGTAATAGTTCAACACTTTGTAAATACCCTTCCTCTTGCTCAAAGTAAGATGACGAGATAAATCCCGCCCGTTTGTATGCATATTTGAAGTTACAGCCAGCAGCTGTCTGGAGTCTTGCCATCGACTTGTATGATTTATTGTATAACTACAACGAAATTCTTCCATTGTTTAGTTAAAAAAAAAATGTATAGAAAAAACGTTAGGTAACAATGTTTCCCCTGTGGTGTTGATTGCTGCCAGGTGAACAGGATGAACAGTACTATTGTGTGTGTGTGTGTGTGTGTGTGCGCACACACACATCGACTTGGGCTTTGACAATTTAGGGTGGCCATGTATTTCTGACATTTAAAGATATGTATTGTTCACACTTTTTCTGAAATGAAGTAGACTGATGAACCGAGAAATTGTTTGATCAATATTGAAAATAATTGTTAGCTGCAGCCCTGATGTAGGGGGGGTCACAGAGGACATGATGACTCATGAAGATAAAAATGGTTGTTACAGTTTATTAGTTGTTATATAAGCTGCTTGCATGAATTGAAGGGTTGAATTGCAGCTTAATGTAAGATAATCATTATGCAGATAACACAACAACTGTGTGGAGTCTCAGACTTTGATAAACATGCCACATATATATTTTTACACAGACAAAAAACAACAATACATTTAAGGCGCAGAGAAACACACATACTCCACGGCTCAACCGCCCCACACACTCGTCTCTGTGGAGGGCTTTCACCGGCTGGGTTGTGACTGTTTTAGCTGAGAGCAGCTGACGGTTGGTTGGAGTGTTTGTAGGAGTGAGTGTGGCACTCTCTCTGCAGTCTGCTGGAGCGGTTGGCCCATCCCCCACCCCGGCTCACTGCCTGGCTGTATAGAGAGCGCCTCTGCTTTGCTCCCCTTTCATACACACACTCACTCTCTGCTCTGCTAGAGGAAGTGGTAGTCCTAGTATCAATATCTTAAACTGAGATGTTTGACATTGATGTGTGCACATAACCTCTTGAGACACAAGGGCTTATGTTTAACAATTTCAATAATGGATATTGTGTCCTGTCATTTTAACCTTGGGCCTTATTTGTTTCGCCTTGAACTAATCAAAACGGACAAGTTGACATTAGAAGTCAAGCCCCCTAAGCAGCACTGGGAAACGTTTTTACCAAGCTATGTACTTTAAAAGTGTTGGAATGTCTCAAACTTATTATTTAAGGGTTGTTTGTTCTTCAAAGCTCTACGTTGCTTTAGGCTCTTTAGCTCTCCGTTTTGATTGTTCTGGACGCGCTAAAGCTGTATGGTCGTGTCCCTCTGTTCTGGTTTCTTCATATAAACCTGAATGCAGCCGATTCCAGCAAACAAGCTCTGACAGACCATGGTACTTGTAACTTAGAAGGTAATGGGGTTATTAATGGATCATTGCTGAAGCTTTTTGTAATGCTTATGTTTACAATTTGTAGCCAACTTTATTGATTTTCTGTGCTATTTTGACCCCGTTACATCAGTCGAAATAAAATAATAGTTTGCCCTGTTTAAACCATGGATACACACGTATCGATTAAAGGTAGTTTTGAAGCTCATAAAAGAGCATCTTTCATTTGGCAGCTGTTAATTCTTCTATATTGCTTATGGGGAAAGTCTTTTTGGCCCAGCTGGTGTCATCTGAACTGCAGAATCAGCTGAAATATGCTAAATATATTTTAAAGTAACCCCAGTAGCATTGCAAGTACACTCACCACACATTAAAGGGCTGCTGTTGATATTTTGTGCTGTAGATGAACTAACGAGTGCAGACCATTTTATTGTATTGCTTGGGCTGTATTGGGCTTGCTTTTTTAAAGGTACTGTTATCATATGAAATGCAAAGCCTCAAAAATGTATTGGAACTAACAACTTCATGCTTCTTGGGAAGGCAACGCTTAAAATTAAAATGGGTTCTATGGATACCCACGAGTGTCTCCTTTACAGATATGCCCAGTCAATGATAATTGCACTAGGTCAAACCATGCAGTTCTTAACATTACATTAAATAATTTAATAAGGCCTCCCCAAAATGTTCCTTTCTCACCCTCCTCTCTTGTCGCGCTGTCTCACAGATGGTGGTGAAGACCTACATGGACATGGACCAAGACTCTGAGGAGGAGAAGGCGCAGTATCTCGGCCTGGCGCTCCACCTCGCCTCAGAGTTCTTCCTCAGGAACCCCAACAAAGACGTGAGGCTGCTGGTGGCCTGCTGTCTGGCTGACATCTTCAGGATCTATGCTCCCGAGGCCCCCTACACCTCCCACGACAAACTCAAGGTTAGGAGCTGATCCTAGATAAGTGTTTGTTATCCTTTATCAAGCCCCTGTTTCTAAATAAAAACACACCAAGCTTTTCTGTTTTGCTGAAAACTCCAATTGAAATGACAGCTGTGCAGGTAATAGGAGCTGTAGTTGAATCTCAAGAACATGTGTAATATAAAAAGTAATTCTATTAAATGTATCATTTTATATGATATGTCTGGGAAAGAGTCTTCGATTCGTCCTGGCTCATCCTCAATCCCATGAAAAATTGCTTAAATAGCAACTTGCAGGTTAGAGACCCCAGTGAATAAATGATGTACACACTAGTTTTTCAAAAACATATACTTAAATATACACTACAGTGACATCTGGGGTCGTTTTTGTAAGACATTTTTACTTTTGCATTAAAAAAAACACGTGACACGAGGGAGAGAGGCCGGTCTAACGTATTCATAAACATGGATCACAATGCTAGTTTTGACACAGAAGAGGTTGAACATGTAAATTCGAATGCATATGACGGACCACAACCATATAATTATGAGCCTGCTATGCATCCAAGAGACCAGGAGCAGCCAAGGATTAGAATAAATGATGGCCATCGGAGAGGGAGAGAGGGAGCTGCAGGGGGGTGGATGCACAACGCACCCAGGAACGAAAGCTAGCTCCGGTCCTTTTCCTGTTAGTGAAACTGTGGACTCGATGTCCTGTCAGGCCACCTGCACAAACTCCAGCTCACCATGATTACAAATGGTGAAATGCAATGTAAAATTACCGAGAAAATACCAGCTCACTAAATCACAACCGCTCAAACCAACTACAAACTACTACCGCGGATTGGGCAGAAAATGAGTCCAAGAAAGTTGCTCCCCCATGTGACGTAATATGACGCGTATGACGTTAAAAGTAGCAGAGCTCAAACGGCTCCTTTCCCTCTGAATTCCTGCCCTTATGTCTCGTAAAACATATCAAATCCTGCATTCACTTTTTTAATTGGAATTTTCAGGCAAGGTTAAGCATACATCTAGTAAAAAAAACAACCTGCAAGTTGCTCTTTAATGTGAGGTCAAACTTTTTGAGCTTTGTTTGCCAAGTATCTATTTTTGACAACTGTACCTGCTTGCATTACCTCCTACTTGAATATTTGTTTATATTTATATGTTGTCTTGTCTCCAGGACATTTTCCTGTTCATCACCAGACAGCTAAAGGGCCTGGAGGACACCAAGAGCCCTCAGTTCAACAGATACTTCTACCTGCTGGAGGTAAGGAACTTAAGTGGTAGAAACAACAAGGAGCTTCACTTTTATTTTGTTCATTGTGGTTCAGGGGCTGGAATAACAAATGTCTGTTATGCTTTTCTCTAGAACTTGGCGTGGGTGAAGTCGTACAACATATGCTTCGAACTGGAGGACTGCAACGAGATCTTCATCCAGCTTTTCAAATCACTCTTCTCTGTCATCAAGTAAGGCCCTTGTTATCTGCTGCTGTGTCCTACTGTTTACAATCTCTCCATCTTATACATTTATAATGTTTAAACTGCATTCCTTACGATCACTTTTCATGAGGCCCTTATTTAATTCCGGCACAGTCCAGCTAGTAGCCCTTAAGTCTGTCACCTAAGCTCTATTTTTATTTCCCTTTTAACATGTTTTAATTACCTAGAGAACGCATACTGAAAGGTATACACCCAGTTACCATGAGAACCCATTATAACCCCAGGTGTAGAGGGGGTTCAAATGAGTAATCGTTCTTTGTTTTTGATTAAATATTGTTTCATTTTTCTTACATTTTCAACTCTTCCTCCGCAGTAACAGCCATAACCAGAAGGTGCAGATGCACATGATAGACTTGATGAGCTCCATCATCATGGAGGGCGACGGAGTCACACAGGAGCTGCTGGACACCATGCTCATTAACCTCATTCCTGCTCACAAGGTGGGACCAACACATCATTTTGTATTATGTAGAAATGGAGCTGCAATGATTAGTAGAATAAACCATTGGTCCATCAACGATAAAAGGATTGTTAGTTGCAGACTTATTATAGACTCGTTTTTTTTTTAGTGTTTTATAATCCGTTGCTGTCAGCTTAAATCATATTGCTCAAGCTGGTGGTCTGTGTATCAGTGAATGTTTGGGTAAGATGTTCTACGACATTTTAATATACTAATCCATAGGGATGTAAAGATACCAAAAACTCACGGTACAGCGTTAATATCGCCATTTAAAAGTCCACGGTACGATATTTATCGCGATATTGAAAAATAAAGGAAAAAAATGTTGTGTTTTTTTCTTGAATTTATTTTCCTTTAATTAATAATAAATCTGATTTGTACAGCATTTTAGTAGGATAGTAGTATTTTTGAAAGTGTCAACAGTATAATAATCAGACCCTGCAATAGAATAAATCAAGTTTCATTTAGTTTTTCAAGTAACTGAACTCTAACTCACTCACTCAGCATCATCAAGGTTATCTTTTAGGAATATGAGCATGTCCACATTTCGAGGTAGAAGCTGGGATGTTTGGGCGTTTACAAAATCCCCTGCTGTGGAAAAAACTCTATAGCTTGGTACTGATGTTGCTGGGACAGAGAGATATGCTTTGGCCATGGGTGACAGCAGTGGGTGAAACTGTGCATTGTCTCTCCACCACTTCAAAAGCAATACAGTTTTTGCCAAGAAGGTGAGGCTTATTGACAGGGCGAGATATACATATACTGTTGGTACTTGTCAATGTCTCTAGGTATGTACATGTAGCCCTGTAAATACGATGTCCTTTTGTGTTATCTGTTGTTTTATGTTCATGTTGTAAACATGAACATTGCTTGCTGCCATGTTGGACAGGTCTCCCTTGAAAAAGAGATCGATGATCTCAATGGGACCATCTGGTTAAATAAAGTTTAAAAAAATAAAACATTGCGGTAGATTTTGTCAGTCTCACGACGGTATTGAGACATTTATTTACCGCGATATTCGATATATCGTTAAATCCCTACTAATCCATGTTTAACTTTCCTTCGAACAGAATCTGAACAAACAAGCGTACGATCTTGCTAAGACTCTGCTGAAGAGGACAGTCCAGACCATCGAGACATGCATCGCAAACGTGAGGAGGAGCCTTATTTGTTTTCTGTTTGTGAAAGTGTGTTTTAGTTTTTATGCTTGCGTCCTCAGACAATTTGTACTTAAAATGTTGTTTGTTTCTACAGATGATATTGTTTTAAGGTGTTTATCTCAGTGCTTTTTTCTTTCTCAGTTCTTCAATCAGGTTTTAGTGATGGGCAAGTCATCAGTCAGCGACCTGTCGGAGCACGTCTTTGACCTCATCCAGGAACTTTTTGCCATCGACCCAATGCTGCTTACCTCTGTCATGCCACAGCTGGAATTCAAACTTAAGGTTAACACACACACACACACACACACACACACATTGTCGCCCCCTACACAATTATAATTTCCCCTTAGGTCACAGAAAGAATTGATGAAACTTGTTTTGTTAAGATGGGATGGTTGACAGTTTGTCGCAGTGTTTGCAGTAAGAGAAGTGAGCAGGACAGGAAGTGAATTATTAAAAGACCCTGAAAATGCAACTGTGTTTAACATGTGTTTTGCGTTTGCAGAGTAATGATGGTGAGGAGCGCCTCGCTGTTGTACGGTTGCTGGCTAAGTTGTTTGGAGCCAAAGACTCAGAGCTGGCGTCACAGAACAGGCCGCTGTGGCAGTGCTTCTTAGGACGGTGAGTTACACACACACACACACACACACACACACACACACACACACACACACACACACACACACACACACACACACACACACACACACACACATATACACACAAGACAGACTAAAAGTTTCCCGCTGTGGATTATTGAGACTGGTGGTTGTAGAGATCATGAGATAGTAAACGGAAATGTATGCACCAAAAACACAAACACATTCCTTGTATGTGTTAACCTACTTTGCAATAAACCGGTTTCTGATTGTGATCTAATCTACACTATTATCATGCAGTTGATGTGGGGCACGTCTGTACAGCACTGAAATGAGAAAGTTAAGGCATCCATTATAACTGAACTGACGGCACATATTGAAAAAGAGTTTTAAAATGACCTGTAGCAGTCTACCTGGTGACATTAGATTCAAATTTCCCCAGTCCGTCATTGGCCTTTTAAAATACGATAGAGCATGGTTCAGTTGATCTCATTATGTGTGACTGATGTTTCTCTCCAGGTTTAATGACATCCACGTTCCAGTCAGGCTAGAGTGTGTAAAGTTTGCCAGCCACTGCCTGATGAACCACCCGGATCTGGCCAAAGACTTGACAGGTGGGTTAGTGTTTTCTGTCTCACGGAGTCTTCTTCACTTTTCCTCTATCCTCTACTTCTGCTCTTTCTTTCACATCATGCTACGAATGAAAATGTGGTTCCATATCCTTCTCCTTATTATCCAATCAGAGTATTTGAAGGTGCGTTCCCATGACCCGGAGGAGGCCATCCGTCATGATGTCATCGTCACCATCATCAACGCTGGAAAGAAAGACCTCAACTTAATCAATGACCAGCTGCTGGGCTTTGTACGAGAGAGGACATTAGACAAGAGGGTGAGACAAATATGAACAAACATGGGGCATGAGTAAAGATTTCTTTATTGTTGGCATGTAGGAAAGGAATGGCTCTGATGTACGGATATGTCTTTATGACATGTTCAGATTGTTATAGCATCTATAGTAGTATGGTGATTTGCTCTGTTATTCATTAGTTGAGCCCCTTGGAGGCATCATCAAGTTTGAATTTGCTCACGACTAAGAGTAAACTACAGATCAGGATCTCCTTTACTCTGGGCTGCTTTTTCATTGATTGATTTTCCTCACCTTCATCTTATTCTGTCCTCCCTGCCCTGTGTTTCCTCCCTCCTCTCCCTCCCACTATAGTGGCGTGTGCGTAAAGAGGGCATGATGGGCCTTGCTCAGCTTTATAAGAAATACTGTCTGCACCATGAGGCCGGGAAAGAGTGTGCCCAGAAGATCAGCTGGATCAAAGACAAACTGCTGCACATCTACTATCAGAACAGCATTGATGACAAGTGAGTTTATACACAGATGGTTTCATGTGGAGAAGGACAACACAGCTGTTTTGGACATTTTACAGCCATGGCAACATTACTTAAGTGGGGGTTGCCATGACCAAAAGCACTTGATACATCTTGTGTCTGTAGAATAATACATTTATTTGAAACCTTGTGAGACTTGTATTAACAGACAATAATAAATAGGACGAATAGACTGGTTAGAACTAGTGATATTACTACAGATCTTTGAGATTACTGCGTTCAAGTTTATAAGTATGTCAAATGTATTCCGTTTGACATTTTCTCTGTTTTCACACAACTCACCGAAGCTCTCCTCCTTCCTGCAGGTTATTAGTAGAGAAGATCTTCGCTCAGTACATGGTTCCTCACAGTCTCAACACAGAGGAGAAGATGAAATGTCTTTACTACCTGTATGCCTGCCTGGACACCAACGCTGTCAAGTCAGTACACCTGCAACATTAACAATCTTCAACAAAAACACACGGTTAGATTGTACAGATGAGACTAACCTGCATCTTCTTATTGTGTCTTGGCTATTAGGGCTGCAGTGATTGCATCTCTTCAAATATATAAACAGAAACTATTTTGTTAATCAAATAGTTGTTAACTTATTATAGCAGACAATGCTGTTTTATGGCGGTGACCTGCTTCTCTATTTAATTTACATTTAAATAAATAATATCTGTGTTCTGTACTTACAAAACTATGCATGTAAAGACATCTTCTACTTGGATGGACATGTTTTAGTATTTTCTGATTATTTATGGACCACACTAAACATTTAAAAAATGATTAAGATGCCCTATCAAAACGGCTAGCAAACCTGTATCTTAAACAACAAACAGTTCAATATGTGCATATCACAAAGGCAGTTTATTTATAGTCATGTTCTTTTGACACCTACCTCTTGGTTCTCACACCTCTGGATGTTTCCTTTGCTCTCAGGGCCCTGAATGAGATGTGGAAGTGTCAAAACATGCTGAGAAGCCTCGTCAAAGAGCTGCTTGACCTCCACAAGCTGCCAGCGGTGTGTTGACATACTTTTACCCACAAAACATCTTCATATCTTTTGATGAAAAGCAGATCCATGACATTTGTCCCTCTCTTTCCCCCGGTAGACGGAGGCCAATAACTCAGCCCAGATGGGGAAGCTGATGAATATTTCCAGTACGTTGCACAAACATATAGAGGACACTTTCGGTCTACACGCTCAGATTTTCAAAATGGTTGCACTTAACAGGAAAAACATTTTCTTCTCTTTCTGTTTACAGAGAATCTGCCAGATGCTGGAAAGGCCCAGGACTTCATGAAGAAGTTCAACCAGGTTCTGGGAGAGGACGAGAAGCTCAGAGTGCAGCTGGACATGCTCATCAGCCCCACCTGCTCCTGCAAACAGGCGGAGATCTGTGTGGTGAGATGAACAATCATACACACAGGCTACCAGCCCCATTCTCTCTCTATAGCAGCTTTCAAATGTAATAAAGCGCACAAACAGAGAATGATATAACCATAATTGGTAGATTATAACACAACAGTAATGTTATAATTGTTATTTTCTGAGGTATTTCAAGGGTCTTACAATTCATTTGTGGCATTTGGTTATTGTGTTAGTTACTGAGAAGGGATAATTTCATCTCTATTTAAAACTAGAAGCAGTCATATCTTCATACTGTGGAATTGGGAAATGTCCCACACTGCTGTTTTGATTAATGAAATATTAAACTAATCTTAGCGTACATCCAGGGTTAGAAATAAAGACACTTTATATCAAGGTTTGCCTGCATTTATTAATATTAGCCCTGGTGTAAAATGTCCATGCAGGTATATCACAAATCCATGAATGTTGTTGTTAATGGTGTTTGTTCTTTGTGCAGAGGGAGATCACTCGGAAATTGACGTTCCCCAAACAGCCCACCAACCCCTTCCTGGAGATGGTGAAGTTCCTGCTGGAGCGCATCGCCCCTGTCCACATCGACTCTGAGGCCATCAGGTCAGACAAACTCCTCAAAGCACCAAGAGCGGGGTTTTATTCTCCAAATTTCACAAATGCGGCTTTCACACCAGCACTTTTCCCGTTCTAGCGCCGTGCTAGAGCTTTCCTGGTTCAGCTCCGGTTTCTCTTTTCTGCTCCCGCTTTGTTCACATCACACAGAGGTGGTACTGCGTCATTGCCTCATCGTTTGCGTCATGACGTAGCCGTTTACGTGCCTGCTTCATAAAAGCCAAACCGCACGGAAATCCCTCACATCGACAACAACGGCCGATTGTATTGAAGAGCTGTTCGCTTTGGTTATGCTCTTACGAAACGAAATGGAAGGCACGGGACGACTTTACTTGGAACTTTACAAACATCACATGCGAAATTCAAGACTCGTTGTGTACAAACTGGATAAAACGCGGCCATGTTCAGGAGGTTGATCCCGCCCATGCCCGGCCTGCCCCCGCCTCGACGTAAGAGAGGCGGGGGCAGCGCCGCCTCTTAGCTCCGGAATCTTGCTTCTAGACTGAACATTTTTTGGAACTGGAAACGAACCGGATTCCGGAACTAAGAGGCGGCGCCGCTGCGGTGTGAAGAGGAAAAACCGGTACTTTTCAGGCTCTAGCTCCGAGCCGGCCCTGAAAACGCGTTGGTGTGAAAGGGGCAACAGACCAAAACTATTAAAACATGTTCAAATGTAAATTATATTACCAATAAAAGTACATTCTGATTTAATTAGAAAAATATGAAACTTTTTTAAATCCAGTTTTAAAAGATTCAACTTTCTTTTTGAGTACACACAAAAAGGGGCACTCTTACAACAGAGCAGCAGTTCTTATCTCAGAGATGGTGAGTTACATGTTCTCCCTGTCATTGTGTAATGCCATCTACAGGCTTTCTCATTCACTGAGACACCTAGTGGTGGTGAGGTGTACCTGCAGGCCTTAGCCAGTGAACATGTTTAACCCTTTCTGCTTTATGGAAAAACACAGAGGACACACTGAATGTCTTTATGTGCTTAAGTTAGGCAGTGCAACTATTTCTCCAATGTTAAATATTTGCTTTCATGTCTTTATAAGACACTGAAGTACTTCAGTTTTCACGTGGAACGCATTTGGATGTTTTTAAGAAAAATGTATTGTAATAAGTTATAATCTGTTTTACTTTAGTGCTCTGGTGAAGCTGCTGAACAAGTCCATTGAGGGTACGGCTGATGACGATGAGGAGGGCGTTACCCCGGATACAGCTATCCGCTCTGGCCTGGAGCTCCTTAAGGTAAACAGCATGGACCAAGCATACAGAGATAAATGATGTCATTTCTAGTAAAAAGGTTGTTGAACATGCAGATTACAGCTAAAGTGTTTTAATGTTGAATTGTGCAACACATCAATAATTGTTACTTTGTTTCACTTCTTCAAGGTGCTGTCGTTCACCCACCCCACAGCGTTCCACTCTGCAGAAACCTACGAGTCTCTGCTGCAGTGTTTGAAGATGGAGGATGAAAAAGTGGCAGAGGCAGCCATTCAGATATTCAGGAACACAGGGCAGAAGATCGAGACAGAGCTACAACAGATAAGATCGTAAGAACCAACTGCATTTTACTCTGAAGAGTAAATTACAAGACATTGATGTGTATACTGTTGCTTTTTAAATCTCCAGGCCATTGGTCGAAACGTTTTGAGAGGAATAATCTGTGTGTGGTAAGTTTTCCTAATGCTTATTGTTATGTGTCCGTCAGGACTCTGATCCCTGTCCTGCATCAGAAAGCTAAGCGGGGAACGCCTCACCAGGCCAAGCAGGCCGTGCACTGTATTCACGCCATCTTTAACAACAAGGAAGTGCAGCTGGCACAGATTTTTGAGGTAGGGGACTTACAATTTACGGATATACTCGGATTTACATAGTATCAGAAATAACAACAATCTCTTTTCTTTTTTTAACTGGCATTTTCATGTCCTTTTTTTTCACGCTGTGACTCATCTTTTCTTGTCACTTGCACTGTTACTTCCCCCCCCCCCCCCCCCCCCCCAGCCTCTGTCACGCAGTCTGAACGCAGACGTCCCAGAGCAGCTCATCACGCCCCTCGTGTCTCTGGGCCACATCTCCATGCTGGCCCCAGATCAGTTTGCTTCACCGATGAAGTCAATCGTGGCTAATTTCATTGTGAAGGATTTGCTCATGAATGACAGGGTGCGTGATCTTTTTATATATTTTTGGACACATGTTTAATAAATGACAACTTAAATGAAAATGAACCCAGTTAAGAAAAGAGTCCTGATGTGATGTGCCTTTATGTCTCCAGTCGGTGGGAAACAAGAATGGGAAGCTGTGGACGACTGACGAGGAAGTTTCACCTGAAGTCCTAGCTAAGGTAAGACATCGGTGGCATCCATTTCACTACCAGTCAAATTAGATTTATAATTTTCACTCAATGCATAGATATAACATAGATTGTGGTCTAGAGATGCACCAATTGCAGCCTGCTTTTTCAAATGTTTCACAGATTTCAGTTTCCTTTCTATGAAATACAATTGGCAGCATATACCAACATTTTTGGAAACTTTTCTTTCATGAACTATTGAATGTTGACAGTATGAAACATGTTTTTTGTTTTAAAAAGTGCAAACTTAAAAAAAGTCATCATGTCACTGGTCACGGCCAATTAGCTAATAACCAATAATTAAGATCAGTGTCTTTATCTGTCTTTAATCTTTATTCCGATTTTATTCAAATGTTTTGTTGTCGAAACATGTACGTTTTAAGATTTAGTTTAGATTCAGTAACCTCACTTTGCAATTTATTCACGCTCTTCCTGTTTCCCCAGGTCCAGGCCATCAAGCTGCTAGTGCGTTGGTTACTAGGGATGAAAAACAACCAATCCAAGTCGGCGAACTCCACCCTGCGCCTGCTGTCAGCCATGCTGGTCAGCGAGGGAGACCTCACGGAGCAGAAGAAGATCAGGTAACTCGGAGCTTCAGTCACACAAGATCCGAAGTAGCGTCAGGTTGTACTGCGCAGGTCTTTTATTTCATATTGCCTATTAATTCTTTCTCCTCGCAGTAAGTCAGACATGTCTCGTCTGAGGCTGTCCGCCGGTGGAGCCATCATGAAGTTGGCCCAGGAGCCCTGTTACCATGACATCATCACACCTGAACAGTTCCAGCTCTGCGGCCTCGTTATCAACGTTAGTCCCAACATTACTTTCCATAACAGAACAGATTTGAACATGTGACAGTAGGAGGGGAGGTGTAAATGGTCAAGTTGAAGACTAATTTGTTCAATGTCTCACTGCCAGAAGCAGCTATGATTATAAAGTAGTAGATGACTAGTCAACATGTCTGGGTATATTGCAATATGCCGTTTCACAATGTATTGTATGTTTACACAATGAAAACTGTTTTCATATAAGTAGAATAGGTCACAATGAACTATATGAATGAAAGAAAAACGTATTTAGAGCTGCAACTTATCAATGAAATGTGTGTGCAAATATTTTGATAACCAATTAAACCTTAAATGATTTTTCACGAAGGAATTTTAGCATCTTCCTTATGGGGATTTTCCTTTCTCTGTTGTTTATTAACCAATTATCTTTAGATTTACGATATTTATCACCAACTGAAATTGTAGGATTAATAAAGATTGAAAATGATGTCTGTTGTATCCCTATTTACCATTAGTGAGTAGTGATAATCTCCTTTAATGTGATTGAGTTGTTTATTTTAAGTCTATTCTCTCTCACGTACAGGACGAGTGCTACCAGGTGCGTCAGATCTTCGCCCAGAAGTTGCACCTGTCTCTGGTCAAACTGACTCTGCCTCTGGAGTACCTGGCAGTGTTCGCCCTGTGTGCCAAGGACCCGGTGAAGGAGCGCCGCGCCCACGCCCGACAGTGCCTCCTCAAAAACATCTCCGTCCGCCGAGAGTACATCAAACAAAACCCACTCGCTCAGGGTCAGTTGTTCCACCTAAAGATGTTTTACAAAACAAAGTGAACTGCATGCATTTATGAGAAGAGTTACTGCCTTCTCATGGCTGCACATATGTTGGATTTCTGTCGTCTGCTGCTTTTCGTGGAGAAAAAGGTTTTGCATTTGTCGGTACACCATCTTCTCCATGTCATGCATTTCTTCACTGTGTAGTAGGGCTGCTCGATTATGGCAAAAATCATAATCTCGATTATTTTGGTCAATAATTGATATCACGATTATTAAAAACGATTATCCATTTATTGAAAAAAAAATGTTAACATTATGTTTTTAACAGTTGATTACCCTGAACTTGAAGTATAATTCAACTGAAAAACCAATTTAAAAAAAAAAAAAAAAAAATCGTTTTATTTCAATTATGTTGTTTTCATAATAGTTGCAAGCCAAAATCGTAATTGCGATTAAAATACGATTAATTGAGCAGCCCTACTGTGTAGTGATACTACCAATATTTTGTACATTGACTTGAATCATTATAGCAATTTTCTTCTAGTCTTTTTTCACTCAAAGCACTTTTTGTAAAAGTTGCAATTTAAAAAATCAAATAGTCCAAAACGAATTAATATAAATGAATGTGTTATTCTCTCTTTCACAGAAAAACTTGTCTCCCTTCTTCCTGAGTTTGTCGTCCCCTATATGATCCACCTGCTGGCACACGACCCAGACTTCACAAAACCTCAGGAATATGAACAGCTCAAAGATATCAAGGAGTGAGTGTTGACATATTTCTTTTTAATTTTATTGACTAAATCTGATCATACAGCTGAGAATGTTTGTTTTTTTAATCTTTATTTGACAAATAACATAAAAGTGTATACTCTTGACTTACAAAGCTCAAGAGACCCAGGTTTTGAGGAGTGAATCTGAACCCATTGATGTTCATTATGCTGATGTGCCTAGGTGCCTGTGGTTCATGCTGGAAGTGCTGATGACCAAGAATGAGAACAACAGTCATGCTTTCCTAAGGAAGATGGTAGAGAACATCAAGCAGACGAAGGACGCACAGTGTCCTGAAGACGCAAAGGCCAATGAGGTACAAACAACATTTTCTTACTGTGTGTTCTGGAGACAGGGACCCATCTTACACTGAACAAAAATATAAATGCAACACTTTTGTTTTTGCTCCCATTTTTCATGAGATGAACTCAAAGATCTAAAACATTTTCTATATACACATAATAACCATTTCTCTCAAATATTGTTCACAAACCTGAAAGAATCAGTGATAGTGAGCACTTCTCCTTTGCCGAGATAATCTATCCCACCTCACAGGTGTGGCATATCAAGATGCTGATTAGACAGCATGATTATTGCACAGGTGTGCCTTAGGCTGGCCACAATAAAAGGCCACTCTGAAACGTGCAGCTTTGCTTTATTGGGGGGGTCTGGGGGGGGGTCCGAAAACCAGTCAGTATCTGGTGTGACCACCATTTGCCTCACGCAGTGCAACACATCTCCTTCGCATAGAGTTGATCAGGTTGTTGATTGTGGCCTGTGTAATGTTGGTCCACTCCTCTTCAATGGCTGTGCGAAGTTGCTGGATATTGGCAGGAACTGGAACACGCTGTTGTATACGCCGATCCAGAGCATCCCAAACATGCTCAATGTGGGACATGTCCGGTGAGTATGCTGGCCATGCAAGAACTGAGATGTTTTCAGCCTCCAGGAATTGTGTACAGATCCTTGCAACATGGGGCCGTGCATTATCATGCTGCAACATGAGGTGATGGTCGTGGATGAATGGCACAACAATGGGCCTCCGGATCTCGTCACGGTATCTCTGTGCATTCACAATGCCATCAATAAAATGCACCTGTGTTCGTCGTCCATAACATACGCCTGCCCATACCATAACCCCACCACCACCATGGGCCACTCGATTCACAACATTGACATCAGAAAACCGCTCACCCACACGACGCCACACACGCTGTCTGCCATCTGCCCTGAACAGTGAAAACCGGGATTCATCCGTGAAGAGAACACCTCTCCAACGTGCCAGACGCCATCGAATGTGAGCATTTGCCCACTCAAGTCAGTTACGCCGACGAACCGGAGTCAGGTCGAGACCCCGATGAGGACGACGAGCATGCAGATGAGCTTCCCTGAGACGGTTTCTGACAGTTTGTGCAGAACTTCTTTGGTTATGCAAAACGATTGTTGCAGCAGCTGTCCGAGTGGCTGGTCTCAGACGATCTTGGAGGTGAACATGCTGGATGTGGAGGTCCTGGGCTGGTGTGGTTACACGTGGTCTGCGGTTGTGAGGCCGGTTGGATGTACTGCCAAATTCTCTGAAACGCCTTTGGAGACGGCTTATGGTAGAGAAATGAACATTCAATTCACGGGCAACAGCTCTGGTGGACATTCCTGCTGTCAGCATGCCAATTGCACACTCCCTCAAAACTTGCGACATCTGTGGCATTGTGCTGTGTGATAAAACTGAACATTTCAGAGTGGCCTTTTATTGTGGCCAGCCTAAGGCGCACCTGTGCAATAATCATGCTGTCTAATCAGCATCTTGATATGCCACAACTGTGAGGTGGGATGGATTATCTCGGCAAAGGAGAAGTGCTCACTATCACAGATTTTTTTCAGATTTGTGAACAATATTTGAGAGAAATGGTTATTTTGTGTATATAGAAAATGCTTTAGATCTTTGAGTTCATCTCATGAAAAATGGGAGCAAAAACAAAAGTGTTGCATTTATATTTTTGTTCAGTGTAGATTAAAGTTCCTTCAGCACTTTTAAACCCTCTTCAGTCTGGGTCCTGAAGGCTGAAATCTCCAGAGTGCTGTTCACCATGTTTTCATTGACCTGAAACAAACCCAAGTGTCGTACCTGACTTTTGTTGATGTTTGACAGAGTTTACTGTGTGTTTCTCAAAGCTCTGTTATGGTTCCAATGATGATTAACATTTAAAATGATAATTCTTACAGACGGTAATTTCACCATGGTTTAAGTTGAAAAATGTTACTTTTCATCCCAACTAAGAACTCTTTGGGGAAAGTCACCTAATTACACCAACAATCCTAACAGTGTGTCTCATGATGTCTTGGTTACAGAAGATGTATATTGTCTGTGACGTCGCTCTCTTCGTCATCGCCAACAAGAGCACTGCATGTCACCTGGACTCTCCAAAAGACCCCGTCCTACCCTCCAACTTCTTCATCGTGCAGGACAAGGCAATAAACACACACACAAACACACACATGGATTTGGATTTATGCTTCTAGGATGTAATACTTAACCTTTTTCTTTCCTCTTGAAGATGAAACATTTCAAAGTCTTCTTTAAAATGACTTGCATCCACTGCATGGTGGATGGCTATGGGCACACTTCAAGATATAAGCCACATCCATGACCTCTGTGGTTTACCGGTTTATGCTAATCAAAGTTTTCTGCCGTGATGTCTTTCAACAGGAGTTCAAAAATGAAATCGAGTATCTGTCGACAGAGATGAGACAAATGCTGCTCTCTGGAAAGGTAAACGACGAACATTACTATTTACTGAGCCACATCTCTGTTATATGTATACTTTAATTTAACCTAAACATTTCTTTTGAATTTATTGTTTAGATGAGTAAGAGAGAAATATTTGTTTTAGTTTAGAAACATCTATATATAATTATTAGTATTATCAGTATGAGTATAACTCTTCGGTCATCATGCCTGATCGAATGAGTTAAAAGGTTTAGGGCCATGATAAACAATCAAATGCTTATCAGTATAATACTAACGGCACCCTTGATCTCCTCCGTTCTTCACGCAGCCTAAAGTAACTCCAGTGTTGGGAGCTGCGAACAAACCTCTGACGGTACCGGGGAGGAGGATCTTCAACAAGACCACCACCGCCGCAGCAGCAGCAGCAGCAGCAGCAGCAGCAGCCCCAGACACAGCCAGCAACACCAGCACCAACTCCTCCCCACTGAACGCCTCCACCATCAAGAACAGGTACACACACACACACACACACACACACACACACACACACACACACACACACACACACACACACACCATTTCAAAGTAATGTTGGCTTTAACAATATTCAAACATGTCTTGTAGTAACAACAATGCTGCCACCGAGTCATCAGAGAGCCCAGCGCAGGAAAACAACGAGAACCCAGTCATCAAGAACAGCGAGGGGAAGAAGGTAAGCTTGGAAAAAACATCAAAACGTGACAAAACACATATTTCCTCTTAACTTAAGGGCTTTTTATCCAGAAAGATAGTTTTGGTGTGAGTTGGCGAGATGCCTGCCTTATCTATAATACAAGCTCAAATACTCTGCTTGTGGCGTGAGATGTAAACATAATGCTCTCCTAATGCACGCGAGCTCCTGTGCTGTGTTACGGTTGACGAGTGTGGTTGGTAAAAGAGAATGGTTCCTACATGAACTCCTCACAGCCAGTCTGTGGATTATCTTTAGTGCAGATCTCTGTTCAGAAACAGAGTGCCATTTCATTCCGTTATAGTCGAGAGAAGGCACACATCTCTACAGATTCCTCCAATACTCAGCAACTAATACAAAAATGTCGATTGATAAATATAGCACTACAGGTTTGAGGAAAAATATATATTTGTTTTTTGAGTAACTGTCCCTTTTAAGAAGGGTTATCTTGACTTTACTATCCTAATTGTATCTCTCAGAACGAGGCAAGTCAGAATGCGACTCCTGACGCAGAGACGGAAGCATCGACCGTCAAGCGACGCGGCCGCCCTCCTAAAACAGCTGCTGCTGCCGCCACGGTGGTGGTGGTTGAGAAAGAGGCTCCGGTGACACCAACAGGAGGAGCTGGCAGAGGCAGGAAGAGAGCAGCTGACTCCAAATCCAACCCCTCAGCAGACTCCATCAACATCAAGATGTCAAAACAGCAGCAGCAGAATGAAGAAGGGACAAAGAGACAGATCGACTTGCAGAGGTGAGTGTGGAGGAAAGAGACAAAGTTAAAAGGCTTGACAGTGGTGCTGTTCAGTTTGAATTCCTGCACTGATGGCTTATTATCCTATCGTGAGATTGAACAGAAGTTGGCATCCTTCAGATGCCAACTTTCTTCTCTTCAGGTGGCTGTTTGTGAGCAGAGATAATGAAAAAATGAGAAAGTGGGAGTCAGGAGAGGAGACGGGGAGAGCTGTAGGGTTAGTCGCTCCCTTCCTGGGCAGCGAGGGCGATGCTGAGATAGAGATGGAGTCCAGCCCAGAGATCAGGAAGGAGAGAGAGAGACACCCCCCCACAAAAGAGCAGAACAGCCAGGCAGACGGGTCCGACCTGTACAACCAGGGAGAAACCAAGTCTTCAAGGAGGGGGGTTCCTTCTGGCAGGCAGGGAGAGCCCAAAAGTGGGCTGGCAGTGAGTTGGTTTAGCTCAGGATGTTTATAAACACAGTGACTGTCACAGTTAATGTCTGAAGGCACAACATATTCAGGTTTTTTCCCCCAAAAAATACAATATTTCTACCAAGCAGTTAACATGGCTATTTTAAATAAATGGTTTCTGTATGTTAATTTATTTGTTTAAAGATCTACTGTCGAGGAAAAGTTGTATTCATGAAGCAACCAGCCAGAGATGATTACATGGATGTTTCTTTCTGTGTCACTGTGCTGACACTGAGTCCAAACCTTTTGCTGTGTTTCAGGTAAAGAGGAAATCTAGACCGTAGCGAACAGGCCGGACTCTGCCTCGTTCCTCCGCTGCGTACACGCTCCTCTGACTCTAAGGCTGTCCTGGACACATTATGGACCTTTCACACACATGTACACACACACACGCAGAGACAAATCTCTGACATCTTACAAGGTTTTAAATACCTTATAGTCATGAAGCTCATCGTATGTAGGTCTTACTCAAAAAACATGTTCTTTTTTCCCCTGTTTGTGGAGCCATTTTAAAGAAGAAAACAGGATGGACATTTTACAAACGTTTTAATCTGGTTGATTGTTGCTTAAAATCCTAATGTCTGTGTATGTCTCCTGACCTCTTCCTCCTCAAGTCCGTTGCACAATAGTTTTTTGTTTATTTTGAGCTCACTAGTGTTACATTTTGTAAATACCCATGTTCAACTTTGCAGTTGAACCTTTTGAATATCCAAAGCGGTTACTATGGCTGGAATCCGGGATCATCATAGCATAAGATTTGTGCATTTAGCAGCTGTCCCAACACCAACATTTTATAAACTTTAGTATGTTTAGACTTCTAACAAGTATGTTGAGGTGCTTTAGCTTGACTATAGCACCTCAAAGTCCAGGAGAGACTTGGGCCTATTAACTGCCACCTGTAATGCTTTTAAAAGCCTTTTGGTTATTTCTAGTGTTTGACACATTTAAGCGGTCAAACATTTCTGGATACTTTGCTCCAAGCTCCATTTGGCGCCTCCTCCCCTCTGAAATCGAGCTGGGTATGAATTACAGTTTGGTTTTGTACTGCTGAAGTATGATTTAGTACTTCACTTTTGAATGCATAAATGATATATTACTATACTATGTGTTCAGATTTGTTCTTTTACAATTAAATCTTTTTTTGTACTTCAGATGTTCGGCTGGGTAAAGCTTGCTTTTAAGTAACTGGGTGATTTGAAACCTTGCAGGATGCGTTGATGAATTATTTTGACTGTAGTTAAAGTATGCCTATTCTCATGATCATATTTAATTTTTTTCCAGAAAAATAAATGCTCTTAGATGTTACCATGCAGTACATTTGTCTTGATCAGTGTTTATGGAGTGCATTTTTCCAAAAAGATGACAAAGAAATTGATTTTCCACTTTTTTTTTAATCAAAGAAACATGACACTGTCACAATAAATAACCATGCTTTTTATACTGCTGATGCTCACTTTCAAGGAAACGAGAGGAAAATAAGTGTCAATCCAAATGGAGAAACTGAGATGCAAACAGCCCCTTATCTAATGCTTCATCATCGTGCAATATAGTACATAGTGAGAAACCAGGGAGGGGGCTTCATTCCTGTTTTTTGTCCTTCCTTTTTTCTTACAAAATATAGATCCAGCCATCAATGGTGCACTCGTGACACAGCTCTTAAGAACTGGGCTATTTACAATGAACAGAAATGGTGCGCTCCTCTACCTCTGAACCGTGTTTCTTCTGGCTCTGTCTGGCGGGGGATTCACTGTGGAGATAGAGCACGACAACTCCATTTAGTACTGTAATGTGCCGCTGCGTTGGTAGAGCAAAAGATATTTCCTATTTTTAAAAGAAGCCATGTGAGGATTCATTGACACCCAACTCCCCTTTATGCTGAGCATTTCGTCATAGTCCTTGTACCTCAAATCTAAAATGTCTGAAAACACTGCAGGCCTGCTATGTGCTTCAGAGTGCCAGCCTATTTTATTACTCATAACAACTTCCATGAACATTTTATTTGGCTGAGTAGCAAAGCATGTCTGGTGGCGATCGATAACCAACCCCCCCCCCCCCTAAAATGTTCTACATCAGCAGGACTGAGGGTGAGCAGGTCCTTGATACGTGGCTGAAAGTGATTGCTCTGAAAACTCAAAACAATTGATGAAATTCAGAATCACTTTTCTGCTGGTGCCGTGCAAATCTGTTCAGAAGATTTTCCACCAACACTCAACAGAAAAGACTGGTTCCCCACGGATATCACTGGGAGCGCTTCCAGCTGTCTCTCTCTTCAGATTACAAAGTTATGTTGAAATGAACAGACACCCCCCATCACCACATCGTTTGGCCAAATAAAATAAAAGGCAGCAGAGAGCATGCAAAGACAAGAAAAGATGGCATGTTATGGCCTCCAGGGGCCTGAGCTGGCTCTCAGCTCCTGTCCCACTAGGACCAGGATGTTGTGTCATCCCGAAACAACAATCTTAGTGAAAAGAAACAGGCCATTCAGAGGGCTTTCTCGTAAATCACAAAGCATATAAAGATATCTCTCCGTATAGTTGTAAACTAGGCATGGTTTATATTTAAAATAATTTGTTCTACAATGCCATGTAAGAAAAGAAAAAAGTATATCCCATTGTATTTTCAAATGTACACGCATCTATTTACAGATAACTTCTGTGCAGATGTTTGTGTGATCTTACCTACATCTACAGATCGGAAAAAAAACTGCAGGTAATTAAAGCATCTGAGAAACTGCTCAGGAAAAATCCATTCTATTGCTCTTTGCAGAACACTATCCAGTCAATTTAATACAGCAAGACCAGGGCCAACTATTTACTGGAGAGCGAATGGTGACGTAGTCTGAGAGCAGTATGCAGGACTTCGTTGACAGCAATGGCAGTTATTTGATTGTTTGCAATATTCAGGTACAAAGATATGTGGGAAAGAAAGTTTCAGATCCAATGTAAATAACAAGATGCATGATCGAAGGTGTTTGGTGGTCTATTACAAGTAAACGTGTTGAGTTAGTGGAAGAGTAGACGGTAATGAACAGGTAGGGTGGTGTGCATATTGGCGATTGTGGTGTTGAATTCGTAGCAAACCGACTTGTTATAAAGAAGGCTCAGACTGCCGTGGTGAATTGGGGGGGGGGGTCGTCTGTGTAACACAAGGCAATGGTGGAATGGATGCTGGGGGGGAGCTGATGTTATGACAATGGGAGTTGGGGATCCTCACACCTGGCTACGTTTTAGTTGTTAAGGAGCAGCTCTGTCGCCGTTTCCACATCCCAGGATTTTGAAGACAAGGCTGCTACGACCGCATTCTGTTTGCAAGAGAGAAAAGTAAAAAAAAGATTGATTTGAGAAAATTGGGACTTGTTAAGAGTAAATGTTTTTGACATTTTCTACAGTGAGACTACTTTGCTTGCTCTGCTGCCAAATAACTTTCTTTTTTTTATAAAATAGTGATTAATATACCGTGTAGTTTTTGTTTAGTCTGTGAAATGTCAGAATACAGTAAAATAAAATACCAAGCATAAGTTTTCCCAGAGCCTAAAGCTATATACTCAAATGTCTTGTTTCCTTCGACTAACATTCCTATACTTAAAAGAGATACTTGCTTGATTATTACAGAGTCAGAAAATGTCCCCCCATACTGGAAAATTACAATAAAAAAAAGAAAACCCATAACTTTCCTGACCCACACCGTACTTTGTTCAATACATTTGTGTAATGTGTACAATAAAACAGAAAGTGGTTCTGACCTTTTCAAAGCCCATGGAACAGAGTTTATCTATTTTGCGGTTGTAGTCTGGAGTGGAGACAGGCGCGCCTGCAAAGACGTGAGACCACTGCCTCGCTGTCTGCTTATACATTTCTGCATTCTGCTTGTACTGAGGATGAAGACAAAGAGCTCAATAACAATTGTTTTTTATATGCACTTTACAAAATCAGCAAACACTAAAAGTAGAGAGAGAGCCACACCGTATTCACGTTTCCATTCAATTGTCAAGCAATTTGCTAAAGCTATGTTTATGGAAATCAGGCGTGTGTGTACAAAAATCTTTCTCACCTGGTTTGCTACAACTGCATCCTGGGGATCATCTGGTTCTGCTGCAGCAAGGAGAGCCTGTAGAGATAACAGCACCGTCCTCAGGGTCATAGCTGCTGCCCTGGGGGGGGGACAGAAGTCAAGTTGGAGCAGGTGAATGAGGGTGTTTGAGATGTAGGAGACACGCAGGAATTGTATTCATGTGCAGAAGGTCACAAGGCTCAGATACATCTCACTCACCACTGGTCTTTTAAAATGTCCAGACAAATTGCTCCTGTCACAGAACTGATGTTAGGGTGCCAGATCTTAGTGATGAAACGCACCTGAGGAAAACAGGGATACAATGACTTTTAATATGCACATACGTTTCAAGTCCTGATCATGTTTGGTAAGATTTTGTCCTTTCGTCTTTACTGTGGTAGCAATAGGTTGCAAATAAAAAACACATTACTACAATCGCAAACAGAAGACCATAAATTACAACAGCAAATATAAAAATCAAACACAGGGAAATGTCATGAGTCGTGCTCCGCTCTGGAGCCAGGGAGAAGAAGTGAGTCTTTAGTGTTGATTTAAAAATCCCTAGGGTCCGGGCCGACCTCACATGGAGGGGCAGAGTGTTCGTGGGGCCAGCCGCTGCGAAGGCTCGGTGACCTCTGGTTTTTAGCCTGGTCTTGGGCACTACCAGCAGCAGCTGATCAGCAGACCTTAAAGCTCTGGCTGGGGTGTAGCGCTGGAGGAGTTCTGCTATATAAGCCGGAGCCAGCCTATTTAGTGCTTTAAAAACAAATAAAAGGAGTTTAAAATCAATTCGGAACCTAATTGGAAGCCAGTGCAATGAGGCCAGAATTGGGGTGATGTGGTGACGCTTTTTGTGGCCAGTGAGAAGACGCGCAGCTGCGTTCTGCACTAGCTGCAGGCGTCTAATTGACGAAAGGTCCATAACCACGTATAGAGCGTCGCAGTAATCCAGCCTCGTGGTTACAAAGGCGTTAATAACCCATTCTAGGTCTTTAAGATAAAAAAGCAGGTTTTGACTACGGTGCTGACCTGCTTATCAAATTTAAGCAGGTCAATAATCCATAAGGACAACTGCTTCATGGAAACATTGGATTTTTTATTATATATTTGATTGAAAGCCGAGAAACTAAATGACATTACTATATACATATATATCAATATTGAAAATGTAAAATTACTATTTATTTAATGTTTGCGTCTCTGGTTCCTGAACATCTCAGAAACTCCATTCCAGACTGTCTCTTTTACTTTTCATTGTGTCACTATTGTCTACCATCACAAAACATTATGGCCTTATTATCGCTTGTAAACTTTGTGAAACGTTATTGAAAATGTTATCCAGCATCAATATCTTTTGAGTATTGTATCAAACATAGAATTAGTTTAGTGACAACCCTATCTTACTAGAGTTAAAGGGCAATTCTGTGCACGTGACGTGATAGGAAACCTGGATAAGCGGTTTACAATTCCCATAACTGTACTTCAAGCGGCACCTTCAAGTTCCTCAAAACAGCATATCAACGTTTTTGAAACAAAGATGTTTAATTCAAAACTGCCAAAAATGCTATACCAGGTCTGACAATGTGCAAGTGAAAGACATACAGTGTGTACCAGATGGGAACAAGTGAATGACGTACCTTTGGTGGGTTGAAAGGATACGTTTCTGGGATTTTAATTTCAAGCTGAAATCTGCCACCTTAAGAGAAAAATGTTAGGCATGTCATATCATGTCATTAGATTCTTATGCAAATATCTTGGCTGGTCATTGAAATGCTTGTTTGTGACCATACCTTCATATGGTGTATCTGGAGGACCTGCTATCTCCCCCCTCAGCTCTGTGAAGTTTTCATCCACCAGTTCTACTCTTATCTGGTTTTTACTTGTCTGTGGGTTGAGATAAATGAGAGGGACACAACCAGTTACACTTGGTGTCACAGTCTTTCATGTCTTGACATGTCTGTCAAGTATTACACCATACGTTTACAAACAAACGTGAAGCTACATATATGTGTTGGTTGGTAAAAACGGCACAATATCTGTAATTGTATACCAAAAAACATTGTTCAACGGTACCCGTCTCGACATTTAAATACGTAAACAACACGGGTAGCTTGCTACAAGAACCAAGCTAGCAAAAGTTGACATAACAACAAACCCACAATAACAACATTTGTATGACACGAGCATGATAAAATAACCTCTTAAAAATGTCCGAACACTAACCTATTGAGACCAACAATTAATTGAAGTATTATAATGGTGACGAGTTGGTGAAGGTTGCATCATAGCACCACAGGCTAATGCTAACTGGATGAGATGTCAAAACAACAGTTCGTTAGCAAGCTAAAAGCTAACCAAGTGTCACCAACTAAATCTCGTTAGGAAACACACACGGTACCGTGTAAGAGGCGTGTGTGTTTCCTCGTACAAGGGAGATTTTTCCAGTATGGCAACGAACTAAAGGTGTGCAGTATTGTTTGTTAGAACACAGGGCCCCTCACTGGAAAGGCTGAATCCCCGGTGTTTCCTGAACACACCCACCTGACAGTGACATCAAGCTAAAGCTAGCTAAAGTTCTCCTGTTTAGGCCTGACCTGCTGCAACACACGACTGGGACCTGGCGTTAGGTAATTTGAACCTCTTTCACACACTCCACACACCTCACATGTTGGTTAAGTTGAAAAGGTTATGAAAAAAATAGCTCAATCGAAGTATAAAGATATCCACAAACGTTACCGCACCTCTTCGCTTTTGAGAACTTCTTTGAACTCCCGCCTGATCCTCTGGACCGCGATGTTAGCCATGGCTGTGTCTGCTGAACTGCTGCTGCCTCAGACCCGGAGCTCTTTCTCCCTCCTGTGATGACCTGTCGGTGTGGGGACTCCCTTCTGCTCCGGTGTGGGGACTGCCTGTTCTGGTGCTTTCCACAGTTATGGAGTCCTTCTTTCACTTTCACCGTCTTCTACCAGCGACTGCCAGCCAGCGCTCAGCGTCATTCAGTCCAGAACACGCACTCACACAGTGCAGCTAAATGTAGTAGAAACTGGAAGTTTCATTAATGTTTCCAGCAGGTATATGCATGGGTTTATGTTATTTTCAAACTTGCCATCAGGACATTTCTCATCATTTGCTGAACCCATCTGATTTCATTTATGGAATGTGACTAATTACATACCAAAGTATTATTATTTGTGTGCAATGTTTACTTATATAACTCGCTAATATTAATAATGTAACTTTACCTCCTACCTTGTCACTTTAAATATCCACTTAATCGTAGTGTCAACAGTTAAGGTATACATTAAATCCACTGCAAACAAAATGTTAATCACCACATAATAACAAATAAAGAACAATATCCCTTTATTTATGATGTTGCACTTTTAATGTAGGCCTATGTAGTTTTTATATGTAGATGTGTATTCAAGTTACCTTCCAGCAGTGTAAGTTGTTACACATTCGTATAGATGTTAGATATTGGAAACATATAAAATATAGAAAAGTAGCTGCAACACATATAATAAATTATGTACATACAATTAGAATGATAAACGAAAGTTACATACAAAATTAAAAACAATACAAATTATATTACAAGTGGTATTACTTTGTTGATGTTAATAACCTGACTGTTTTAAGTAGAGAATAAAGCTCTAAAGTAGTAGATTAGAAATTGTCTCTTTGTGAATTAAAAAAACTGCATAATTAGAGCGCAATCATGTACAGATGTTGGGGCCAGACTGTATAAAATAGGTTGGGGCCTTGTGTATATATAATGCCTCGATTCATCTGTCTCTGCGTAATGATCTATACATCCATGGTAATGATAGGAAGACTGTTTGTTTACTTTCCAGTCGTTTTAGACGTACCTTACTGTGATTTGCCGGACGACCTGTCCATCAAACGTCTAAACCAATAAGAGACGGTTAAATCGTTCCTTGTGTGTAGCTCCCGGATATCTGTCGCTGGTTGGCTCACGTGCACCAAACAAATCACAGACGGTAGATTGACATTTCTGCAGTCTGATGGTTTCTGTGCAGAACAACAGAGCAGACAGGCCCTTAAAAGACACCTAACGTCCTATCAACATCAATAAGGCGCAAGTAAGTTGTGTTTCGATACCTTTTGCTGTCACATCTGTCTCTAAATTATATATTCATTTGTATTATTCGAGAAAAAAACACAACGCTGTACGAGTCTTCTTTGCTGACTTGGTTAGCAATGAGCTAGTCTGATGTTAGCTAAATTAGTTCGAGAGCAATATTATATGATTGTCAATGTAAGCGTTGGTTAGTAAAAGGTGCCACTCTAGAAATATGCAAGCAGACACCCATGTAAAATACAACGTGTTCTTTTTTTCAATACAACTCGGTAACAAGTGAGATTGTTATTGAGTCGAAATGTAGCCATGCAAGTTAAGTTAACATAATGTGGCAATTGTTTGTTTTTGTTTTAAGATTTATATTTTCGCTTTATGTAGTCCAGCTGATTGACCGCTACTTCCTTGTATAATTATAATGTTAGAAGTAGGCTATACAGATTGCAATACATACATGATGAAAACACAATGTCCCGATACACTGCAAAGAATGACACAACAACTGGTCAAAGACGAGACAAAATCTCAATGAAATAAATACATTGACAGCATCAGAATCCACTCACAAAATATCCAATAATATATCGTGAACAAAATGTCCAAATATATTTATATTCTCTGTTCTTTGTGTAAACTTTTTAAGGTGGTCAAATTAAAGTGCCATCGCTGCAGAGCAAAAATGTGATAACCTACAGCGTTCAGATAACTTTTGACTGGCTACATGAACAATGGTGCCAGCCCTCACGTTAAGAAAACACCTACTTAACATGCACCGCAATAAAACTGTCTGTTGACTGTACTAAACTGAGCAGTCTCCTCCCTCTAACCTGTGTGTGCACAACACTGACTAGAGGGAGCATTAGACATCTCTCACTTGCTCATGAACATCTGAGTTAAAAACAGTTCTTTCATTTTGTTTTAGGGTGGACAACATCTGATGAGAAATGGCAGAGGGAGGCTTTGACCCTTGTGAGTGCATCTGCACCCACGAGCACGCTATGAGGCGACTCATCAACCTGGTAAGTCACGAGTGTCCTTCACTGTCACTTGAAATCTTACGAGGCAGACTCATTACAGAGTGAAGGTAAAGTGACAGGTATTCCAAGTATGCAGAAGTAAAAATATCTTCTGTTGAAGTGGAGAGAAGGCAGCAAAGAGAGTCAGGCATGAAGGAACTAGCAAGAAAAAGAAGAAGGCAATGAAAAGCTGCCGACTGACACTGAGCCACATATCCTGGTTCCTGCTCAGTATTTACCTTGTGATGCTATCAGTTCTGCCTTACAGAGAAATTAAACTCTGACACACTTTGTGTTGTCACAAATGCATTTTCCTTGTAAATACCCCCATCACTTTTTAAATGGAAAGTGTGTTGAAGTAGATTAAGTTGAAGTTATTTAGAGAACGTACTTTAAAGGAGGAGTACAGATTGTGATCATGTTGTGTCAGTTTTCAAGTGACCTGGCTCTTTTGTGCACAGGTGTAACTTACGTGGCGAGCTGCAGTTGGCTTAGAGCTTGAAGCAACCCTAGGGGTTTCTGATTTGCTTGCAACAGGAAAGGGTGTTGTCCAAATAACCAAATCATTTACACAGTATTTGCCAGTCAGTACTACACAATGTTTGTTGGGAAGGAAGCAGAACTCAGATGTTTGTTTTTTCGCACCTTCCACGTGTGATTATGTGCTGTTGTTAAAAGTAGGTTGTGACTTGGTTATTTACTTACACAATAGGTGTCATCTCACAATGAACTCCTGTGGATTAGCCTATTTGTTTTCAGCGGTGTCTTAAAAGTCAACCTTTGTTTTCCCTCTTCCTAGAAGAGAGAACAATGGTAAGCAGAGAAAATGAAGCCCTTCTCTCCATGAAAAAAACAAACAATTTACACACTCTAAACCCAGATGTTGTCTTTAATTGGAAAGGTTACTACCTGCATTACTTTCTCGAACAAATGTCTCTGCAGTAGTCATGTTATTTAACAACTCCAGCTCCTATCCTACTGAACACGACCGATGGGTGGACACACACATTTTCTCACCATTTACGCCACAATGCTATGTAATGTGCATTGAAGTTATTTTCTGCCAGGGATATGGACAAATAATATCATTTATTAACATACAAAAACATACATTTATGCTCTACTTGAAAGCCACCCAACTTCAATCAGACAACAGTCATTTTACCTCATCATTTTAAAAAGCACAAACAAACCAATACTTATCAAAGTAGTCTTTCCTCTGTTCCAACAATCACTAACTCTTGTTTGAGAGTTTGAAGGAGAGACTGATAGCAGGTATAAAAAGGAAGTAACAATGCTGCTTCCTAGTGTTTACAAACCTGCATCAATGTTGGTCTGTACATTCTTGATGTTGAATCTGCCACATAGAAGAAGAAAAAAACAGAAAGGCATACTTGTCAACTTGAGAGGAGTTTATAAATGTGCTGAGTTAGGTGGAAAATGAGCCAGACATCTTCTCTTGTGTTAAGTGTTCTTTCTGTAATGTCCCTTTCAGCTCAGGCAATCTCAGTCCTACTGCACAGACACAGGCTGCCCTCAGGAACGTACGTACAACCACATTAGACCCATTTGTTTAGTTTTTTTTAAAGTGTCTTGTATAATTTTTTTGATTCGGAAACATGAGTGTAGTTAATAACATATGTTACAATGCAAATGATTATTTATTTTTTTCAGTGCCAGCTCCCGGTGGGTCGGTGGGCGGAGGAGGGGAGCTGACCCTCCCCCTGGTTCTGATGGGATGGGCGGTGGTTGCTCTGCTCCTTTTCCTGTTGCGGCCTTCCAGTCTCAGGCGTTCCCGTCCCACAGGCAAAGCCTCCGGACCCCACAATGTCAGTATTGATCACGCAACCAAGCATATGATTTAAAAAAATATATATATAGGTTCAGTACTGCTCTGCCTTCAAATGATAATGAATCAAAAAATAATTACACTTACTTACTCAAAGAGACACAATTTGCCTGTTTGAGGATATAGGTGCTATATATAATATTCCGAACATTTAATATAGCATTAAACAACTACTTGCCATGTAAGGATATAGTGGAGTAATGACTACATGAGCAGTTCCAACTTCTCAATGATAATAATATTACATGTCAAAATGTTTCTGATAAAAAAAAAAGGCCTTAGAAAGTGTCTATGTGAACGTTAAATGTCAATATTTCCTGGATCGTTTTTATCTAATATGAGCTAGTAAGTTCTGTTTTGTGATAGTTAAGTTACAGAAAACAACATTCTAAAAAAATACAGAAAGCATTCACATATTGTTATGATTCAGTTGTTTGGTCAATATTTGTAAAGATAAGCAATTATCTATCTTAGTGAAAAGGTGACATAGTACAGTATAGCAATACAGTTAAAATGAGTAATATCATCACAGTATTTGTTTCATAGTTTGCTACTTGATATCATCATCTAAACTCTATGTTTTCCATTGAGAATACTTATAATTTTCTTGTCTTGCAGAGCGATAGAAGAGAGCCGCCAGCACCACCTGTTGACTAACAGTGGAGAATACAGCCCCCCCCAGCAGCTCTGACGGAGCTGCACAGCTAGCAAGGGACCGTGACCAGGACAGTGCCCCCTCCCCTTTTATTTAAATATCTTTTGCTTTTCTACAATTTTAAAGCTGTTACATTTTGGGGTGGATCTGTCTATGATTCATGTAACTAGAGCCCAACTGATAGACTATTGATGACTCCAATACAGTTATGATATTTCTAATTGATCTAAGATCTAAAAATGTATACCAAGTGACAAGGTGTAGATAAAGGCAGGTATTACAATTTTGACCTATAATATTGACCGACAATATCAGAATGTTGATATAACCATTGGGCTCTATGTGTTATTTACCTCAAGTCTTTAATCAGAAGTTGAGGCTTTGTTCCAGGTTCCTGATCTCAGCTCTGATGCTGACTGATCTGCAGTTGCATGAACTCTAAATGAAGGAACATGTGTTGGTGGATATGAGAGGGGAGGTTACGTTTTGGTTGAAATGCTTGCTGAGTAATAGAGGGTTGCGGGTTTTCTGAAACATTCCTCTCTTTCCCCTTTCAAATTACTAGTCCAAACGGTGCCAGTTATGATGTCATGTTGACTAATGTTATTAAAGCATATTCAAAACAGCAATATTATTCAATGGAATAAGTTCATATGGATGCATTAAATTCAGAATTAGGTTTACAGTTATATGGCATATTGATTTAAATGCAACAAAATCATCTTCTGTGTTTACATCCAAGCCTTAATTATATAATGTATTACAGAAAATAGTCTGGTCTGTTACATTAACTTAATTTCCATAAAAATGTTTGACCATTGATTACTGTCCCTAAACAAGTGTATAAGACAGCAGTGCTGGATCTTAAAGAGTCTGATTAAGAAGATAAAACTCAAGTCAAACTTATGTAGTTGAAATGAACTGAATTGTAGGCGTACAGTTGGGGTGTATTGAATGGAATCATTGTAAAACTATTTACTCAGCACAAACATTTGAATCCCTGTACTGTAATTATTCTGTGGGTGAAAGATACAAAAACGGAATTGTGTACTTGAATAATGGTAGCAGAGAATTATATTTTATTAGCACTTTTGTTGTGGTATGTTTCCTTATGAAGGTGTGTACTGATGCAGGATTTGTTTTCTCACCGGGAAAGGTAATGGGAACAATTTCAAGTTTATTCTACAACTTTTGGAAGACGATGATTTCAAACCAAGTTGTTAATTTCTCTTGAACCAGAGCTCTACTAGAATTCTGTCAGCTAGATTAAAGGTGAATATGTACGGAATCTAAATCAGAACAATATGGTGGTGGATGTTTTCTTAACATGTATGTAAAGGTGTGTGAAAACGTATAACCTAATACAACTGCACGACAAACTGCAGCCTCAAATTATTTCCCTTCTTTGATTGATAAAAAATATGAACATTACAATTGGTGGATTTTGTATGTAATATATCTTCTATTAGCTATTGGATTGTAAAATATATGCTTAAGGGTTTCCTGTTTTTCTGTTCACTGACTATCTGTGTCGTGCCACTGTCATGGCAACATGGCTATTAAAGTGTAAATGGGCAGTGGATTATTATCTTGACATTGAGTTACTCTTAAAATTAAAATGTATTTCTTGTTATATTGTGTATACATTTTAAGAACATGGATATGATCTGTAAAAACATTTTTAGGTGGCTAGATACTCCTAATTCCCATCAGCCAATAATGCCCTCTTAAGACACTGGTGATTGACAGTAGAGGTGAAGATAGAAACCACAAGCAGTTGTATATAATTAAGGGGGAAGCCATGCTAGATAGTTGAGATTACCTAGTGAACTATCTGCTACCACAGGAGACCTTGAGTTACACTGTTTTTGTCTGAGAGAAAAAAGGGCTTCAACTATGCACTTTTCCCATAACAAAATAAAAAAAATGATTCAGTCTTATTGCCTGGCTATGCTTATTCATAATCATGCACATTCCTGCATTCATTCAGGAAGATAAACACCATATCTTTATTGGAAATATTATTTTCTGGCTTCTAATCCTTGAGAAAACATTGAAAATGCATTGTTCCACATAGACCAGAGGCACAGCCATATGTGAGTCACCAAACTGAATTTTTTTCGTTTTAAATCAAGATCTGTATTTTGTAGGTATTTATAACAAATGTGAAAAAATGGGAGTTATCTAAAGAGCAATGCATTTTCCATAACAAATATAACACTATACGACTGTAAAATAGAAGGAACCTTACAATCCCATAAAAAGGAGGTGTGCAGTGTATGTACCAGTGAACATTATAGCGATTGCAATGTTTTTTCATTAGTTTTTTGCTCATCTTACTCTGAATTTATCAAATCAAAATGTGCAAAACTGCTATCTTCTGAGCATGCGCATTGGTTACACGGAGAAACGGAACTATCCTCGTTTCCTAGGGTTACCATCAACAAGTCAGTCAGCCCACCGTAGCTAATGTTAGCAAAAAACAGTCTGCCTTTCGATAGATGATACCATATCCGAATAACTGTATCGTAATCAGACAACAGGTAGTCAGAATTATCAACGCATACAAGTAATCGAGCTATGTGTCTCGTGCGCATGGGAAACTTAGAAGAGAACCTAGCCACTGGTTGAACACTAGCTAGCATGCTAATCTCAATGAATGCGACCAGAGGAAATTGTTCATAGTTTTCAGAATGACAAATCAGCAGTTCACGACACTGGCTTACACGAAAAGCCCCAAAACATCGAGGAGGACAACATTCCAGGTAACAGCTTTATTCATTGCACTGATTCCGACCAAATGAAAAACCATGATTAAACCGACAGCCCCCCAGGGAGGGTCGTGAAGACCTTAACTACAACATATTTGCTTCTGCCTGCCCACTTTGGATTGTTGTATTCTTTACTGGTTATTTGTATGTTTTCATTGGTTTGTATTCGTTGCTTCGGAGCAGTGGTGGAAAGTAAATATGCACATTTACTGAAGTACTTGCATTTTAATTTAATGCTACTTTTGACTTCTACTCCAATACATCTCATAGGTACATATTGGACTTTTACTCATCTACTTTAATTAAACATCTTTAGCTACTTTTCAGAACTTTTAATATAATGCATCTCTAACAAAAAAAGCTAGTGGACTAACTGTTTAAGATGCAAAATATATCCAACATATACACCAACAAGTCAATATTTTTCATCAGAACTTTGTCTACCAGAGTAAAATGCTACTTGATGCAACAATATTATCTAATTTCTATTATATAATAATAAATCACACATGGAGGCCATTTTTCTGCACAATTATATATATTTTTTTGGCTTTAAGTATATTTTGCTGATAATACTTTTGTACTTTTACTTAAATACGTTTTGAATGCAGGACTTTTACTTGTAATGGAGTCTTTTATCATTATTGTATTGTATTATTCAATTAAATAATCTGAATACTTCTTCCCCCACTACTTTGGAGAAGCCAAAGACACATTTCCAGTGAGATGGACAATAAAGTCAATTTGAATCTAATCTGACATTATGGCGTTGCAGGATGAACTTCAGGCTGCTGTGTCTGCCAGGGCTAGCAAAACCGAAACAGACCAATACTCCTACTCTGATGACTTTAATGAAGATGAGGATGGTAAGAAGACAGAGCATTAAAATATCTTGATAAGTTTGGATTGTGCAAGTGACCCTGAAGATTTAGATCTCTTAAGTGTCTTTGTGTACATTATATTTGTGTTCTATCCAATGTACTGTACTTCCTCTTAAGACATAAGTGTTAAATAACATTTGTTTGTAATTATTTGTCAATTGATATAGTTTGTTGCTTCGTCCTAGCCTGTCATCTCCTTTTCTTTTCACACAGATTTTTTAAATCAACTCCTCAAATCAAGAAAAGAGAGGGCTAGGGCTTTTAAGGCTGGGAAGAGTAAATCCAAAATCAACACCTTCGAGGTTTCGGACGATGAGGACAAACACGGCAGGACAAAGAGAGTTTCATTTCTGAAATCCAAAAGAATTGACACTCCCTTGGAAGTAACGACGGCACCAGAGTTGGGAGAAAACGATCCGTCCGACACATCCGACAGTCGACATAACAATTATAATGACTCATTATCCACCCAGCGCTCAACAAACGTTAGTGAAGATAACATAAAATATAAAAGCAGTTATGGGGAGACTGCTGATCCACAAATCAGGAGACAGAGCTCAGTGAAATCTCTGTCGTTCCAAACATCAGATGACACTCTACCGGACATGCTATTGCCCTTACCATCTGACAACAGTGTGATTGAAACTCCAGTTCCCGATGAGAACAGCAACTTGGAAGAAAGCTACCAGAGTGCGCAGTTATCAGCAAATAACCTGACACATGTGTCAACAGCAGGTCTGTTTACACCGTTTTAAGTATTAATCACAAGGGAAACATTAAATGTGACTTGGGTAGGAATTTTAATGTATTTTTTAACAAACTGTCATTATTTAAATACAGAGAGGGAGCGACCCAAGCCTAAACCGAGGCAAAGGACTCTCGGATTGAGCCTCCACCCTAAGGAGAAAATAGCTGAAAGTGGTGATTCTCAGGAAGTAAGCAGGCCCCAGACTTCTTCTGCATCCATTCCCCTCTCCACTGACTCATCCAGCAACAACACTGTAAGGACACTCATGTCTCATTGTTTGATTAGTCAGTATTTTAAAGGGATAATCCAACCCCTAATCAAAAATACATATTTGTTCTCTTACATAGTGCCATTTATCAATCAAGATTGTTTTTGTGTGAGTCTACCGAACTACACCTGCAAACATCGAGGCACACTTTCTTCTGTGCTGTGGTAAGGTTGGCAGCTGTAGTTCAGTAGAAAGAAGATAGCTGACATATAGCACTACTGTTAAAAGGAAAAACATGTATTATTTTATTTTGGGGTGAACGGTCCCTTCTGAATTTAAAACGTCTTCTCATTGCTGCCCATTGTTGTTATGTTTTTCACCGTAGTGGACAAAAGGAGATAGCGCACTTTCATGCAGCTTCAGCAAATCTTTTTCAAGCAAGAGTGAACAGTCACAGCTCTCTTCAAAGTCCACTATTGATTCTGGATCCCGAGGTAATAGCTGGTATATTCAGCATCAGCACCATAACCTTTTTTTTTTAATAGTATTTTTAGCTTATTAATCCTACTCATATTTATTTATTTTTTCTTAGATGACTTTATTTCTGATAACAGCAAAGAGCAGGAGAGCAAGTACTCCACATCATTTGAAGAGTTCAATGTAAGTCCTTAATCATCAGGTGTGACTGTGGTTGCAAGTGACACGTCAGAAGTGCTCGGCCTCTTGTTTTGATTATTAGTCTCAGTAAATGTGTCTATTATCTTATTTCAGGCAGGATCGGGAGATGCCTCACATCAAACTTCTCATGTCCGTGAAAAATCATTTGATACCAGGTTGGCTACAACATTGGATACTTAAATAACACCTTTTTGACAGAACACCGTAGTAACTTAACTAAATGTCATGTCATTTAAATTAGGACATCAAGTTCTCTTTCAAAGACTACTCAGAGATCTCAGAGTGCCTGCTCCAGAAATGTGGAATCAAAATATTTGGGATCACTCAAACTTCTGGATCGTAAAGTCTCACTCAAGGAGTCTCAGCCTCAAACAGCAGATTCCATCCGAGCTGCCATTTACCAGGTCAGTGTGAAATGAGACCGTGTTGAGAGCCACATTGCTACAGTTGAAAATGTTAAAGTGTTCAATGTTGAAGAAAAATATACAACCAGTGCAGTTTCTCTCTTAACCATACTTCATTCTGTATTGATCGTTATGATTACCGGTACACTCTTTGCATTTTGAAAAAACTAAGTCATTTGCTCAATTCGATATATATATTTGTTGTGTTTTTAAATATATATAAAGAATGAGACATATACATATTATATATATACATTTCTATTCTGTGTAATATATATATTTACTGCATATCTTTTTTGTCCAAGACCTTGATAACCTGCTGCTGTTGTAACATAAGAATTTCCCAGTTTTGGATCCATAAAGGACATCTATCCATCCGTCTATCCATCCGTCTATCCATCCGTCTACCATCCGTCTATCCATCCGTTATCCATCCGTCTATCCATCCGTCTATCCATCCGTCTATCCATCCTTCTATCCATCCGTCTATCCATCCGTCTATCCATCCGTCTATCTATCCGTCTATCTATCATCTATCCATCCGTCTATCTATCCATCTATCTATCCGTCTATCCATCCGTCTATCTATCCGTCTATCTATCCGTCTATCCATCCGTCTATCCATCCGTCTATCTATCCATCTATCTATCCGTCTATCCATCCGTCTATCTATCCGTCTATCCATCCGTCTATCCTCCATCTATCTATCCGTCTATTTATCCGTCTATCCATCGTCTATCCATCGTCTATCTATCGTCTATCCTATCCGTCTATCCATCCGTCTATCCATCCTTCTATCCATCCGTCTATCCATCCGTCTATCTATCCGTCTATCCATCCGTCTATCTATCCATCTATCTATCCGTCTATCCATCCGTCTATCTATCCGTCTATCCATCCATCTATCCATCCGTCTATCTATCCGTCTATCCATCCGTCTATCCATCCATCTATCTATCCGTCTATTTATCCGTCTATCCATCCGTCTATCCATCCGTCTATCTATCCGTCTATCCATCCATCTATCCATCCGTCTATCTATCCGTCTATCCATCCGTCTATCCATCCGTCTATCCATCCGTCTATCTATCCGTCTATCCATCCATCTATCTATCCATCTATCTATCCGTCTATCCATCCGTCTATCTATCCATCTATCTATCCGTCTATCCATCCATCTATCCATCCGTCTATCTATCCGTCTATCCATCCGTCTATCCATCCGTCTATCTATCCGTCTATCCATCCATCTATCCATCCGTCTATCTATCCGTCTATCCATCCGTCTATCCATCCGTCTATATCCGTCTATCCATCCTATCCATCCGTCTATCCATCCATCTATCCATCCGTCTATCTATCCGTCTATCCATCCGTCTATCTATCCGTCTATCTATCCGTCTATCCATCCATCTATCTATCCGTCTATTATCCGTCTATCCATCCGTCTATCCATCCGTCTATCATCCGTCTATCCATCCATCTATCCATCCGTCTATCCATCCGTCTATCTATCCGTCTATCTATCCGTCTATCCATCCGTCTATCCATCCGTCTATCTATCCGTCTATCCATCCATCTATCCATCCGTCTATCCATCCATCTATCCATCCGTCTATCTATCCGTCTATCCATCCGTCTATCCATCCGTCTATCCATCCGTCTATCCATCCATCTATCTATCCGTCTATCTATCCGTCTATCCATCCGTCTATCCATCCGTCTATCTATCCGTCTATCCATCCATCTATCCATCCGTCTATCCATCCATCTATCTATCCGTCTATTTATCCGTCTATCCATCCGTCTATCTATCCATCTATCTATCCGTCTATCCATCCGTCTATCCGTCTATTATCCGTCATTCTCATATCCTATTCTATTCTATCCGTCTATCCATATCTATCCGTCTATATCCGTCTATCCATCCGTATCCATCCGTCTATCCATCCGTCTATCCATCCGTCTATCCATCCGTCTATCCATCCGTCTATCATCCGTCTATCCATCCGTCTATCCATCCGTCTATCCATCCGTCTATCCATCGTCTATCTATCCGTCTATCTATCCATCTATCCATCCGTCTATCTATCCATCTATCTATCCGTCATCCATCCGTCTATCTATCCGTCTGTCTATCCGTCTATCCATCCGTCTATCCATCCATCTATCTATCCATCTATCTATCCGTCTATCCATCCGTCTATATATCCGTCTATCCATCCGTCTATCCATCTATCTATCCGTCTATTTATCCGTCTATCCATCCGTCTATCCATCCGTCTATCTATCCGTCTATCTATCCGTCTATCCATCCGTCTATCCATCCGTCTATCCATCCGTCTATCCATCCGTCTATCTATCCGTCATCCATCCGTCTATCTATCCATCTATCTATCCGTCTATCCATCCGTCTATCTATCCATCTATCTATCCGTCTATCCATCCATCTATCCATCCGTCTATCTATCCGTCTATCCATCCGTCTATCCATCCATCTATCTATCCGTCTATTTATCCGTCTATCCATCCGTCTATCCATCCGTCTATCTATCCGTCTATCCATCCATCTATCCATCCGTCTATCTATCCGTCTATCCATCCGTCTATCCATCCGTCTATCCATCCGTCTATCTATCCGTCTATCCATCCGTCTATCTATCCATCTATCTATCCGTCTATCCATCCGTCTATCTATCCATCTATCTATCCGTCTATCCATCCATCTATCCATCCGTCTATCTATCCGTCTATCCATCCGTCTATCCATCCGTCTATCTATCCGTCTATCCATCCATCTATCTATCCGTCTATTTATCCGTCTATCCATCCGTCTATCCATCCGTCTATCTATCCGTCTATCCATCCATCTATCCATCCGTCTATCCATCCATCTATCCATCCGTCTATCTATCCGTCTATCCATCCGTCTATCCATCCGTCTATCTATCCGTCTATCCATCCATCTATCTATCCGTCTATTTATCCGTCTATCCATCCGTCTATCCATCCGTCTATCTATCCGTCTATCCATCCATCTATCCATCCGTCTATCACCATCTATCTATCGTCATTTATCCGTCTATCCATCCGTCTATCCATCCGTCTATCTATCCGTCTATCCATCCATCTATCCATCCGTCTATCCATCCATCTATCCATCCGTCTATCTATCCGTCTATCCATCCGTCTATCCATCCGTCTATCTATCCGTCTATCCATCCATCTATCTATCCGTCTATTTATCCGTCTATCCATCCGTCTATCCATCCGTCTATCTATCCGTCTATCCATCCATCTATCCATCCGTATATCCATCCATCTATACGTCTATTTATCCGTCTATCCATCCGTCATCTATCCATCTATCTATCCGTCTATCCATCCGTCTATCCATCCGTCTATCTATCCGTCTATCCATCCATCTATCTTATCCGTCTATTTATCCGTCTATCCATCCGTCTATCATCCGTCTATCTATCCGTCTATCCATCCATCTATCCATCCGTCATCCATCCATCTATCCATCCGTCTATTTATCCGTCTATCCATCCGTCTATCTATCCATCTATCCATCCGTCTATCCATCCATCTATCCATCCGTCTATCTATCCGTCTATCCATCCATCTATCCATCGTCTATCTATCCGTCTATTTATCCGTCTATCCATCCGTCTATCTATCCGTCTATCTATCCGTCTATCTACAGTGAATTCTATGTAAACTAATATTCCCCCTTTAACATAATGTATTCCTCACAGGAATGGCTTGAAAAGAAAAAAGAAAAGTCAAGAGAGAACATGCAGCAAAAGAAGCAAGAGAACATCCTTAAAGAGAAAAAGAAAAGGGTAAATACAGCAGACCCAACTGTTTGAGAACAATATTAAGAAAACAAGTTATTTTAACATATATGCATCTTTTAAATACTAAACAGGAAGAAGAGGCTAAGAAGGGAGATGCTGTAGCATCATATGAGGCTTGGAAAAAGCAGAAAGCACAAAGTCTCAAAGCAAAAGCTAAAGAAAAGGAAGATGCGATCATGAGAGAGCAAAGAGAGATTGAAGGAAAACAAGAAAAAATGCAATCTGCTAAACAGGTACATTTATTTTTTTATTTTTTTGTTATTCTGAAAGCTACCACAAACACTTCTGTGGGAAGATATGCTAATCAGTCATGTTGTAAAAATGACAGGTGTTTGAACAATGGAAACTCGAACATGATCATCTCCTCAAAGAAAAGTCCAGGAAACAAAGAGAAGCTGAAAGTAGACTTCAGTTTGGAAAACAAGAAAAGGAGAAAGAAAGGAAAAATGACAGCAAATCTGCCGTTTCTGGTTGGTGAGTGAAAATCCTTTTCTTTTCAGGACAGGAACACTGGCTGTAATCTCTAAACAGTCAAACCAAAACAGTCCGACAGCTACTGACGCTGCACAATGTGAGAACGCCTACCAAAACATTACACACTATCACTTGGTCGCTAGAATGGCAACATTGCAGAGTTTTTGGTCATAGAATGGTCGTTCTGTACTTGATTATAAAAATTGTATTGGTGTCTAAAGGCAATTGATTTAACTTTTTTTTAAATCTTAAAGCTGTATCTGAATATAAGTCTTGAAGCAACACAGTATTGTACCATCAGACTCAAACCTATCTAGTGATGAAATTGATCAACCACTAGATGGCAGTCAAAGCGTAATGTCGAGACACAATTAAACATTTTCTATCACCTCTAATCTGTTGTTACTTGTTTTTCCCCAAAAATGTTTTAGGCATGATAAGAAGAAAGATGTTATCCATGAAATAGTGACAATGAAGCGTAAAGAAATACAAAATAAATCAGAGGAGGAACGCTACATGAAAGAAGAGAGAGATAAAATGGCTTTAGAGATGTATGAAAGCTGGCTGGTAAGTACAATTACTTGTGGCACCAGTGACGAATGGCATTGATTATATCTAAGGAATCTGGAATGGTTAGTAATACTGATAAGTGATTTCCTTTTTTCCAACAGGTACGGAAAGATCTGGAACAGAAGAGACAAAAAGAAGAAAGACGAATACAAACGATTCTCCGAGATAGCCCACCTCCTCCATGGAGCCCTCCAAATAAAACCGTACCATTTCGAAAATAATATTTGAATTGAATATAACCCCCTTCAGATATCTGTCGCTTCTGAAATACCTTTTTCATTGTACGTGTTGAACTGTTTGTTGTGTTTTAACAATTGATCATGGAAACAGTTAAATTATATACATTAGCAGCTCTAGTGTAAATTGAATTGTAATGTGTTTTATGTGTTGCATTATGTTTTGAACTTTGTTTTTCTGTGACATGGTGACATGTCAAAACCAAAGGAAACTAGCAATAAAAATAAACTATATATCTATGTTAGCATGTTATACAAATTCATTTGAAGCAGCAATATGAAAACCATGACTATATAAGGCTAATTTGTCTGAACAATCTTCTATTGTTCATGGTTGAACTGCTGTTGATGAGTTGTTTTCTTTAAACTACAAGACCCAACAACATCACACAATCTTAGAAACGGATATTTTTAAGATTCAGTGATTATTTTTATGTTAAACATGATTCATTTGTTGTATTTGTGTTTTTTCTCACTGGTTTTTTTATTCCTTTTTTGGAGTCACAGTGTACAGTTTGATCAATTGACAGGTCGTTCTATTGAAGTGACTATAGCAAACTAAATAACAAACAATAAGTACAACATTAAAGGTAAAAAAAACACATTGTCAACCACTGTTTTGGGTTATACTAAAAAAGTTTCTATTAATTTGTGTAAATGCTGCAGATTGTGGGCGTAATGCGATTTGGTGCTTTTACTCTGAAAACCCCGCACCGGAAGTGTCTCTTAGCTGCTGCTGGGCGTCCTGCTGATTGAGGTGGTATCTTTATATATACAGTCTATGGTTGATATCCATAGGCTGTAAGGTAACGTTGTTACCGTTTAACTGGTTACACCGGGGAACTCGTGACGTTCTATAACGGTCGGAATGGGGCGTGTACTTTGAGGAGCCAGTAGGGTCAGTGTATGTTTTGGTGGATATTTTGGTGGATTTTCTTTTCACAAATGGAAATTCAAAAACAAAAAACGACTGGATATTTGATTTTCGTTTTCAAATTGAAAAACCAAAATTGAAATACAAAGCGTTTTTCTTTATCATGGTCAAAAAGGGATTTACTAAACTTAAACGGGATGATTTTAATTTTCTACTTCTCAAAACAAAAAATAAAATCACAAGAAAACAGAAACAAAAAAAAACCCGGTTTTTTATATTCTGCTACCGGAAGTTGTCTTTCAAAATAAGAGCGCAGATGAGGACGGTCAATCTACGGTCCATTTGTTTTCACAACGAAAACAGCCAAGACACATATTGAGCCCAGATAATAAATGTTATTTAGGGCTGGAAATATAATAGGCCTGTGTCTAAAATGGACAACATTGTTAGGAGATTTCAACTATACAGCGATTCTGCACTGCGGTCAACTCAGCCGTCTCTCGAGTTTGTTATTATTTTTTCTGCCAATAGTTATTCGTGAGATCGATCCTGTTGGACTCAGTAGCCTACTAGTGAAACTACTCCCACAACAAGTACTATGAAGTACTTACTGTATACTTTTTGAGTAATCCTCTGTCAATGTCCCCTCCTGAGAACAACAATGCATGTTTCTCTGCTATTTTGAATCAGCGTTAAAACACTTTTCTTCATGAGATTGATATTGTTGGACGTATTTTAAGAGGATGGTAGACATGATATTAGCAATACCTCCAGTCAGTAGTCTGACACAGGGGCGGTTCTAGGGGGCAGGGGGGTGCCCCCCTAACACTGACCTCTGACCCCCCTGTGGCCCCCCTAACAATGAACTTTTTTTTTTTTTTTAAATGTATATTTTCTGGTACTCGGTTTGCCAAAAACCGCAGGATTTTGTTGCTGTAATGTGAGATTGTGCAGACACCCTTATGTAAAGTACAAATGTAACTGTTCATTGCCTTTATTTTTATATAAATATGGTGTTAGTGCAAACATTGCACTATAACTTAAGCTGAAGCTAACAGTAATAACTATAAGATCTATCTGAAATGAATAAGTGTACTGAAACAAATACCAATAACTGTATTGCATTGTTTTCTTATGCGCAATTACTTCATACTGTCTAGTTCTCTTTTTCGTCCTGCATTTATTGTGCCCCCCTCAGAAAATAACTGGCCCCCCAGTGGCCCCCCCAGTCAAATTGGTCTAGAACCGCCACTTGTCCGGCAGCAGCATTAATACTCCTTGGAAAGTCGTGCCCGCTATTTAAATTGACTTTGATTGAAGTTAATAACAATATTGATATTATATAGATATATAGATATAGCATATTTGATGCAGTCTTTCTGAACACTTAAATAAAATACTGCAAATTAAGAATATTTGTAATAGTGCCTTATCCCTCTATGGCATGACTTATTATTTATTTTGGGAGGAAACATTTTTTTCACCATGTGTTTTAGGAGCTTGTCCCTGATATTATATCAATTATAAAATGTTTCCCCCCCCCCCCCCCCACACCCCTCAGGGCAACAATGCTATAATACGAGGGTATTGAAACACCAAGGATTTACAATTCAGAAGAAATAGAAAAAACAACTCTATATGAATTCAAAAGGTTTTCTTTGTGTGTGCGTGTGCGTGTGTCTGTATGTGTGTGTGTGTGTGTGTGTGTGTGTGTGTGTGTGTGTGTGTGTTCGTGTCTGTGTTTCTGTACTTCCTCTAAGAAGAAAGGACAGTAACAGAAGATCTCTGTGGCTTCAGGATTGAGCGCCGTTCAAATGATAGCGCTGGTTTCCCCAAAAGTGGGCGGGGCTGTAAAGTGACTAGATTTTACTCTCATCTATTATTCAAAACCATTCTATTTATTCTAACGTAAATTACATGCCAGTGTGTTATCTTTTTATTTATTTGTTTTTATAATAAATCGTATAATGTCGGACTTTTTTTGCCGTCTGTGAGGAAAATAAATGGGGCTTAGAGCCTCAAAATACTGAAATCTGTATTTTTGAAAATATTTTTTTCCTTCTAATTTGTTATTCTTTTCCAAATAACACACTGTTATTTACTCAACAATAACACACAATTATCCTTGTTTTTATTTATTCGTTTAATTCTATAATCTTGGGCTTTTTTGCATGCTTTTTAGTTGTAAATAAAGTCACCGGAAACAGACGTAGGCCTATAAGGGACATTTTGAGCGATACACACCACAAACCCACTGAACAGATTACCCAAGATCCTCAGCTTGAAGCTCGTTGATTGGATGTTTTAGCCTCAATGCATGTTGGGATATGATGTTAATGCAATATATATATCCGAAAACATTTAAAAGATAAAAAAAAATACTTTATTCCGAGTGTTCTTGCTTTTCTCTTTGAAAGTCATCACATAACGGCATTGTAATACACGGTTTGGCTGCTTTAAATATTACACATCTGCCGTAGTTCTTTATTTATAGAGCCCTGATGAGAAGACTTCTGGACAAACAGGAGAACTACCGCCAAAACTGAATACGTGACGTGGATCATAAATATATCAACAATTAAACAACATCTTGCATTTCTAGCCAGCTAAAGACGTAACTCTTTAGGGATTAGACTCTGACGTCACAGTCGAGCCGTTAGTGGCCGACTCCGCCTACTAAGGGCTTCACGGGAACTCTGCAGAATCCTATGGGTGACATCACGGACACTACGTCCATTTATATATACAGTCTATGATTGGTACACATTCAACAGCTCTTTATCATCAAATGTGGGGTTTTGAACCATCGATGGAGATGGCCGTCGGACTTTGAGACCCTCATTTGTGGAAATGAGGTCTAAGCCGAACCGGAGAATCAGATCTCTGCCCAGTAAATTTATTGGGCAGACAGATGATAAAAGAAAACTGTGTTTGACTGATGTGGGAAATGGATGACTGTTATCACCGTTATCTTTGAAGTGGTACAGAAAACTTCTCCTTCACAGTTACCCCAGCCGCTCCTATTGAGTGAAGAAATCTACCACTAAATTTGCAATCAGGCAAATCTGCCCTTTTTACCACAGAGTGGGTAGCCCCAGAATCAACCAGAAATGTAATATTAACACCCATGATAGCTAAAGTCAATGTGGGAAATTTCTTAAATGCTGTTTTAGTGTCATATTTCAAATATGTACCTTTTTCAACTACAGACATTTTCTCTAAATCTTCCAATTTCTCAATAGCCTGCATGATGTGTGTGTGTGTGTCACTTCCCTGGTTAGATGCTGCTGGCTGAATTTCCGTCTCGCTCGATTGGGCCCCTTCCTCCCCATCTGGTGTAGGTCAGTCTGATTGTGAATGGCCCCGTCCTTGCTGTCCCCCTCTGCCTCCGCTGCCAGTGTTCTGTGGGCAGTCCCGGATCCAATGTTCAACACTGCCACACTTGAAACATCTTTCGTCGTTTGAAGGTCTTGCTTCTCGTCCTCTGCCTCGGAAAACCTCCTCTGCCTCTCCCTCGGTATTGTGAGCGGCCAGCATTCTGCATGGCTTGCGCTGTGGCTGTGAGTCCGTTGAGAAAGGCATTACTGAGATGTGTCCCCCAAACACCTACTTGGTCCCCTAGGGCATCGGGTTTGTTTATCCCGCTGTTGTCCCGGAATACTTGGGCCTGATGGAGGTGTACGAGCTTGGAGTTGACGGGGAGTCTGTTGACTGCATGGCTGGGGCTTGTAGTGGCGGGGGAGGTGGTTGAGGTGGGCCAGCCGGATTGCCAGGGTTGTACACCGGGGGAGGGAAAGGATACCCAGAGTCGAGGAGAGGGTCATTCAGGCCTGCAATGGAAGGATACAGAGATATCTGGGATTTACATGGTTTTGGAAATAATTTATTTTCCTTCTTTTCTTCACATTCATCTTCAACCTTAATATTTTCTTTAATGCCGAGGCCAACTGCCTTCTTTCACGGCACTCTGCTTCATCCTCCCAGTATTTTAAACACTTTCTGTGAGTGTCCAGCTCCTCTAAGTCTTTTACTTTAATTGGATTTTTACCCTTCATTCCATCTTCATGTTCTTGTAATTTATTCTTTAGGTCAGAAATCTGAACATTTCCGTCCAGATATTTAATTTAGACAGACTGTTTTCACCATGTTTTGCACGCATGACATCCACAATCGGACCCTCAGGAGGGTGTACTAGCACCCTACTCTGCTTTGCTCCCATAACAAAGTCTTTAAGTGTTACCTAAACACACCGTGTTACCAAAACACTATTTTTCACCCGTCGGTGATGTGATACTTGTTCCTCAGTACAAATCACCCAAAAACTGATCGTAAACCCTGGTTACGACGGATATACCAAATATCCTACTTTCGAGCAGTCCCTCTCATAAATGTCATGGAGTTTAATTACGTTTAACTTTAAACAATTTAGACACTGTACATCTCACCGAGTATTGAAAGCCTTTTGAGTTCGTTGGATCTCGTGAAGTCAATCGGTTCCACCCCGGCGCTGGTCCTCTCGTCCCGTACGGTATCTGTCGAGGTAGAGGAGAATCCGAGGATCCTGGAGCGACCACCAGCGTCCGTAGGTGTCCCCAATCGAACTTGCAGAGATCCTGCCGACAACGCCAAGTTGTTACGGAAATCTTAGACCCAGTCAATACTGTGGAGATACACGAGTCAGAATGATCAAACAATAAATGGTGCAACAAACAGAGTTGTCTTTCTGGTTATTTATTTGAATATATTCAAAGACACAGGTCTCACAGAGTATAGGATAGTCTGCAGGAGTGTGCGCAATAGTCACAAAATAGAAAAGCTTATATACAAGATAGGGCGGGCAGACAGAGTTTTGTGTAGCTAGGCGGAACGCCTCAGAAATCTGCTTTCACACGGATGTATTGTTATGGGAGTTCAAACTTTGTGTGAGACACCTGTGTCCTTGAGCTGTAGCAAACTTTGTGTGAAAAGGAGTAGTTTCAACATAGTCTGCCAAATCAGCTCTGTGGCCTTGAAGCGCTTGGGAATAAAAACCCTCATTTAGAGTATGCAGAGAAAACAGCACATATCAGGAAATGGTATAGTTGTGTTAGACAATGCATTTAGAAGCATTTGGTTTTACCATATTCCATTTCATACCATTTTCTTTTAAGAAGATTCTACCACACGACGTTCATAATGCTATCACTGAATTAAAAGTGGATGGCAGTGCAGGACTCGATGGTATAGAAAACAGGTTCATAAAACTGGCGTCCCATATTCTCATGTACCCACTTGCTGATTTGTTCAACCTGTCTTTGTCCACCTGTGAGTTGCCGACTATTTGGAAATGTGCACGCATCATTCCACTGCATAAAGGTGGTGATTTACTTGATACAAATAATTATAGACCAATCTCTATAATCTGTTCTATTTCCAAAGTTTTTGAGAAAATAATTTATAATCAACTGTCACATTATCTCAATACTTTTAATATTTTATCTCCGGTTCAATCTGGTTTCAGGCCTAATCACTCCACAACAACTGCCCTACTTAAATTTACGAATGACTTGTACTCTGCTGCAGATGATGGTGAACTCACAGGTGCCATTTTTATTGACTTGACAAAAGCCTTTGATTTCGTTGATCGATATCTGCTCTTCGATAAACTTCACGGCATTGGCCTTTCTAATAATACAGTGTTATGGTTTAACTCGTACCTTCACAGTAGAAAGCAATGTGTGGTTGTTAATGGAAAACAGTCTGACCTGTTGATCCAACAAAAGGGTGTACCCCAAGGATCAACTCTGGGCCCACTTCTGTTCTCTATTTACATAAATGATTTATCTTCTTGTCTCATTAATTGTTATACTCACCTTTATGCTGATGACACTGTCATATATACATCCAAATCAGATTTTTCACAAATTCAGATCTCTCTACAATTGGATTTTAATATCTTACAGGATTGGCTATCACATAATAAACTACTGCTTAACAGAACAAAATCTTATACCATGGTCTTTGGTACCAGGCAGAAGCTCAGATCCAAACCTAATGTAGTAATAACATGTAAGGATGGCACTTCTCTGCATAAAGTTGATAGCTTTAAATATCTTGGTGTATGGCTAGACTCGGAACTTTCATTTAAATTACATATAAAGCATGTAATACAAAAAGTCAATTACGGTGTTTTACACCGCTCTCGCAATTGTTTTACGCTCAGTGTCCGAAAGAGAATTGCTTCTCAACTTATTCTTCCGATTATGGACTATTGTGATGTTGTCTACCAAAATGCACATAAATCAGATCTTGCTCCACTCAACATAGCCTACAATAGACTATGCAGATTTGTTCTTGGTTGTCCTTTTCGTACACATCACTGCACAATGTATAACCAACTTAAATGGCCTTCTTTAAATGTAAGAAGACACATGCATTGGCTCCAGCTGATATTTAAATCCATTTATCTTAACTATCCCCCTTATTTAAAGCAGTATTTTGTACCCTACTCGTCATATCATCAAGTTAGACATTCTGTTCAGATTTATTTCTCTGTCCCCTCTGCAAAAAAATTGATTGGCAGAAGAGCGTTCAAGTTCAAAGCCCCAAATGACTGGAATACTTTACCTGCTGCTATTAGATCTCTGTCATCATTGGGTATGTTTAAACATGCATTATCATCTCACTTTCAACTGGTCTGTACTTGTTATAACTGATATTGATGAAACTGATTTGTTTGACTGTCTCAAATTATAATGATTTTATGCATTGCTTGAATTTCACTTAACAGACTGTATGTGGTTTGTCTTGTGTGTCATGTTTTGCATTTTGTCTTTTTGTTTATGTATGTCTGTAAGTTGTTGCTATTGTCGGGATCCCCTCGAAAACGAGATGGTGCATCTCAAGGGGTTTATCCCAATCAATAAATTTCTATATATAAGGTAACCTAAGAAATTGCCACTACAGCGGCAACTTGTTTTGAAATTGAATTTTTAATATCCGATAATAACGTTGATCTGTTTTCTTTATTCTTCTCTCTTCCCAGCTCCATTCATCACCATTCTCTGTTCCTGCAGGTCCTGCTTGCTAATCAATGCTCATCTTTTTTTACACAATTACAAATAAAGTCAATGTATTGTATGACATGAAGTTGTGCTTCATTCTGAGTCAATAATAAATTCATTCTGCCTTCATTCATTCTGCCTTCAACTGCACAATGATTGTGGACTGCACGTATCCATGTAGCTGCCCCCCAGTAAGATGAACCAAGCAAAGTTGACATACTCAACATACAGCTGTGCTCTTAAGTTTACATGAAGAATTTGTGAAATATTGGTAATAACAGGTTTAAATGATTATTAGTAATTAATTATATAATTTTCTCATTGTAGACGAGCAGATGAGAAAAGCAGAATATGCAGCTGCCATTTTCCACATGGAAAAGAGAAAGGGAGCTTAGCTGTTTTCAAACTGGTTCATGTATCACTTAGTTTACTGAACCGTGATGAATGAGAGAAATTAGTGAGGTAGTGGTTTACTGAAGTTACAAAGACATTAATATATGAGTAACAGGTCAGTGTAAACACAAGCTTCTGTCAATTATGGATCATTCAAACTATATAAAAATATGTAATAAAGTTCTAAAACAAGTATTCGGTATATTCCTTAATAGCTTTTGGAGAAGGTTGTTTTTAAGTTTACTAAAATCTATCGTTTCAACTGTTTCACTTTATAAAAAGGGAACAGGTGAGTAGAGCATCATTGAGTTTCTTATTCTGTCAGTAAATTATCCAAATGAAATGTTGTTCATTATTTTAGTCAACCCTAAACAAATTGATTGTACCTTTTAATAATGACCTTACATGGTCGCCAAAGTTAAATTAACTTCAGAAAATCTAATAAATGTTTAAAGATAAGAACTTGCCATCCCACTGAAAAACAGTCCGTAGAGATTTAAAGGCGTAGTTGTAGTTCAGTCCAACGTTTCATTTGGATTCATTTGACAACAGTCAACTATTTTCATAAAGAATATATATATTTTTCAAAGTCAACTTTATTGTCAATCTTACTCAGTTTGTGTTTATCGACAGAGAGATCAAAAAGACGTTTCCAACAATCCCAAATACGAAAAATTAAATTATACAATTTACAGATATGTATACAAATATATATATATATATATATATATATATCCTATATACATCATCATGTATAATGATGATGTATAAGGAAGTGTGGTAGATAACAAGTAAATATAGAGTTACATACAGATCCATGTTACAGCAAAAGATGGAATAACTAAGAAGCACGCAGTATACTAATAATTACATGCAACAATTAAATAACTGCTCAGCATCTCCACCACAATCCCAATCTGCTGTGTCCTGTTTTCCTACCCTCTGCATAACACCCCATCACACATACGAAACACAACGCAGAGTCCGAGGGTGTTAAGAGTATGTTTATTTAAATGTCCTCCTCTCCACTGGCCAACACAGGGAGCATTTGCTGGGTGTAGAATTTTTCCAGGAGGAGGAGATTTCCATGCCATGCAGGGTCTTTGGGGATGATGATCGCCTCCTTCGTGGTCCACACAACAAAGTAGCAGAGACTCCGGTCTGTGATGTGCAGCTGCCCTTGGACCTGGTGCCAGTATGGGTGATTCTCCTTGAGAATATATGACCCACCCTCCTCACGGAGACAGAAGGATGGTAACTGGACTGCCTCCGCGATGGTCATGTTCCTCTGGCTGTGTGGACACTTCACCTCCAGCAGGGCAGATGGCTGCACAAGTCCATCGGGTGATGCTCCCAAAACACCCGACTCACTCACAAAGAGACCAGACTCGAACACTGTCACCTGATAGGCCTGCACAAAAGCCTTCACCCCTTCGGCCTCGTTTACAACCCCCCAGTTGACAGCCATGACTCCGTCCAAGTTGTACCCCCCAAGCACCCTTTTGATGAGGGACGCGCATGGAGTGGATGAAAGTCCCGACCGCAGCACAGCACCAAAATTGCTGGCTGTCAACCTGCCCTGTCTGTGTAACTGCCACTGAGGATTTGTCCGCTGTCCTACGGTGGCTGTCTGGATGGCAGCTTGCTGGTCTCTGCTCAGTCGCATTGAGGCAAGAATTGCCTCAGGCCCCGACCCCCATGTTCCTTCACCAGCTCCGGCACGGTGACAATGGCCTGATGTTGAGGCCGCGGCTCAGGTGACAAAAGCCATGTCATGCCACACTGTGCGCTCCTCAGTGCAGACCTGAACCAGTCTACATCCTCAGTGGCGATGTCTCTGGCCAGTGGGTTGTATGTCTCCTCTCGCTGTTGGTAAAGTTGAGACCACGGCTGGACTACTTTTGAAGTGCCAGGCTTCCTCCACTGGCACTCAACATCTGTGGAGCTGATCTGCCCCATGGCAAATATTGCCAATGCTGCAGCGTGGCTGCATTTGTACATCCCCCGTGCACAATCACAGACAACGCTCTGCATCGCGCCATCGTCTCCCATGCAGATCTGTAAAAATAAAGTAAGTACCATGTGTTAGCATGCTATAATAGATTGAATGAGCAATAATACAAGGATGGTCCGGATCTGGGGGTGGGAGGGTTTATTTTTCCATAGTTTTGTCCTCTTGTCTGATTGTTGTTATTGTTTGTTTTTTCTGTATTTTTTGTAATTTGTGTTGAGACCGAGGCGCGGCGAGGCGGCGCAGCTCCTCTCCACGGGCTGCGGAAGCGAAATGCTTGATGGGAAACGACTCGCTGGTATCTCGAGCTGAGCGCTCATTGGTGGTTTTTACCCCGTGCTGCTGATGAAACTCTCCAATTGGCTCGAAAAAAGTTTGTTGTTGTTTTGTGTCAGTTTTACGTCGCCACATCCATTCCCATTTTTCATCATTGTTCCACAATGTTTATCATCATGAAATTAATATCTATATATTTTATACTATACTTGCACTGCTTACCGTTTTCATACTTTATATAGGCCTATCTTAGCATATTCATACACAGTGTTCATACTGCTCACAGGCTGCTGTGTGTATCTAGTGTATTCATACCCCTCACTGTTTATTCATCATTCAATTCATTCTATATTTTATTCTGTAGATTGTGTACATTACTTTTCATTTCACTACTTGTTGCACCTGGTTTGAAGCTAAACTGCATTTTGTTGTCTCAGTACCTGTAATATGTGCAATAACAATAAAGTTGAATCTAATCTTGAGCAGGAACAAATGTATTTACTTAGTACATATCTGACATTAACGATTAAACATGTGTGCATTCTTTATAAATGCAAACCGAGTCAAGCCGACTCCGGAGGTGGCGGTATGCACCTTAAAGTTGTTTGCAATCCGCCGAAGAAGAAGAAGAAGAAGAAGACTCCGAGCTGTCCGACCTCCCCCGGCTGCGATCGGCTATTCTCGTCTACTTTCGAGGCGAGCCGCAACGCGTCTCAAACAAGCCTAACAACTTGTGTCTTACTTTTAGGCTGTCTGGAGGTATGGACAGCTATCAAAGCTACTAAACATCACATTAACAACGATGTACAAATGAAAGTCGGAGACAAATACATATTTGAAAGGATTTATTCACGTTTGCAATGTTTTGAACAGACATCCGCAGTCACCTCATTGTCATTTTGTAGTCCTCGCTGTACGCGTCCGGATATCGGCATCGCAACCACAACCTCACACACTGGTACTGAATGTGCATCAAAGTGTTCCTATGCAGCCAAATATACCAAAAGATAAATGTAAACAACAGAGGAAGCGATCGAAATGTGTTTTTCCTGGTTATTCGACAATGGCTCCTCAAAGTACACGCCCCATTCCTACCGTATAGAACGTCACGACTTCCCCGGTGTAACCAGTTAAACGGTAACAACGTTACTTGCAGAGGTACCTCAGTTTAGGTAACGGTAGTGCAGGGAAAGTTGATTGAGAGACCCTGATGGTGTGAGTTTGATCAACGAGTACAAGTTTACATTTAGTTATAGACGGTTATAGGTTTTTAATCCATCACCGGCTGCGGAACCGAAGACTCTTTCGACACAGCTAACATAATCTGCGCATTCTTCAAGTTGACTGACTGTCGAGTTGGCAAAGGTAATGTAACGTAAGCTAACTGCTAGCTAGCTGCTTCATTCAACACAGACCTCCATTCATTTGTTTCTTATTACTCTGCTCAGTCACCGTTATGAAAGATGTAAACTACCGTAATTATTGTCCTGTTAATGTGTAATGTATTGGTACCCTTCCAACGCTGACACCTCCTCTGCAGCACTTCTACCGTGAAGTAGCTGAAAGGTAAGAGGGATAACAGGTCACTATACATCCGTATTAGACGTGGCTGATCTGCAATGAAAGGCTCTTTTATTTCCAGTGTTCTGCAGGGCTGTGACGGTGCAACTGGTAGTGTAACACTGACGAGTCAGTGAGCAAGACTTGGACAGGAGAGTTTAATAATGAAGATCAAAGTGTTAGAAATAAACAAGCTTAACATTTCTGAAGGGGCTTTCCTACTCCTTGTAAAATGTAGAAGGCAGACACTTTTATTACAGTGAAATATACGGACTGCAGAATAGGGCTTCAGCGAATGACTACTTTCATTGTCAATGAATGGGCAAGTTTCCTCTATCAATTTGTTAAGCCCAAAATGATGTAACATTTCTTTGGAACAACCTATAATTCAAAACTGAACTAACGTTTATATTGAGTTACACTGTCACAGACAAGCAGCATATTCTTATAATTGAGCTGGAATAACTACATGTTTGGCATTTTTTCTTGAAGGTTTATAAAACATAGTTTTAAATCAACAAAGAAAAAATGTGTTGAAGATTAGAGTTAATCACTACATTACATTTCTAATGTTAAAGTTGAAACACGTTTAATTAAAGTACATATAAAGTAAAACGGGGCATTTATTCAGAACAGATGGCAATATGTCAGGCAAAATGTTCTCTCTTCAGATACTGTATCAAAAATATTTATGCATTTACCTCAAGATTCATAGGTTTATTGCCATAACATATACAAAACTACGTGTAATTATGTAATGTATGATACACTTGGATCGCAGGTTCCTCATCAGTGCAATTTACAAGACTGTGCCTGTGCAATAATGACCTTTTTATCTTTTTCAATTAAATCATTGCAAAACATCGCTGCTACAACACGTTGCTGCAGATACACGCTTTACAACATCAGGAAGATACGTCCCCAGCTGACCCAGAAAGCCACGCAGGTTCTGGTCCAGGCTCTCGTCACCTCACGCCTAGACTACTGCAACTCCCTCCTGGCTGGTCTACCTGCATGTGCCATCCGACCTCTGCAGCTCATCCAGAATGCAGCGGCTCGTCTGGTCTTCAACCTTCCTAAATGTTCCCACACCACTCCGCTCCTCCGCTCCCTTCACTGGCTCCCGGTAACTGCTAGAATCCACTTCAAGACAATGGTACTTGCGTACCATGCTGCGAATGGATCTGGCCCTTCCTACATCCAGGACATGGTTAAACTGTACACCCCAGCGCGTGCACTACGCTCTGCGTCAACCAAACGGCTCGCTGCACCCTCGCTGCGAGGGGGACCCAAGTTCCCATCAGCAAAAACACGTGGGTTTGCTATCCTGGCTCCAAAATGTTGGAATGAGCTCCCCATAGACATCAGGACAGCAGAAAGCCTGCACATCTTCCGGCGCAGACTGAAAACTCATCTCTTTCGACTCCACTTCGAGCGATAGAATTACTAACAAGGCACTTATATACTAATAAAGGACTGGCTTATCTATAGCCAGCTGAGTAGCACTTGAAATGTTTGGCTCTATGAAACCTGATGTACTTATATGATTCTGTTTTCATCCTGGTCGATTGTACTTATTGTAAGTCGCTTTGGATAAAAGCGTCAGCTAAATGCAATGCAATGTAATGTAAAAACCATCATGATACACAATTGCTCTTCTAAATTGATAATAACCAGCACATACTAACTCAAAATGTAAAAAATGTGATGTGAAATATTTTGAGGAAATATCATACAGAGACTGGTATTGCTTCACTTTACATAACCACTTAATTCAATGTCATTAACAAACTGGACTCTAACTGGCAACATTTCACAATTCACTCTCAAGCTTCTCTTGCTCTACACAGTAATAAGGGAACAGACTTGTGAAGGTCCACTTGTAACCAAAATGTTGTTTAATGTTTTCCAACAGATGTTTTACTTTATGTCCAACTACTGCATGCCCACACCTAATAATTTTGCACATGACTATATCCCATTGTAGTTCAGGGAAACGTTCTAATATAATTTCTCCGTATTTGTGTTCATGTGTGTCTCCATAGTATAGCTGTAAAATATATATTTTCTGCAGAATTTCATTTTGCACTTATGTGCACAATTAAATGTAAATATTAGACATTGTTCAAGTACATTTAATTGTACACAGCTATTTACAACATTGAACCTTACAGTGTGGTTATTTCAGTATGTGTTCAAACGTTTTTTTTCAGGCATGCTTTACAAAGAAGCATCGGCCGATAGATCATTATAGGATGTTTTTAAAACTCTCAATCCAGTACAGTTACCAAAAAATCTGTCAGGCTATAATTAGTTAATATCTGTAGATAACCGTGTTCCTCTCTCTACATTTTGCAGATGTTTCAGATAAAGAGGATCTGCTGCATTGGGGCGGGGTATGTAGGAGGCCCGACATGCAGTGTGATCGCCCACATGTGTCCAGAGATCACGGTGACCGTTGTGGACGTCAATGAGTCTCGCATCAAAGCCTGGAACTCAGACACTCTGCCCATATACGAGGTAATATATCAATGTAATAACTCAAAGACACTGAGCTGAGGGTATTATAACAGCTTTAATTAAACTTTCCAACAGGGAGGGGCTCATATCTTATTTGTTATAATTCCTTATATTCATATCTTCTTTTGAGAGCCATTTGTTTTTAAAGGAGTTGCCTGTGTTATTTGTTGAATTTCTTAACAATGTTGAAAAATCTGATGTAGCTAGGCATCTTGTCCAGCTCATGTTTTTGTACAATATTGCTCCATTGTGGGATAAATGAAAATTACTTCCAGATTGTTTGGTTTCGCAACCTCTGTACGTCAACCATAGCCACAAAGTATTACATCATCATGACTTGACTAGCGCAAAGGGCAGTTAATGAGTAGTCATGGAGAACTTGTATTATATTTCAACTGTTTATGCCATGTTTGTCCAAGAAATTCACTGACACACCCTCCCGGTCTTTTTTTCCCACTTCCTCTCACTCCAGCCGGGTCTGAAAGAAGTGGTTGAATCATGCAGAGGGAGAAATTTGTTTTTCTCCACAGACATAGACCCAGCCATCAGGGACGCAGACCTTGTGTTCATCTCTGTGAGTCATCGCCGTACACACACATACTGACACACAGTTTGACCGGCTACAGAAATAAATCCGACATTAATGGCACATAAGTGAATTTATTGGAGTCGGTCTCCCCCCACAGGTCAACACCCCAACTAAGACCTATGGGATGGGCAAGGGTCGTGCAGCTGACCTTAAGTTCATCGAGGCATGTGCTCGGCGGATTGTCGAGCAGTCTGATGGCTACAAGATCGTCACAGAGAAGAGCACCGTACCTGTTCGAGCGGCTGAGAGCATTCGTCGGATATTTGATGCCAACACCAAGCCCAGCCTCAACCTACAGGTGTGAAATATTGTCTGAGAATTCAACTCTGTATCCGTTGATCTGCAAGTTCCTAAAGTTCTCGTTCCGCTGCTTTAGGTGCTTTCCAACCCAGAGTTCCTTGCAGAAGGAACAGCAGTGCGGGATCTGAAGGAGCCAGACCGTGTCCTGATTGGTGGAGACGAAACAGCTGAAGGTCAGAGGGCAATCAAAGCGCTGTGTGCCGTCTATGAACACTGGGTCCCTAAAGATCGCATCATCACCACCAACACATGGTCGTCCGAGCTGTCCAAACTGGTGAGTGTAGGGCGACAACTGACAAATTTAAAATGTTTAATTTTTATTAAATTACTTTATTCTTTTGTCAAGAAAATAGTGAAAAATGCTTTTTTGTAATTTCTCAGGCCACATATTTAAATTACTTGCACTATGGGGCCAGCAATCAGTAACACAACTTACACGCGGTTCCGTCGCGTTGACGCTTGCCGGTGAGCGTGTCTGGCTCTTGGGGTTAACGAACAACAACCAATCACATTAATCTCCCGCCCCGGACACACAAAGAGCGCGTTTGATTGGCTAGCGCTTGTACTGGCATATTATTTGATTGGCTGGTGCTTCCTTCAACACTTGAAAAGAGTAACTTTTCTCAACTTTCACCACAAGCAACGGAGGCAAAGCGAAGCAACGGAACCACAATTCAGTTCGGCAAAGCGTGACATCACCCCATTCAAAGTGAATGGGAAGCGTCTCCGCTGAAGCTCGCAACGGAACCGTGTGTAGGATGCGTAACAGAGGCATAGTGATGAATGAGCCAAAAGGGACCTAATTGAATTGTTTACTTTATATTATTTGGATTTTCCTCTATTATTATGTCATTTTCGCATGAACAATCTGAAAGAAAAACCTGGTGTTTGCTTGTGTAGGCAGCCAATGCCTTCCTGGCCCAGCGGATCAGCAGCATCAACAGCATCAGCGCTCTGTGCGAGGCCACCGGGGCCGACGTGGAGGAGGTGGCCAAGGCCATCGGGATGGACCAGAGGATAGGGAGCAAGTTTCTGAAAGCCAGCATAGGTAAGAAACTCAGCCAGGTTTAAAGTGAGCGTCTATGTAAAGTCTGATTCATTTCAACTCAGATTAAGTGTTGCTTTCTGTCTCTTTGTTTCTCTAACACCCTGGTCAGGTTTTGGTGGAAGCTGTTTCCAGAAAGATGTGCTGAATTTGGTTTACCTGTGCGAGGTCCTCAACCTGCCTGAGGTCGCCTCCTACTGGCAGCAGGTGAGAACCGCTATTTTCTTTAGGAACTGGACAAGCTAAGAAACAAAGCTAACACCGCGTGAACAGAGAATTCGGTCCGTTCGTGCCTGGTGTGCCAGAAGTATCTGAACCACCAAAATTAGGCTGAACTTGGCTCTCCATCTCTCATGACACTGTACAAAAAAAGGAAATGTTACCCCTGGTTTCTGTACTTTTCAGCCGCTGCTTGATGCTATATCCTTGCTACTCGCATTGTGCAATTAATGTCGCTGCAATGCGTGGCGGAAAAGTTTTTTTTTTTTATCATCAATACATTTATATTTATATTGCTGTGTTTTTTTTATTAAATACTGCCAGGTATGTTTAGTAACCACTCTATAAAAGTTCAGAGTAACTTCCTTTAGGTCACTAAATGTTCTCAAATCCTTGTAAACAACATCGTCTAGTGGTTTATTGCTTTATTTATGATGTTTCCAGGTGATCGACATGAACGAGTACCAAAGGCGGAGGTTTGCCTGCAGGATCATTGACTGCCTCTTCAACACCGTTACTGGAAAAAAGATTGCTTTGCTGGGCTTCTCCTTCAAAAAAGACACGGGTGACACAAGGTTAGTGCCCATTCATTTGTAATTACTTTCTCACACCCTTGTAGACATTTGACAACTCTCAGTTATTTCATATTTCTTTCCAACAGCTTTGTTATGTTAATTATTAACCTGGAGTTGTTTGTGTGATACACTACTGCAAACAAGCTGTGGTGAACTATGGTTCTGGTCAGAGTTTAAATTAGTGTGTGTGTGTGTGTGTGATATCCAGGGAGTCATCCAGTATCTACATCTCTAAGTATCTGATGGATGAGGGAGCCAAGCTGTTCATCTACGACCCCAAAGTCCTCAAGGAGCAAATCATTCATGACCTCTCGCAGCCCAACATCTCCGAGGACAACCCACAGAGAGGTGTGTTTGCGTGCGTGTATTTACCAAGGTTCAAACGCACCCTTTCATCTATTTTTACATAAAGGGAGTGTGCAGAAAATGAAAAGAGACAGGCTAATGCATGCAACAAAGACTGGAACTTCAGATTGCGATAACACACAGTATTCAGTGTTTTAAACTTGAAACACAAACTAAAAACTCTCAGAAGTGTTTTTGTCACATTTAGTAATTTGCAGCTCCAGCCCCTGTAATTGTTAATAATGCCAGATTAAAATAAGATATAACTGTATTCCCCCGGAGGGCAATTGTTGAGCAATATTTGCAGTTCAAAGATTGCAAACATAATGATTGATAAGGTTCCAATCAAAAGTGTGCACAAGGCTAATTATATAATGGCACACGATGAAGATCATTCTCTGGTGTCGTTCCAAATATTACTGTTTCAACCTTTTTCCAACATATTAAAAGGCTGAATGATTTAGAAATATCTGGCGGATTGATCAGGTATAATAAAAAGTTGGTTGTCGCCTTTGAAGCAATTTGTATTGGCCATTTTGGTCAATGATTGTTATTGAGTGATTCATTAGTGACTCAATTTAGGAGGGAGTTTGAAATCAGGATAACCTTAGTAGTTCCCTTAGCTATTTGGTTTTATTTTTAATGTTTTTTAAAGGTAAAACTTCTTATTTTTTGTTACTTATTTGAATCCTAGCTCACAAAATGATTTCTCTTTGCAGTGTCGGAGCTGGTGACGGTGACCACTGACCCGTATGAGGCCTGCCAGATGGCCCATGCGTTGGTCATCTGCACCGAGTGGGACATGTTTAAGGTCACAATCACACATTGAGTCCTACCATCTTATAAACTGCTTCATCTTTGGTGGAAAAAAATCCTTAAAGTCACCCTTCTCCTCTAATTCCACCATAGGAGCTGGACTATGAGAAGATTTACAAGAAGATGCTGAAGCCGGCCTTTATATTTGACGGCCGCAGAGTGCTGGACCATCTCCACGCTAAGCTCCAGAACATCGGCTTCCAGGTGAGCGGACACAACACACCACCACGCTGCTCACATCTCATACATAATCATGAACATTGTGAACCGAGTGCCACAAGTAACGACTGTCTTTCTTTCTGCAGGTCGAGACCATCGGTAAGAAAGTGGTCGCATCACGGATTCCTTACACCCCCGCCGCAGCCATTTGTCGCAGCATCCCCGCCCCTGAACCCCCCACCAAGAAAGCCAAAGTCTAAACCTCCCTCACCTCCACATTCCTCCGTTAACCTTTATATTTCATTCAGGTCCCCCTCATTTTCCACGCCTCATTTAAATAAATTTAAAAAAGAGCGTGACCAGCTGCTGCCTGCAGTCGGTCTGAGAGGAGGTCGAGCCTTTAGAACAAATGTGTGAATGTGACCCAAAAGAGTTTGGGTCTGTAGAAAGGGGATAAAGCAATGATGAACGGTTTTATTTTTAAGTCAAATAGCAATTTTTTTACTACAATAAAAGGTTGACATCTCCTTAATGTGTGCCGGATTATTCAGAATTGATGGAAAGAACACAAATAAATGACACAATTGAAAACAAGACAATGTGCACTGATTGTTGCATGTACATTTTAAAGGTTTATTTTGTCCAAGAAGAATTTATCTGCAAAATATACGCACTTTTTTTCTCCATGTGTAAAGTTACAATTTTCACATTTAAAAAAAACTGTTGTTGAACCCAAATTGTCTTTTCATCAGTTACAGATTGTAGAAAAAGTGTGTATCTTTACTTTCCGTACTTGGCAAAAGGTCAATTTGTGCCCAAGAAACGTTTTTTTAATGTTATAGAATTTTAAAAAACAGTGTTACTGTACATAATCTTCAGCAAGCAGATGTTAAGTCGCTGCAAAAACCCTCCGACCAAAAGAACCGCTTCATTAATGTGTCCAGAAGCATCGGACATCAAGGGCTCATAAACAGAGCTTGGTGAGAGATGAATGGCTTCTGCTCCTGAAGTCCAGGCCCCTGAGGGCAGGGGGGGGGGATGTGATTTAGCTGCCCCTGAGGTGCAGAGATGGCAATTACAGTTCTTGTTAACACCAGGTGGTATTTTCTCCTGGCAGCGGTTCATGAACAAAAGCTGCGCCCAGGTCATCTGGGAGATCTGCAGCCCGAATAACAGCTGCCCTTTCCCTTTGATCCCTCCCTAAAATGTACGACCCTCTGAGTTGTTACGGGTGAACAGGAGAGAACAAAACAACAGAACGGTCCCTCTAACACTTCACTACTTCTACACCAGTTGTATTCCTCTTGCACACCTTGCTGTTACTACCCTAATGTTGAACGTTTTTCATTATGGTATAGCAGGAGATATGCTGATGTTGTTGTTATAAGTATGTAGGTATAGGTGGGACTAAGGGGTCAAGCCTCTAGCAGCTGGTGGTTTTCATTCTCCGATGGCGATATCCGTGTTTCTCTTTTTCAGTAGATTCTTCAGAAAGAACTCGCCTGTAAAGATAAAAGACAAAGATGACAAATGATATATATTCTGTCTGACCCATACGAACTTCATGAACAAACACAATCACCTGGACGCATATTATGTTAACCATGACGGTTAATGATAGTTATTAATGTTTCCTGTTGCAGTAAAGCACTGGCTAGATTATCTATTTTAGTTTCACAGTTGAAAAGCATCAAAGCCAGGATCCATTCCAATCATCTTGATTCCCCTAAATGACAGAAAGGCAAATCTTCATTAACTTGTATTTCATACTACTGCATTATCTTACTGAAAGACATGAACAGCATGAACTCATTTGTATTCAACTTGATATTTTGCCAATTCAATTGTCAAAATAATGATTATTTTTATTATCAATTCTAAAATGATCGTTTGGAAGCGGAGAGTCCCAGGGTAATGTTTTTAAAACATCAAGTTATTCAGTTTATTATTATATAAAACAGAAAAGCAGGACATTTCCATATTTGGAGCTCTGGAAACAGCATTGATTACAATGTTTGCATGGAAATAATTTCACTGAGGAATCGATTATTTAAACCAGCATGCGGTTATTATTATTTTATAATGTAATTATGTCGTCCTGTGCCTCTGGATTAAGCAATTTTTTAGGCAGGGTGGAGTGTGTTTCATACCTGCTTTGTAGGAGGATCGCACCAGGGGCCCGCTGGCAGTGTAAACAAAGCCCATCTCATTCCCAACCTTCTCCCAGTGGGCAAACTTCTCTGGAGTCACATATTCGTCCACCTAAACCCAAACACACGTTATCACAATGTGCAATCATTACCAAATGTGCATTTTTATTTCAGTACTGTTACCTTGTATTCTGGAATACATTATAAAGTCTGATGTTTTACCTTTAGGTGGCGTTTAGTGGGCTGCATGTACTGGCCCAGTGTGAGACAGTCCACTTCTGCCTCTCGCAGCTCTGCAACGTCATCAGAACAGTGAGTCAGGAAATTAGGATTCAACGGATTTACCGTCATATGAACAAGTTCTACTGTGTAGTTGTTGGGAATGACATCTTAAGTTCCACTTCTATCATCAACATTTAGTAAATAATGTACACACACCAGTCATGGTGTTGTGTATCTGCTGGTCGGTCTCGCCCAGTCCCAGCATGATGGATGTCTTGGTGAGCACAGAGGGTTTCACCTTCTTAGCGTGCCTCAGGACACTCAGAGACTGGTCGATGTTTGCTCTGGGGTCACGCACAAACCTGCAAACAGATGGACAAATGGACATCATGTTTGAAATATATAATCAGAAAGGTAAATTGATATACCCCTAAATTAACAATTTCAATACACATCAAATCCATTGGGTCTTTTCTCTTTTGCACATCTGCAGTTCTTGTGGTATTTATAGTAACAGAAATAGCTCAGATGTGCCCCTACTGGTCAGTGTGTGCATTGACAAGAAACATAAATACAAAAAATTATGAAATATTAATAATGCAGCTTTTACAATTCCAGTATTGTAAAATAACATGCAATGCAATAATAGGGCCACATTGTCAGTGTCACAAACATCATTGTAAACATAGTTTATTGTTCATAGTTTCCTTTTTAGGACAAAATACTCATGCAATTATACATTTGTAACATGTTTCCATTATTCAAAAACCTTAGCACTACAATCAGAGAGCTGATGGATTCACAGCAATCAGGCTTCTCTTAATGTTACAACTGAGATCAGAGGCTCATCTTCTGACTTCTGCCAATATGTAAAGGACTGGTCAAATACAAAGGCAATCTGCTGAGGCACAGTCAGTACCTTTGCAGCTCTCGCACGGTCTCCACATTGTGGGCATACACATCTAACCCTGACAGGGCGATCTTCTCCACTGCTGCCAGGTCACCGCGAAAATCAGGGGTCAGACATTCCACCAGGATGCGGGAGTCCCTGAGATGAGGATGACAAAAGTGCTTATTTATTCACTTTTCACAGATTTTTAATTAACTAAAATGTTGAATCTGATTCCAAAAGGGATGAGAGATCATACCTTCCTTCAGGTTGGAGACGGTCTTAGCAAAGTGCTCTGCCCCTCCATCAGAAATGTCTGGAAATTAAAGGAAAATGTGACTTAATAGAACATCCCTGCTGACAAAACTGTGTGGACATTTATATTTTTGTAAACCATTTTTTAAATCTAATCAAAGAAATGCTGTATTCTGAGAAATCTGAAAAAATAACAAATGTTTTGAAAACAAATTTTGTGGATTTATAAGTCTCACCTGACTTGTTGGAAAACACAAATGTTTAATTGTAATTGATTAATAGTAAAGCTTATATGGTCTGTTACTCACAGTGTGTGTGTTGACATGAGTGCAATAGAAAGTACTTCAGTAAGGGTACCGCTAATAAACCCAGCCTGTACATGAATCTTATAAAAACAGCAGTTAACTGATTCATCCGGATTACATTCCAATGTAAATTCCAGAATAAATAATAATTGTACATCAGCCTATCTTCCAGGTTGTTTCCTTGAAAAATAAAGGTTTCATAAGCAGCAATAGTGTTAAGCAACACCTGGAAAATAATTAATGAAATGCATTAAGTTAGGATGCCATTACCATCTCTATCGACGGAGGTGAGGACCACGTAGTCCAGTCCCCAGGCAGCGATGGCCTTGGCTGTGTTGTAGGGCTCGTTGGGGTCCAGAGGTGGAGGCCGCCGGGCCGTCTTCACAGAGCAGAACCTGCACCCCCGGGTACACGTGTCTCCCATCAGCTACATATAAAGAGAGAGAGAGAAAACCTAAGTTATCAAGGCCGCAGCTCGTTTTTTCTAATACCGTCAGGAAAATGCAGATGCAGAAGATGCCACAGTGAGCCCGGACACTTACCATGATGGTGGCTGTGGCTGTGTTGTATCCGTCTATCTATCCATCTATCCATCCGTCTATCCATCCATCTATCCATCCGTCTATCTATCCGTCTATCCATCCATCTATCCATCGTCTATCTATCCGTCTATTTATCCGTCTATCCATCCGTCTATCCATCCGTCTATCTATCCGTCTATCTACAGTGAATTCTATGTAAACTAATATTCCCCCTTTAACATAATGTATTCCTCACAGGAATGGCTTGAAAAGAAAAAAGAAAAGTCAAGAGAGAACATGCAGCAAAAGAAGCAAGAGAACATCCTTAAAGAGAAAAAGAAAAGGGTAAATACAGCAGACCCAACTGTTTGAGAACAATATTAAGAAAACAAGTTATTTTAACATATATGCATCTTTTAAATACTAAACAGGAAGAAGAGGCTAAGAAGGGAGATGCTGTAGCATCATATGAGGCTTGGAAAAAGCAGAAAGCACAAAGTCTCAAAGCAAAAGCTAAAGAAAAGGAAGATGCGATCATGAGAGAGCAAAGAGAGATTGAAGGAAAACAAGAAAAAATGCAATCTGCTAAACAGGTACATTTATTTTTTTATTTTTTTGTTATTCTGAAAGCTACCACAAACACTTCTGTGGGAAGATATGCTAATCAGTCATGTTGTAAAAATGACAGGTGTTTGAACAATGGAAACTCGAACATGATCATCTCCTCAAAGAAAAGTCCAGGAAACAAAGAGAAGCTGAAAGTAGACTTCAGTTTGGAAAACAAGAAAAGGAAAAGAAATGACAGCAAATCTGCCGTTTCTGGTTGGTGAGTGAAAATCCTTTTCTTTTCAGGACAGGAACACTGGCTGTAATCTCTAAACAGTCAAACCAAAACAGTCCGACAGCTACTGACGCTGCACAATGTGAGAACGCCTACCAAAACATTACACACTATCACTTGGTCGCTAGAATGGCAACATTGCAGAGTTTTTGGTCATAGAATGGTCGTTCTGTACTTGATTATAAAAATTGTATTGGTGTCTAAAGGCAATTGATTTAACTTTTTTTTAAATCTTAAAGCTGTATCTGAATATAAGTCTTGAAGCAACACAGTATTGTACCATCAGACTCAAACCTATCTAGTGATGAAATTGATCAACCACTAGATGGCAGTCAAAGCGTAATGTCGAGACACAATTAAACATTTTCTATCACCTCTAATCTGTTGTTACTTGTTTTTCCCCAAAAATGTTTTAGGCATGATAAGAAGAAAGATGTTATCCATGAAATAGTGACAATGAAGCGTAAAGAAATACAAAATAAATCAGAGGAGGAACGCTACATGAAAGAAGAGAGAGATAAAATGGCTTTAGAGATGTATGAAAGCTGGCTGGTAAGTACAATTACTTGTGGCACCAGTGACGAATGGCATTGATTATATCTAAGGAATCTGGAATGGTTAGTAATACTGATAAGTGATTTCCTTTTTTCCAACAGGTACGGAAAGATCTGGAACAGAAGAGACAAAAAGAAGAAAGACGAATACAAACGATTCTCCGAGATAGCCCACCTCCTCCATGGAGCCCTCCAAATAAAACCGTACCATTTCGAAAATAATATTTGAATTGAATATAACCCCCTTCAGATATCTGTCGCTTCTGAAATACCTTTTTCATTGTACGTGTTGAACTGTTTGTTGTGTTTTAACAATTGATCATGGAAACAGTTAAATTATATACATTAGCAGCTCTAGTGTAAATTGAATTGTAATGTGTTTTATGTGTTGCATTATGTTTTGAACTTTGTTTTTCTGTGACATGGTGACATGTCAAAACCAAAGGAAACTAGCAATAAAATAAACTATATATCTATGTTAGCATGTTATACAAATTCATTTGAAGCAGCAATATGAAAACCATGACTATATAAGGCTAATTTGTCTGAACAATCTTCTATTGTTCATGGTTGAACTGCTGTTGATGAGTTGTTTTCTTTAAACTACAAGACCCAACAACATCACACAATCTTAGAAACGGATATTTTTAAGATTCAGTGATTATTTTTTATGTTAAACATGATTCATTTGTTGTATTTGTGTTTTTTCTCACTGGTTTTTTTATTCCTTTTTTGGAGTCACAGTGTACAGTTTGATCAATTGACAGGTCGTTCTATTGAAGTGACTATAGCAAACTAAATAACAAACAATAAGTACAACATTAAAGGTAAAAAAACACATTGTCAACCACTGTTTTGGGTTATACTAAAAAAGTTTCTATTAATTTGTGTAAATGCTGCAGATTGTGGGCGTAATGCGATTTGGTGCTTTTACTCTGAAAACCCCGCACCGGAAGTGTCTCTTAGCTGCTGCTGGGCGTCCTGCTGATTGAGGTGGTATCTTTATATACAGTCTATGGTTGATATCCATAGGCTGTAAGGTAACGTTGTTACCGTTTAACTGGTTACACCGGGGAACTCGTGACGTTCTATAACGGTCGGAATGGGGCGTGTACTTTGAGGAGCCAGTAGGGTCAGTGTATGTTTTGGTGGATATTTTGGTGGATTTTCTTTTCACAAATGGAAATTCAAAACAAAAACGACTGGATATTTGATTTTCGTTTTCAAATTGAAAAACCAAAATTGAAATACAAAGCGTTTTTCTTTATCATGGTCAAAAAGGGATTTACTAAACTTAAACGGGATGATTTTAATTTTCTACTTCTCAAAACAAAAAATAAAATCACAAGAAAACAGAAACAAAAAAAAACCCGGTTTTTTATATTCTGCTACCGGAAGTTGTCTTTCAAAATAAGAGCGCAGATGAGGACGGTCAATCTACGGTCCATTTGTTTTCACAACGAAAACAGCCAAGACACATATTGAGCCCAGATAATAAATGTTATTTAGGGCTGGAAATATAATAGGCCTGTGTCTAAAATGGACAACATTGTTAGGAGATTTCAACTATACAGCGATTCTGCACTGCGGTCAACTCAGCCGTCTCTCGAGTTTGTTATTATTTTTTCTGCCAATAGTTATTCGTGAGATCGATCCTGTTGGACTCAGTAGCCTACTAGTGAAACTACTCCCACAACAAGTACTATGAAGTACTTACTGTATACTTTTTGAGTAATCCTCTGTCAATGTCCCCTCCTGAGAACAACAATGCATGTTTCTCTGCTATTTTGAATCAGCGTTAAAACACTTTTCTTCATGAGATTGATATTGTTGGACGTATTTTAAGAGGATGGTAGACATGATATTAGCAATACCTCCAGTCAGTAGTCTGACACAGGGGCGGTTCTAGGGGGCAGGGGGGTGCCCCCCTAACACTGACCTCTGACCCCCCTGTGGCCCCCCTAACAATGAACTTTTTTTTTTTTTTTAAATGTATATTTTCTGGTACTCGGTTTGCCAAAAACCGCAGGATTTTGTTGCTGTAATGTGAGATTGTGCAGACACCCTTATGTAAAGTACAAATGTAACTGTTCATTGCCTTTATTTTTATATAAATATGGTGTTAGTGCAAACATTGCACTATAACTTAAGCTGAAGCTAACAGTAATAACTATAAGATCTATCTGAAATGAATAAGTGTACTGAAACAAATACCAATAACTGTATTGCATTGTTTTCTTATGCGCAATTACTTCATACTGTCTAGTTCTCTTTTTCGTCCTGCATTTATTGTGCCCCCCTCAGAAAATAACTGGCCCCCCAGTGGCCCCCCCAGTCAAATTGGTCTAGAACCGCCACTTGTCCGGCAGCAGCATTAATACTCCTTGGAAAGTCGTGCCCGCTATTTAAATTGACTTTGATTGAAGTTAATAACAATATTGATATTATAGATATATAGATATAGCATATTTGATGCAGTCTTTCTGAACACTTAAATAAAATACTGCAAATTAAGAATATTGTAATAGTGCCTTATCCCTCTATGGCATGACTTATTATTTATTTTGGGAGGAAACATTTTTTTCACCATGTGTTTTAGGAGCTTGTCCCTGATATTATATCAATTATAAAATGTTTCCCCCCCCCCCCCCCCACACCCCTCAGGGCAACAATGCTATAATACGAGGGTATTGAAACACCAAGGATTTACAATTCAGAAGAAATAGAAAAAACAACTCTATATGAATTCAAAAGGTTTTCTTGTGTGTGCGTGTGCGTGTGTCTGTATGTGTGTGTGTGTGTGTGTGTGTGTGTGTGTGTGTGTGTGTGTGTGTGTTCGTGTCTGTGTTTCTGTACTTCCTCTAAGAAGAAAGGACAGTAACAGAAGATCTCTGTGGCTTCAGGATTGAGCGCCGTTCAAATGATAGCGCTGGTTTCCCCAAAAGTGGGCGGGGCTGTAAAGTGACTAGATTTTACTCTCATCTATTATTCAAAACCATTCTATTTATTCTAACGTAAATTACATGCCAGTGTGTTATCTTTTTATTTATTTGTTTTTATAATAAATCGTATAATGTCGGACTTTTTTTGCCGTCTGTGAGGAAAATAAATGGGGCTTAGAGCCTCAAAATACTGAAATCTGTATTTTTGAAAATATTTTTTTCCTTCTAATTTGTTATTCTTTTCCAAATAACACACTGTTATTTACTCAACAATAACACACAATTATCCTTGTTTTTATTTATTCGTTTAATTCTATAATCTTGGGCTTTTTGCATGCTTTTTAGTTGTAAATAAAGTCACCGGAAACAGACGTAGGCCTATAAGGGACATTTTGAGCGATACACACCACAAACCCACTGAACAGATTACCCAAGATCCTCAGCTTGAAGCTCGTTGATTGGATGTTTTAGCCTCAATGCATGTTGGGATATGATGTTAATGCAATATATATATCCGAAAACATTTAAAAGATAAAAAAAAATACTTTATTCCGAGTGTTCTTGCTTTTCTCTTTGAAAGTCATCACATAACGGCATTGTAATACACGGTTTGGCTGCTTTAAATATTACACATCTGCCGTAGTTCTTTATTTATAGAGCCCTGATGAGAAGACTTCTGGACAAACAGGAGAACTACCGCCAAAACTGAATACGTGACGTGGATCATAAATATATCAACAATTAAACAACATCTTGCATTTCTAGCCAGCTAAAGACGTAACTCTTTAGGGATTAGACTCTGACGTCACAGTCGAGCCGTTAGTGGCCGACTCCGCCTACTAAGGGCTTCACGGGAACTCTGCAGAATCCTATGGGTGACATCACGGACACTACGTCCATTTATATATACAGTCTATGATTGGTACACATTCAACAGCTCTTTATCATCAAATGTGGGGTTTTGAACCATCGATGGAGATGGCCGTCGGACTTTGAGACCCTCATTTGTGGAAATGAGGTCTAAGCCGAACCGGAATCAGATCTCTGCCCAGTAAATTTATTGGGCAGACAGATGATAAAAGAAAACTGTGTTTGACTGATGTGGGAAATGGATGACTGTTATCACCGTTATCTTTGAAGTGGTACAGAAAACTTCTCCTTCACAGTTACCCCAGCCGCTCCTATTGAGTGAAGAAATCTACCACTAAATTTGCAATCAGGCAAATCTGCCCTTTTTACCACAGAGTGGGTAGCCCCAGAATCAACCAGAAATGTAATATTAACACCCATGATAGCTAAAGTCAATGTGGGAAATTTCTTAAATGCTGTTTTAGTGTCATATTTCAAATATGTACCTTTTTCAACTACAGACATTTTCTCTAAATCTTCCAATTTCTCAATAGCCTGCATGATGTGTGTGTGTGTCACTTCCCTGGTTAGATGCTGCTGGCTGAATTTCCGTCTCGCTCGATTGGGCCCCTTCCTCCCCATCTGGTGTAGGTCAGTCTGATTGTGAATGGCCCCGTCCTTGCTCCCCCTCTGCCTCCGCTGCCAGTGTTCTGTGGGCAGTCCCGGATCCAATGTTCAACACTGCCACACTTGAAACATCTTTCGTCGTTTGAAGGTCTTGCTTCTCGTCCTCTGCCTCGGAAAACCTCCTCTGCCTCTCCCTCGGTATTGTGAGCGGCCAGCATTCTGCTGGCTTGCGCTGTGGCTGTGAGTCCGTTGAGGAAGGCATTACTGAGGTGTGTCCCCCAAACACCTGCTTGGTCCCTAGGGCATCGGGTTTGTTTATCCCGCTGTTGTCCCGGAATACTTGGGCCTGATGGGGTGGACGAGCTTGGAGTTGACGGGAGTCTGTTGACTGCATGGCTGGGGCTTGTAGTGGCGGGGGAGGTGGTTGAGGTGGGCCAGCCGGATTGCCAGGGTTGTACACCGGGGGAGGAAAGGATACCCAGAGTCGAGGAGAGGGTCATTCAGGCCTGCAATGGAAGGATACAGAGATGTCTGGGGTTTACATGGTTTTGGAAATAATTTATTTTCCTTCTTTCTTCACATTCATCTTCAACCTTAATATTTTCTTTAATGCCGAGGCCAACTGCCTCTTTCACGGCATCTGCTTCATCCTCCCAGTATTTTAAACACTTTCTGTGAGTGTCCAGCTCTCGTCTTTTACTTTAATTGGATTTTTACCCTTCATTCCATCTTCATGTTCTTGTAATTTTTCTTTAGGTCAGAAATCTGAACATTTCCGTCCAGATATTTAATTTAGACAGACTGTTTTCACCATGTTTTGCACGCATGACATCCACAATCGGACCCTCAGGAGGGTGTACTAGCACCCTACTCTGCTTTGCCCCATAACAAAGTCTTTAAGTGTTACCTAACACCCCGTGTTACCAAAACACTATTTTTCACCCGTCGGTGATGTGATACTTGTTCCTCAGTACAAATCACCCAAAAACTGATCGTAAACCCTGGTTACGACGGATATCCAAATATCCTACTTTCGAGCAGTCCCTCTCATAAATGTCATGGAGTTTAATTACGTTTAACTTTAAACAATTTAGACACTGTACATCTCACCGAGTATTGAAAGCCTTTTGAGTTCGTTGGATCTCGTGAAGTCAATCGGTTCCACCCCGGCGCTGGTCCTCTCGTCCCGTACGGTATCTGTCGAGGGTAGAGGGAATCCAGGATCCTGGAGCGACCACCAGCGTCCGTAGGTGTCCCCAATCGAACTTGCAGAGATCCTGCCGACAACGCCAAGTTGTTACGGAAATCTTAGACCCAGTCAATACTGTGGAGATACACGAGTCAGAATGATCAAACAATAAATGGTGCAAACAAACAGAGTTGTCTTTCTGGTTATTTATTTGAATATATTCAAGACACAGGTCTCACAGAGTATAGGATAGTCTGCAGGAGTGTGCGCAATAGTCACAAAATAGAAAAGCTTATACAAGATAGGGCGGGCAGACAGAGTTTTGTGTAGCTAGGCGGAACGCCTCAGAAATCTGCTTCACACGGATGTATTGTTTGGGGTTCAAACTTTGTGAGACACCTGTGTCCTGAGCTGTAGCAAACTTTGTGTGAAAAGGAGTTTCAACATAGTCTGCCAAATCAGCTCTGTGGCCTTGAACGCTTGGGAATAAAAACCCTCATTTAGAGTATGCAGAGAAACAGCACATATCAGGAATGGTTAGTTGTGTTAGACAATCATTTAGAAGCATTTGGTTTTACATATCCATTTCATACCATTTTCTTTTAAGAAGATTCTACCACACGACGTTCATAATGCTATCACTGAATTAAAAGTGGATGGCAGTGCAGGACTCGATGGTATAGAAACAGGTTCATAAAACTGGCGTCCCATATTCTCATGTACCCACTTGCTGATTTGTTCAACCTGTCTTTGTCCACCTGTGGTTGCCGACTATTTGGAAATGTGCACGCATCATTCCACTGCATAAAGGTGGTGATTTACTTGATACAAATAATTATAGACCAATCTCTATAATCTGTTCTATTTCCAAAGTTTTTGAGAAAATAATTTATAATCAACTGTCACATTATCTCAATACTTTTAATATTTTATCTCCGGTTCATCTGGTTTCAGGCCTAATCACTCCACAACAACTGCCCTACTTAAATTTACGAATGACTTGTACTCTGCTGCAGATGATGGTGAACTCACAGTGCCATTTTTATTGACTTGACAAAAGCCTTGATTTCGTTGATCGATATCTGCTCTTCGATAAACTTCACGCATTGGCCTTTCTAATAATACAGTGTTATGGTTTAACTCGTACCTTCACAGTAGAAAGCAATGTGTGGTTGTTAATGGAAAACAGTCTGACCTGTTGATCCAACAAAAGGGTGTACCCCAAGGATCAACTCTGGGCCCACTTCTGTTCTCTATTTACATAAATGATTTATCTTCTTGTCTCATTAATTGTTATACTCACCTTTATGCTGATGACACTGTCATATATACATCCAAATCAGATTTTTCACAAATTCAGATCTCTCTACAATTGGATTTTAATATCTTACGGATTGGCTATCACATAATAAACTACTGCTTAACAGAACAAAATCTTATACCATGGTCTTTGGTACCAGGCAGAAGCTCAGATCCAAACCTAATGTAGTATAACATGTAAGGATGGCACTTCTCTGCATAAAGTTGATAGCTTTAAATATCTTGGTGTATGGCTAGACTCGAACTTTCATTTAAATTACATATAAAGCATGTAATACAAAAACAATTACGGTGTTTTACACCGCTCTCGCAATTGTTTTTACGCTCAGTGTCCGAAAGAGAATTGCTTCTCAACTTATTCTTCCGATTATGGACTATTGTGATGTTGTCTACCAAAATGCACATAAATCGATCTTGCTCCACTCACATAGCCTACAATAGACTATGCAGATTTGTTCTTGGTTGTCCTTTTCGTACACATCACTGCCATGTATAACCAACTTAAATGGCCTTCTTTAAATGTAAGAAGACATGCATTGGCTCCAGCTGATATTTAAATCCATTTATCTAACTATCCCCCTTATTTAAAGCAGTATTTGTACCTACTCGTCATATCATCAAGTTAGACATTCTGTTCAGATTTATTTCTCTGTCCCTCTGCAAAAAAATTGATTGGCAGAAGAGCGTTCAAGTTCAAAGCCCCAATGACTGGAAACTTTACCTGCTGCTATTAGATCTCTGTCTCATTGGTATGTTTAAACATGCATTATCATCTCACTTTCATCTGGTACTGTATAACTGATATTGAAACTGATTGTTTGACTGTCTCAAATTATAATGATTTTATGCATTGCTTGAATTTCACTTAACAGACTGTATGTGGTTTGTCTTGTGTGTCATGTTTTGCATTTTGTCTTTTTGTTTATGTATGTCTGTAAGTTGTTGCTATTGTCGGATCCCCTCGAAAACGAGATGGTGCATCTCAAGGGTTTATCCAATCAATAAATTTCTATATATAAGGTAACCTAAGAATTGCCACTACAGCGGCAACTTGTTTTGAAATTGAATTTTTAATATCCGATAATAACGTTGATCTGTTTTCTTTATTCTTCTCTCTTCCCAGCTCCATTCATCACCATTCTCTGTTCCTGCAGGTCCTGCTTGCTAATCAATGCTCATCTTTTTTTACACAATTACAAATAAAGTCAATGTATTGTATGACATGAAGTTGTGCTTCATTCTGAGTCAATAATAAATTCATTCTGCCTTCATTTCTGCCTTCAACTGCACAATGATTGTGGACTGCACGTATCCATGTAGCTGCCCCCCAGTAAGATGAACCAAGCAAAGTTGACATACTCAACATACAGCTGTGCTCTTAAGTTTACATGAAGAATTTGTGAAATATTGGTAATAACAGGTTTAAATGATTATTAGTAATTAATTATATAATTTTCTCATTGTAGACGAGCAGATGAGAAAAGCAGAATATGCAGCTGCCATTTTCCACATGGAAAAGAGAAAGGGAGCTTAGCTGTTTTCAAACTGGTTCATGTATCACTTAGTTTACTGAACCGTGATGAATGAGAGAAATTAGTGAGGTAGTGGTTTACTGAAGTTACAAAGACATTAATATATGAGTAACAGGTCAGTGTAAACACAAGCTTCTTCAATTATGGATCATTCAAACTATATAAAATATGTAATAAAGTTCTAAAACAAGTATTCGGTATATTCCTTAATAGCTTTTGGAGAAGGTTTTTTTAAGTTTACTAAAATCTATCGTTTCAACTGTTTCACTTTAAAAAGGGAACAGGTGAGTAGAGCATCATTGAGTTTCTTTTCTGTCAGTAAATTATCCAAATGAAATGTTGTTCATTATTTTAGTCAACCCTAAACAAATTGATTGTACCTTTTAATAATGACCTTACATGGTCGCCAAAGTTAAATTAACTTCAGAAAATCTAATAAATGTTTAAAGATAAGAACTTGCCATCCCACTGAAAAACAGTCCGTAGAGATTTAAAGGCGTAGTTGTAGTTCAGTCCAACGTTCATTTGGATTCATTGACAACAGTCAACTATTTTCATAAAGAATATATATTTTTCAAAGTCAACTTTATTGTCAATCTTACTCAGTTTGTGTTTATCGACAGAGAGATCAAAAGACGTTTCCAACAATCCCAAATACGAAAATTAAATTATACAATTTACAGATATGTATACAAATATATATATATATATATATATATCCTATATACATCATCATGTTAATGATGATGTATAAGGAAGTGTGGTAGATAACAAGTAAATATAGAGTTACATACAGATCCATGTTCACAAAGATGGAATAACTAAGAAAGCACGCAGAGTATACTAATAATTACATGCAACAATTAAATAACTGCTCAGCATCTCCACCACAATCCCAATCTGCTGTGTCCTGTTTTCCTACCCTCTGCATAACACCCCATCACACATACGAAACACAACGCAGAGTCCGAGGGTGTTAAGAGTATGTTTATTTAAATGTCCTCCTCTCCACTGGCCAACACAGGGAGCATTTGCTGGGTGTAGAATTTTTCCAGGAGGAGGAGATTTCCATGCCATGCAGGGTCTTTGGGGATGATGATCGCCTCCTTCGTGGTCCACACAACAAAGTAGCAGAGACTCCGGTCTGTGATGTGCAGCTGCCCTTGGACCTGGTGCCAGTATGGGTGATTCTCCTTGAGAATATATGACCCACCCTCCTCACGGAGACAGAAGGATGGTAACTGGACTGCCTCCGCGATGGTCATGTTCCTCTGGCTGTGTGGACACTTCACCTCCAGCAGGGCAGATGGCTGCACAAGTCCATCGGGTGATGCTCCCAAAACACCCGACTCACTCACAAAGAGACCAGACTCGAACACTGTCACCTGATAGGCCTGCACAAAAGCCTTCACCCCTTCGGCCTCGTTTACAACCCCCCAGTTGACAGCCATGACTCCGTCCAAGTTGTACCCCCCAAGCACCCTTTGATGAGGGACGCGCATGGAGTGGATGAAAGTCCCGACCGCAGCACAGCACCAAAATTGCTGGCTGTCACACCTGTCCCTGTCTGTGTAACTTGCCACTGAGGATTTGTCCGCTGTCCTACGGTGGCTGTCTTGATGGCAGCTTGCTGGTCTCTGCTCATGATCGCATTGAGGCAAGAATGCCTCAGGCCCGAACCCCCATCGTTCCTTCACCAGCTCCGGCACGGTGACAATGCCTGATGTTGAGCCGCGGCTCAGGTGACAAAAGCCATGTCATGCCACACTGTGCGCTCCTCAGTGCAGACATGAACCAGTCTACATCCTCAGTGGCGATGTCTCTGGCCAGTGGGTTGTATGTCTCCTCTCGCTGTTGGTAAGTTGAGACCACGGCTGGACTACTTTTGAAGTGCCAGGCTTCCTCCACTGGCACTCAACATCTGTGGAGCTGATCTGCCCCATGGCAAATTTGCCAATGCTGCAGCGTGGCTGCATTTGTACATCCCCCGTGCACAATCACAGACAAGCTCTGCATCGCGCCATCGTCTCCATGCAGATCTGTAAAAAATAAAGATAAGTACCATGTGTTAGCATGCTATAAATAGATTGAATGAGCAATAATACAAGGATGGTCCGGATCTGGGGGTGGGAGGGGTTTATTTTTCCATAGTTTTGTCCTCTTGTCTGATTGTTGTTATTGTTTGTTTTTTCTGTATTTTTTGTAATTTGTGTGAGACCGAGGCGCGGCGAGGCGGCGCAGCTCTCTCCACGGGCTGCGGAAGCGAATGCTTGTGGGAAACGACTCGCTGGTATCTCGAGCTGAGCGCTCATTGGTGGTTTTTACCCCCGTGCTGCTGATGAAACTCTCCAATTGGCTCGAAAAAAGTTTGTTGTTGTTTTGTGTCAGTTTTACGTCGCCACATCCATTCCCATTTTCATCATTGTTTCCACAATGTTATTCATCATGAAATTAATATCTATATATTTTATACTATACTTGCACTGCTTACCGTTTTCATACTTTATATAGGCCTATCTTAGCATATTCATACACAGTGTTCATACTGCTCACAGGCTGCTGTGTGTATCTAGTGTATTCATTACCCCTCACTGTTTATTCATCATTCAATTCATTCTATATTTTATTCTGTAGATTGTGTACATTACTTTTCATTTCACTACTTGTTGCACCTGGTTTTGAAGCTAAACTGCATTTTGTTGTCTCAGTACCTGTAATATGTGCAATAACAATAAAGTTGAATCTAATCTTGAGCAGGAACAAATGTATTTACTTAGTACATATCTGACATTAACGATTAAACATGTGTGCATTCTTTATAAATGCAAACCGAGTCAAGCCGACTCCGGAGGTGGCGGTATGCACCTTAAAGTTGTTTGCAATCCGCCGAAGAAGAAGAAGAAGAAGAAGACTCCGAGCTGTCCGACCTCCCCCGGCTGCGATCGGCTATTCTCGTCTACTTTCGAGGCGAGCCGCAACGCGTCTCAAACAAGCCTAACAACTTGTGTCTTACTTTTAGGCTGTCTGGAGGTATGGACAGCTATCAAAGCTACTAAACATCACATTAACAACGATGTACAAATGAAAGTCGGAGACAAATACATATTTGAAAGGATTTATTCACGTTTGCAATGTTTTGAACAGACATCCGCAGTCACCTCATTGTCATTTGTAGTCCTCGCTGTACGCGTCCGGATATCGGCATCGCAACCACAACCTCACACACTGGTACTGAATGTGCATCAAAGTGTTCCTATGCAGCCAATATACCAAAGACTAATGTAAACCAACAGAGGAAGCGATCGAAATGTGTTTTCTGGTTATTCTGACATGGTCTCCTCAAAGTACACGCCCATTCCTACCGGATAGAACGTCACGACTTCCCCGGTGTAACCAGTTAAACGGTAACAACGTTTACTTGCAGAGGTACCGTCCAGTTTTAGGTAACGGTAGTGCAGGGAAAGTTGATTGAGAACCCTGATGGTGTGAGTTTGATCACCGAGTACAAGTTTACATTTAGTTATGATCGGTTATAGGTTTTTAATCCATCACCGGCTGCGGAACCGAAGACTCTTTCGACACAGCGTAACATAATCTGCGCATTCTTCAAGTTGACTGATGTCGAGTTGGCAAAGGTAATGTAAGTAAGCGAACTGCTAGCTAGCTGCTTCCATTCAACACAGACCTCCATCTCATTTGTTTCTTATTACTCTGCTCAGTCCACCGTTATGAAAGAATGTAAACTACCGTAATTATTGTCCTGTTAATGTGTAATGTATTGGTACCCTTCCAACGCTGACACCTCCTCTGCAGCACTTCTACCGTGAAGTAGCTGAAAGGTAAGAGGGATAACAGGTCACTATACATCCGTATTAGACGTGGCTGATCTGCAATGAAAGGCTCTTTTATTTCCAGTGTTCTGCAGGGCTGTGACGGTGCAACTGGTAGTGTACACTGACGAGTCAGTGAGCAAGACTTGGACAGGAGAGTTTAATAATGAAGATCAAAGTGTTAGAAATAAACAAGCTTAACATTTCTGAAGGGGCTTTCCTACTCCTTGTAAAATGTAGAAGGCAGACACTTTTATTACAGTGAAATATACGGACTGCAGAATAGGGCTTCAGCGAAATGACTACTTTCATTGTCAATGAATGGGCAAGTTTCCTCTAATCAATTTGTTAAGCCCAAAATGATGTAACATTTCTTGGAACAACCTATAATTCAAAACTGAACTAACGTTTATATTGAGTTACACTGTCACAGACAAGCAGCATATTCTTATAATTGAGCTGGAATAACTACATGTTTGGCATTTTTTCTTGAAGGTTTATAAAACATAGTTTTAAAATCAACAAAGAAAAAATTGTTGAAGATTAGAGTTAATCACTACATTACATTTCTAATGTTAAAGTTGAAACACGTTTAATTAAAGTACATATAAAGTAAAACGGGGCATTTATTCAGAACAGATGGCAATATGTCAGGCAAAAATGTTCTCTCTTCAGATACTGTATCAAAAATATTATGCATTTACCTCAAGATTCATAGGTTTATTGCCATAACATATACAAAACTACGTGTAATTATGTAATGTATGATACACTTGGATCGCAGGTTCCTCATCAGTGCAATTTACAAGACTGTGCCTGTGCAATAATGACCTTTTTATCTTTTTCAATTAAATCATTGCAAAACATCGCTGCCTACAACACGTTGCTGCAGATACACGCTTTACAACATCAGGAAGATACGTCCCCAGCTGACCCAGAAAGCCACGCAGGTTCTGGTCCAGGTCTCTCGTCACCTCACGCCTAGACTACTGCAACTCCCTCCTGGCTGGTCTACCTGCATGTGCCATCCGACCTCTGCAGCTCATCCAGAATGCAGCGGCTCGTCTGGTCTTCAACCTTCCTAAATGTTCCCAACACCACTCCTGCTCCTCCGCTCCCTTCACTGGCTCCCGGTAACTGCTAGAATCCACTTCAAGACAATGGTACTTGCGTACCATGCTGGCGAATGGATCTGGCCCTTCCTACATCCAGGACATGGGTTAAACTGTACACCCCAGCGCGTGCACTACGCTCTGCGTCAACCAAACGGCTCGCTGCACCCTCGCTGCGAGGGGGACCCAAGTTCCCATCAGCAAAAACACGTGGGGTTTGCTATCCTGGCTCCAAAAATGTTGGAGATGAGCTCCCCATAGACATCAGGACAGCAGAAAGCCTGCACATCTTCTCCGGCGCAGACTGAAAACTCATCTCTTTCGACTCCACTTCGAGCGATAGATTACTAACAAGGCACTTATATACTAATAAAGGACTGGCTTATCTATAGCCAGCTGAGTAGCACTTGAAATGTTTGGCTCTATGAACCTGATGTACTTATATGATTCGGTTTTCATCCTGGTCGATTGTACTTATTGTAAGTCGCTTTGGATAAAAGCGTCAGCTAAATGCAATGCAATGTAATGTAAAAACCATCATGATACACAATTGCTCTTCTAAATTGATAATAACCAGCACATACTAACTCAAAATGTAAAAAATGTGATGTGAAATATTTTGAGGAAATATCATACAGAGACTGGTATTGCTTCACTTTACATAACCACTTAATTCAATGTCATTAACAAACTGGACTCTAACTGGCAACATTTCACAATTCACTCTCAAGCTTCTCTTGCTCTACACAGTAATAAGGGAACAGACTTGTGAGGTCCACTTGTAACCAAAATGTGTTAATGTTTTCCAACAGATGTTTTACTTTATGTCCAACTACTGCATGCCCACACCTAATATTTTGCACATGACTATATCCCATTGTAGTTCAGGGAAACGTTCTAATATAATTTCTCCGTATTTGTGTTCATGGTGTGTCTCCATAGTATAGCTGTAAAATATATATTTTCTGCAGGAATTTCATTTTGCACTTATGTGCACAATTAAATGTAAATATTAGACATTGTTCAAGTACATTTAATTGTACACAGCTATTTACAACATTGAACCTTACAGTGTGGTTATTTCAGTATGTGTTCAAAACGTTTTTTTTCAGGCATGCTTTACAAAGAAGCATCGGCCGATAGATCATTATAGGATGTTTTTAAAACTCTCAATCCAGTACAGTTACCAAAAAATCTGTCAGGCTATAATTAGTTAATATCTGTAGATAACCGTGGTTCCTCTCTCTACATTTTGCAGATGTTTCAGATAAAGAGGATCTGCTGCATTGGGGCGGGGTATGTAGGAGGCCCGACATGCAGTGTGATCGCCCACCATGTGTCCAGAGATCACGGTGACCGTTGTGGACGTCAATTGAGTCTCGCATCAAAGCCTGGAACTCAGACACTCTGCCCATATACGAGGTAATATATCAATGTAATAACTCAAAGACACTGAGCTGAGGGTATTATAACAGCTTTAATTAAACTTTCCAACAGGGAGGGGCTCATATCTTATTTGTTATAATTCCTTATATTCATATCTTCTTTTGAGAGCCATGTTGTTTTTAAAGGAGTTGCCTGTGTTATTTGTTGAATTTCTTAACAATGTTGAAAAATCTGATGTAGCTAGGCATCTTGTCCAGCTCATGTTTTTGTAACAATATTGCTCCATTGTGGGATAATGAAAATTACTTCCAGATTGTTTGGTTTCGCAACCTCTGTACGTCAACCATAGCCACAAAGTATTACATCATCATGACTTGACTAGCGCAAAGGGCAGTTAATGAGTAGTCATGGAGAACTTGTATTATATTTCAACTGTTTATGCCATGTTGTCCAAGAAATTCACTGACACACCCTCCCGGGTCTTTTTTTCCCACTTCCTCTCACTCCAGCCGGGTCTGAAAGAAGTGGTTGAATCATGCAGAGGGAGAAATTTGTTTTCTCCACAGACATAGACCCAGCCATCAGGGACGCAGACCTTGTGTTCATCTCTGTGAGTCATCGCCGTACACACACATACTGACACACAGTTTGACCGGCTACAGAAATAAATCCGACATTAATGCACATAAGTGAATTTATTGGAGTCGGTCTCCCCCCACAGGTCAACACCCCAACTAAGACCTATGGGATGGGCAAAGGGTCGTGCAGCTGACCTTAAGTTCATCGAGGCATGTGCTCGGCGGATTGTCGAGCAAGTCTGATGGCTACAAGATCGTCACAGAGAAGAGCACCGTACCTGTTTCGAAGCGGCTGAGAGCATTCGTCGGATATTTGATGCCAACACCAAGCCCAGCCTCAACCTACAGGTGTGAAATATTGTCTGAGAATTCAACTCTGTATCCGTTGATCTGCAAGTTCCTAAGTTCTCGTTCCGCTGCTTTAGGTGCTTTCCAACCCAGAGTTCCTTGCAGAAGGAACAGCAGTGCGGGATCTGAAGGAGCCAGACCGTGTCCTGATTGGTGGAGACGAAACAGCTGAGGTCAGAGGGCAATCAAAGCGCTGTGTGCCGTCTATGAACACTGGGTCCCTAAAGATCGCATCATCACCACCAACACATGGTCGTCCGAGCTGTCCAAACTGGTGAGTGTAGGGGCGACAACTGACAAATTAAAATGTTTAATTTTTATTAAATTACTTTATTCTTTTGTCAAGAAAATAGTGAAAAATGCTTTTTTGTAATTTCTCAGGCCACATATTTAAATTACTTGCACTATGGGGCCAGCAATCAGTAACACAACTTACACGCGGTTCCGTCGCGTTGACGCTTGCCGGTGAGCGTGTCTGGCTCTTGGGGTTAACGAACAACAACCAATCACATTAATCTCCCGCCCCGGACACACAAAGAGCGCGTTTGATTGGCTAGCGCTTGTACTGGCATATTATTTGATTGGCTGGTGCTTCCTTCAAAACACATTGAAAAGAGTAACTTTTCTCAACTTTCACCACAAGCAACGGAGGCAAGCGAAGGCAAACGGAACCACAATTCAGTTCGGCAAAGCGTGACATCACCCCATTCAAAGTGAATGGGAAAGCGTCTCCGCTGAAGCTCGCAACGGAACCGTGTTGTAGGATGCGTAACAGAGGCATAGTGATGAATGAGCCAAAAGGGACCTAATTGAATTGTTTACTTTATATTATTTGGATTTTCCTCTATTATTATGTCATTTTCGCATGAACAATCTGAAAGAAAAACCTGGTGTTTGCTTGTGTAGGCAGCCAATGCCTTCCTGGCCCAGCGGATCAGCAGCATCAACAGCATCAGCGCTCTGTGCGAGGCCACCGGGGCCGACGTGGAGGAGGTGGCCAAGGCCATCGGGATGGACCAGAGGATAGGGAGCAAGTTTCTGAAAGCCAGCATAGGTAAGAAACTCAGCCAGGTTTAAAGTGAGCGTCTATGTAAAGTCTGATTCATTTCAACTCAGGATAAGTGTTGCTTTCTGTCTCTTGTTTCTCTAACACCCTGGTCAGGTTTTGGTGGAAGCTGTTTCCAGAAAGATGTGCTGAATTTGGTTTACCTGTGCGAGGTCCTCAACCTGCCTGAGGTCGCCTCCTACTGGCAGCAGGTGAGAACCGCTATTTTCTTTAGGAACTGGACAAGCTAAGAAACAAAGCTAACACCGCGTGAACAGAGAATTCGGTCCGTTCGTGCCTGGTGTGCCAGAAGTATCTGAACCACCAAAATTAGGCTGAACTTGGCTCTCCATCTCTCATGACACTGTACAAAAAAAGGAAATGTTACCCCTGGTTTCTGTACTTTTCAGCCGCTGCTTGATGCTATATCCTTGCTACTCGCATTGTGCAATTAATGTCGCTGCAATGCGTGGCGGAAAAGTTTTTTTTTTTATCATCAATACATTTTATATTTATATTGCTGTGTTTTTTTTTATTAAATACTGCCAGGTATGTTTAGTAACCACTCTATAAAAGTTCAGAGTAACTTCCTTTAGGTCACTAAATGTTCTCAAATCCTTGTAAACAACATCGTCTAGTGGTTTATTGCTTTATTTATGATGTTTCCAGGTGATCGACATGAACGAGTACCAAAGGCGGAGGTTTGCCTGCAGGATCATTGACTGCCTCTTCAACACCGTTACTGGAAAAAAGATTGCTTTGCTGGGCTTCTCCTTCAAAAAAGACACGGGTGACACAAGGTTAGTGCCCATTCATTTGTAATTACTTTCTCACACCCTTGTAGACATTTGACAACTCTCAGTTTATTTCATATTTCTTTCCAACAGCTTTGTTATGTTAATTATTAACCTGGAGTTGTTTGTGTGATACACTACTGCAAACAAGCTGTGGTGAACTATGGTTCTGGTCAGAGTTTAAATTAGTGTGTGTGTGTGTGTGTGATATCCAGGGAGTCATCCAGTATCTACATCTCTAAGTATCTGATGGATGAGGGAGCCAAGCTGTTCATCTACGACCCCAAAGTCCTCAAGGAGCAAATCATTCATGACCTCTCGCAGCCCAACATCTCCGAGGACAACCCACAGAGAGGTGTGTTTGCGTGCGTGTATTTACCAAGGTTCAAACGCACCCTTTCATCTATTTTTACATAAAGGGAGTGTGCAGAAAATGAAAAGAGACAGGCTAATGCATGCAACAAAGACTGGAACTTCAGATTGCGATAACACACAGTATTCAGTGTTTTAAACTTGAAACACAAACTAAAAACTCTCAGAAGTGTTTTGTCACATTTAGTAATTTGCAGCTCCAGCCCCTGTAATTGTTAATAATGCCAGATTAAAATAAGATATAACTGTATTCCCCCGGAGGGCAATTGTTGAGCAATATTTGCAGTTCAAAGATTGCAAACATAAATGATTGATAAGGTTCCAATCAAAAGTGTGCACAAGGCTAATTATATAATGGCACACGATGAAGATCATTCTCTGGTGTCGTTCCAAATATTACTGTTTCACCTTTTTCCAACATATTAAAAGGCTGAATGATTTAGAAATATCTGGCGGATTGATCAGGTATAATAAAAAGTTGGTTGTCGCCTTTGAAGCAATTTGTATTGGCCATTTTGGTCAATGATTGTTATTGAGTGATTCATTAGTGACTCAATTTAGGAGGGAGTTTGAAATCAGGATAACCTTAGTAGTTCCCTTAGCTATTTGGTTTTATTTTTAATGTTTTTAAAGGTAAAACTTCTTATTTTTTGTTACTTATTTGAATCCTAGCTCACAAAATGATTTCTCTTTGCAGTGTCGGAGCTGGTGACGGTGACCACTGACCCGTATGAGGCCTGCCAGATGGCCCATGCGTTGGTCATCTGCACCGAGTGGGACATGTTTAAGGTCACAATCACACATTGAGTCCTACCATCTTATAAACTGCTTCATCTTTGGTGGAAAAAAATCCTTAAAGTCACCCTTCTCCTCTAATTCCACCATAGGAGCTGGACTATGAGAAGATTTACAAGAAGATGCTGAAGCCGGCCTTTATATTTGACGGCCGCAGAGTGCTGGACCATCTCCACGCTAAGCTCCAGAACATCGGCTTCCAGGTGAGCGGACACAACACACACCACGCTGCTCACATCTCATACATAATCATGAACATTGTGAACCGAGTGCCACAAGTAACGACTGTCTTTCTTTCTGCAGGTCGAGACCATCGGTAAGAAAGTGGTCGCATCACGGATTCCTTACACCCCGCCGCAGCCATTTGTCGCAAGCATCCCCGCCCCTGAACCCCCCACCAAGAAAGCCAAAGTCTAAACCTCCCTCACCTCCACATTCCTCCGTTAACCTTTATATTTCATTCAGGTCCCCCTCATTTTCCACGCCTCATTTAAATAAATTTAAAAAAGAGCGTGACCAGCTGCTGCCTGCAGTCGGTCTGAGAGGAGGTCGAGCCTTTAGAACAAATGTGTGAATGTGACCCAAAAAGAGTTTGGGTCTGTAGAAAGGGGATAAAGCAATGATGAACGGTTTTATTTTTAAGTCAAATAGCAATTTTTTTACTACAATAAAATGTGACATCTCCTTAATGTGTGCCGGATTATTCAGAATTGATGGAAAGAACACAAATAAATGACACAATTGAAACAAGACAATGTGCACTGATTGTTGCATGTACATTTTAAAGGTTTATTTTGTCCAAAGAATTTATCTGCAAAATATACGCACTTTTTTTCTCCATGTGTAAAGTTACATTTTTCACATTTAAAAAAAACTGTTGTTTGAACCCAAATTGTCTTTTCATCAGTTACAGATTGTAGAAAAAGTGTGTATCTTTACTTCCGTACTTGGCAAAAGGTCAATTTGTGCCCAAGAAACGTTTTTTTAATGTTATAGAATTTTAAAAACAGTGTTACTGTACATAATCTTCAGCAAGCAGATGTTAAGTCGCTGCAAAAACCCTCCGACCAAAAGAACCGCTTCATTAAATGTGTCCAGAAGCATCGGACATCAAAGGGCTCATAAACAGAGCTTGGTGAGAGATGAATGGCTCTGCTCCTGAAGTCCAGGCCCCTGAGGGCAGGGGGGGGGATGTGATTTAGCTGCCCCTGAGGTGCAGAGATGGCAAATTACAGTTCTTGTTAACACCAGGTGGTATTTTCTCCTGGCAGCGGTTCATGAACAAAAGCTGCGCCCAGGTCATCTGGAGATCTGCAGCCCGATAACAGCTGCCCTTTCCCTTTGATCCCTCCCTAAAATGTACGACCTCTGAGTTGTTACGGGTGAACAGGAGAGAACAAAACAACAGAACGGTCCCTCTACACTTCACTACTTCTACACCAGTTGTATTCTCTTGCACACCTTGCTGTTACTCCTAATGTTGAACGTTTTTCATTATGGTATAGCAGGAGATATGCTGATGTTGTTGTTATAAGTATGTAGGTATAGGTGGGACTAAGGGGTCAAGCCTCTAGCAGCTGGTGGTTTTCATTCTCCGATGGCGATATCCGTGTTTCTCTTTTTCAGTAGATTCTTCAGAAAGAACTCGCCTGTAAAGATAAAAGACAAAGATGACAAATGATATATATTCTGTCTGACCCATACGAACTTCATGAACAAACACAATCACCTGGACGCATATTATGTTAACCATGACGGTTAATGATAGTTATTAATGTTTCCTGTTGCAGTAAAGCACTGGCTAGATTATCTATTTTAGTTTCACAGTTGAAAAGCATCAAAGCCAGGATCCATTCCAATCATCTTGATTCCCCTAAATGACAGAAAGGCAAATCTTCATTAACTTGTATTTCATACTACTGCATTATCTTACTGAAAGACATGAACAGCATGAACTCATTTGTATTCAACTTGATATTTTGCCAATTCAATTGTCAAAATAATGATTATTTTTATTATCAATTCTAAAATGATCGTTTGGAAGCGGAGAGTCCCAGGGTAATGTTTTTAAAACATCAAGTTATTCAGTTTATTATTATATAAAACAGAAAAGCAGGACATTTCCATATTTGGAGATCTGGAAACAGCATTGATTACAATGTTTGCATGGAAATAATTTCACTGAGGAATCGATTATTTAAACCAACATGCGGTTATTATTATTTTATAATGTAATTATGTCGTCCTGTGCCTCTGGATTAAGCAATTTTTTAGGCAGGGTGGAGTGTGTTTCATACCTGCTTTGTAGGAGGATCGCACCAGGGGCCCGCTGGCAGTGTAAACAAAGCCCATCTCATTCCCAACCTTCTCCCAGTGGGCAAACTTCTCTGGAGTCACATATTCGTCCACCTAAACCCAAACACACGTTATCACAATGTGCAATCATTACCAAATGTGCATTTTTATTTCAGTACTGTTACCTTGTATTCTGGAATACATTATAAAGTCTGATGTTTTACCTTTAGGTGGCGTTTAGTGGGCTGCATGTACTGGCCCAGTGTGAGACAGTCCACTTCTGCCTCTCGCAGCTCTGCAACGTCATCAGAACAGTGAGTCAGGAAATTAGGATTCAACGGATTTACCGTCATATGAACAAGTTCTACTGTGTAGTTGTTGGGAATGACACTCTTAAGTTCCAGGCTCTTCTATCATCAACATTTAGTAAATAATGTACACACACCAGTCATGGTGTTGTGTATCTGCTGGTCGGTCTCGCCCAGTCCCAGCATGATGGATGTCTTGGTGAGCACAGAGGGTTTCACCTTCTTAGCGTGCCTCAGGACACTCAGAGACTGGTCGATGTTTGCTCTGGGGTCACGCACAAACCTGCAAACAGATGGACAAATGGACATCATGTTTGAAATATATAATCAGAAAGGTAAATTGATATACCCCTAAATTAACAATTTCAATACACATCAAATCCATTGGGTCTTTTCTCTTTTGCACATCTGCAGTTCTTGTGGTATTTATAGTAACAGAAATAGCTCAGATGTGCCTCCTACTGGTCAGTGTGTGCATTGACAAGAAACATAAATACAAAAAATTATGAAATATTAATAATGCAGCTTTTACAATTCCAGTATTGTAAAATAACATGCAATGCAATAATAGGGCCACATTGTCAGTGTCACAAACATCATTGTAAACATAGTTTATTGTTCATAGTTTCCTTTTTAGGACAAAAATACTCATGCAATTATACATTTGTAACATGTTTCCATTATTCAAAAACCTTAGCACTACAATCAGAGAGCTGATGGATTCACAGCAATCAGGCTTCTCTTAATGTTACAACTGAGATCAGAGGCTCATCTTCTGACTTCTGCCAATATGTAAAGGACTGGTCAAATACAAAGGCAATCTGCTGAGGCACAGTCAGTACCTTTGCAGCTCTCGCACGGTCTCCACATTGTGGGCATACACATCTAACCCTGACAGGGCGATCTTCTCCACTGCTGCCAGGTCACCGCGAAAATCAGGGGTCAGACATTCCACCAGGATGCGGGAGTCCCTGAGATGAGGATGACAAAAGTGCTTATTTATTCACTTTTCACAGATTTTTAATTAACTAAAATGTTGAATCTGATTCCAAAAGGGATGAGAGATCATACCTTTCCTTCAGGTTGGAGACGGTCTTAGCAAAGTGCTCTGCCCCTCCATCAGAAATGTCTGGAAATTAAAGGAAAATGTGACTTAATAGAACATCCCTGCTGACAAAACTGTGTGGACATTTATATTTTTGTAAACCATTTTTTAAATCTAATCAAAGAAATGCTGTATTCTGAGAAATCTGAAAAAATAACAAATGTTTTGAAAACAAATTTTGTGGATTTATAAGTCTCCTGACTTGTTGGAAAACACAAATGTTTAATTGTAATTGATTAATAGTAAAGCTTATATGGTCTGTTACTCACAGTGTGTGTTGTTGACATGAGTGCAATAGAAAGTACTTCAGTAAGGGTACCGCTAATAAACCCAGCCTGTACATGAATCTTATAAAAACAGCAGTTTAACTGATTCATCCGGATTACATTCCAATGTAAATTCCAGAATAAATAATAATTGTACATCAGCCTATCTTCCAGGTTGTTTCCTTGAAAAATAAAGGTTTCATAAGCAGCAATAGTGTTAAGCAACACCTGGAAAATAATTAATGAAATGCATTAAGTTAGGATGCCATTACCATCTCTATCGACGGAGGTGAGGACCACGTAGTCCAGTCCCCAGGCAGCGATGGCCTTGGCTGTGTTGTAGGGCTCGTTGGGGTCCAGAGGTGGAGGCCGCCGGGCCGTCTTCACAGAGCAGAACCTGCACCCCCGGGTACACGTGTCTCCCATCAGCTACATATAAAGAGAGAGAGAGAAAACCTAAGTTATCAAGGCCGCAGCTCGTTTTTTCTAATACCGTCAGGAAAATGCAGATGCAGAAGATGCCACAGTGAGCCCGGACACTTACCATGATGGTGGCTGTGGCTGTGTTGTACTCTCCTCCTCCCCAGCACTCCCCAATGTTAGGACACCTGGCCTCCTCACACACCTGAGAGAAAACACACACACACACACTTTTTAGGTGCACAAGAACTAACATAGGATTAGTGTTGGCTTGTCTCCAGTGTCAGAAACTATATATAGATAGCACCTCATATAAAAGCCATTTTAGGGTGCATTTGAAAAATGTGATGACCAAGGTAAAACTCTCTTATCAATTGAGGCCATATATTTGAAGGATATAGTTGTAGGAAACACTTATTTTGCGTATGTTACCATGAAGTCTGAGTGACTAATCTCATTTAGCTTCTAGCTAATACATCTGCAAGTCCAGACTCAATATTAGCAAACCACCATTCTCCGTTTTCATTAAATGTAAAAAAATGTTGAGATGATTTCCTTTTTAAACAAAAAGGTTGTTAAAATGAAGACTATTTGACATATCATACCATGGGGGAGGCAGAAACGATATCTGAAATGTATGCTCTGACAGGTATGAATAAAATGTGTTCAATCAAAAAATAATAAAACATTGTATTTATTTGTTGTGAACATCCATCAAATGATACAGGAAAAGCAAATGCCCCCTCCCCAGTTAGAAGTGTCAGCATTCATTACATTTCTCCACTCAATTTTGCATATTCTTCCTTTAACTCGTCACCTGTCAACTTACTGTGTGCAGGTTGAGGTCTCTCAGAGTGTTCTTCAGTTTGTTGAAATTTTTTCCAATGGGAATCTCCGTCTTCAGCCACGGAGGAAGACGCAGCCTGTCACAAAACATTAGCAAAGTAAATCACTTAATGATGTGTTTTCTCTGTGGATAAAATATATATGTCACTACATTTAGATTTAAATGAGCAGAAGTTCAATTTCAACCAGCAAATGTCAGATGTATAGGATCTACGTGGATAGCATGCCATTACTAAATATTACCATTCAAGGTATGATAGCAAAACCACTCAGGCTTGAAGTTGACTTATCATAGTTAAAGTCCGTTAGATAAGTGTTGGTCTGATCTGGTCTTTGAACCCTTCTGATAACACTCATCACTCACATGGAGAAACTGAAAATGTGTACTTTCTCACTGCTGCAATATGTCTCACCTCGCTCCCTTGTCCCTCTTCAGGTTCCCTTTGTACTCGACCCACTTGCTTTTCTCGGATAATTCCCCAGAAATGAAGTCCTGTAGGTCAGGCCCATCTTCACCCAGAAGCTCCTTCTTTCTGTCTGTCCTGTCCAGGGAGGACGCAGAAGTCACAGTGCTGCTGTAAACCTGCAGAGGAAGGACCGAGTGTTAGTTAGAGGTGGAAGATATACTCATATGTTGTACTTAAGTCAAAGTAGAAATAACACAGTCTAGGAATACTAGGAAAAGTTCTGCATTCAAAATGTTACTCAAGGAAAAGTACAAAAGCATTAGCGTCTAAAGATACTTAAAGAAGTATACTCATAATGCAGATGGGCCCATTTCAGAATAATATATGTCATATGTTTTGATTATAATTATCGATGCATTAAAGTGTCATTAAAGCTGGTAAAGGTGCGGCTAGTTTGAATGACTTGTGGTGTAACTAACTAACGTCTTATTTAAGTGTTATATTTCCAGAGTTGGGTGTAACGCGTTACTGTAATAATATTACTTTTGTCGGTAACGGAGTAGTGTAACGCGTTACTTTTATAATTCAGTAATCACACTACTGTTACTAACATTGCCCCGACACGCGTTACTTCGTTACTTTTATAAAAATAAGCACACTCACTGACCGACAAGAGGGGTTTCCGCCGCAGGTTTATATACATGTAGGCCTATGTAATCTGCGCGATATGCGAGACCACATCACCACGTGCAGTGCTGCATAAACATGGCTGAGTCTTTTAATCTGTAAACTCCCTCAACGGGGCCGCTCTATAGGCGCATTCACACTGCAGTACTTTTCCCACAAAGGTTCATGCGAACTTAGTTCATAAGAACTCTTTTATCGCGTTCACACCAAAAAGAGCCGGTACTACAATTAGTTCATGAGAACCTTTTTACCCGCGGCTCTTTTGTGAGAAAAGAGCTATATTTCTGATTGGCTGGGCGGATTGCAAACCACGCCCCGTAAAACTTCCAAAACGTTTTGTGAAGCCGCCATTTTATTATCCTTGCGTTAGCATTATTAGCATTAGCATTAGCCCAGCGCAGAAACGCAGAGAGACTAATGTATGGCAACACAAAATAAAACATGGGAGCGGTGGAGATGAGGAGGGGTCGGCGTTCTGGCGATTTACTCGGAAGGCTTCACTAGAAGCTGCTGGGAGTCCCAGCAGCTTCTAGTGAAGCCAGTCCCCAACTCCGGTGACTTCCGGCCGGGGACTGTGGGCGGCAGTATACGCCGTGAAGTTGTTTGTAGCCTGCCAGTAAACCCAAAGCAGAAGAAGAAGAAGAAGTGACGTCAGCGGCTTCATTTGCCTAATCCACCCCCAGGGACTTTTTCCGGTGTGAACGCGATCTGTACTTAGTTCATGCGAACTAAAGAGTTTGCATGAACTAAATTCGCATGAACCTTTGTGGGAAAAGTACTGCGGTGTGAATGCGCCTTATGGAGCTAATTTCCTGCCATAACTCCACAAACAAACTAAACAGGTTTTACAAATGCCTCATGATTCACTAACTAACACAATGTGGTTTGCAAATACAAAACACCATCTACAAACTAATGCATTTAGTTTTGCCAAGAAAAAACGTATCTATCAAATAAACATATACCATTTTTCTAATAAATCATTTTTCAGAGACAAATTCAGCTTAGGTTTTACAAGTACAAAACTTTCTTTTACAACTACAACACTTTTTTTTACAGCTACAAAACTTGTTTTTACAGCTACAAAACTTGTTTTTACAAGTACAAAACTTTTTCTTCTCACGCGGAATATTACTGTAATATTCCGCCGTGGCTGGCACATGCTCCACGGCAGCAGGGGGCGCTACTGAGTCCATTGGGGAAGGCGGGAGTCTCCCGCCGGGAGGTTGAGCAGAGCATGGAACAGCCCTTGCCAGCCTGATGACAGCTGTGTTTCTAGCGACCTAGCGATCTGGGTCAGTGTTTGAACAAGGTGAATTGAGCGATCACAACGAAAACAGCCAAGACACATATTGAGCACAGAACACTAATGTTATTAGGGCTGTAAATATAATAAGCCTTTGTCTAAAATGGACAACATTGTAACTAAGGAGATTTAAACCATACAGCGATTCTGCACTCTTCATTTTCTTTCCTGCTATATTCAATGAGTGATACAAATATTTTTTACAAGTTCTTAATAAAACTGACACTGTTGGACTATAGGCTACTAGTTGACTGCTCCCAGAAATAAAATGAAGTACTTTACTGTGTACTTTGTAAGTAATCCTCTGTCAGAGTCCCCTCCATAGTACATAATGCATGTTTTCTGCTATCTTTGATGAATGATAAAAATAAAATGTTACCATTAGTTCTTAATTGATACTGTTTGACTTTGTATTAGTTAGCCTACTACTTACAATAAATTGAAGTACTTTTACTGTGTATTTATTGAGGAATCCTCTGTCAAAGTCCCCTGCTGAGAACAAATTCAAGCCACTTCTGCTAAGTTTGATGAGGGAATTCTTTTTTGTTGCCATTAGTTCTTCTTGAGATTGATCCTGTTGGACTCAGTACTACTGAAACTACCCCCACAAGTACTATGAAGTACTTATTGTGTACTTTTCCAGTAATCCTCTGTCAATGTCCCCTCCCAACTACAAGAATGCATGAATGCAAGCGTTAAAAAACATTTCTTCCTGAGACTGATATTGTTGGACGGAGTATTTTAAGAGGATGGTGGACATGATATCAGCAATACTTCCAGTCAGTACCCCGGCAGCAGCATTTTTACACCTTGGAAAGTCTAGAGACTGGCCTGGATAGCTGCTCACAAATATCCTTCAGCAAAGTGACAAACCCTTGTGACTCTTGTTGGCCTCTTATGGGGCTGCTGTCTTTTAATATATAATTATTCCTCTGCCGCTAGTTCGTACCTCGAAGATTCTTCAGTCTCATCAGCCTCATCCTTCCATCAGTCCCAGTCAACGCCTCCAGCACACTTCCAGTGTCTGACTCCATATGATATTGTCCTGATGCTGTAAGGATGATGCCCCATGATCACAGAATTACCTCTCTAAAGTCTGAGTGCCAAGGACCTCATATTATGTCTGTCATTAATGTTACATCACCCATTATAACAATTCTCTTTCCTTTTTGCTCTTCTCTTAACTAAATAGTCCTGTCTTTAAGTATAAGCCAATGTAAAGTCCTTTTCCTGCACCATTTTAAGGCTTCAAAACAGGCATTTTTACTGTATGTGTTTGGAGAAATTACACCATCAAATGGCCCAGAATTGTACTTTATAAACTATGAATCTTGTGGTGCTTGAAGAAATACAGACTGGTTAAGCCGGCCAGGTTATAGTTATATGCCTTTTTTGGAGCCCTTTTTTCCAATATTTATTAAAATGTCACGAGTTATTTAAACAAACCACTATCTGAGGATAATACAAGCAACCATAAAACGCCCTTTATCTAGAGAGCCATTGAAGCCCATGAATAACTTCTTTCCACAAATCTTTTCAACTGCTGTATTAATAAAGTTGCCACGTGTTTTCAAATTCAAGTTAAGGCACTATCTGTGCAGAACATTACAAATATTCTTCATTTGCAGTATTTCAAAAGTGTTCAGAAAGATTGCATCAATTATATGCTATATATCTATATAATATCAATATCAATATTATTATTAACTTCAACCAAAGTCAATTTAAATAGCGGGCAAAAGTGGGTTAATTGCCATGGATGTGGTGTTTGATATAGTTTACGTTCAATTTTAACTATTTTAGGCAGAAAAACGTATATTGACGAAACCTTTTTTAATAATTTACTATAATTTAGAAAGGTTTTTATGAGAAATCATTTGAAAAGTAAACTTATTTTTCATTTTATATTTCAATTTGAAATGTTTGCACACAACATTATTAATTTATACATTTTTATAAAAAATGTAAATTATGAATCCATTTATTGTATTTCCATGAGGCTGGGGAAGATATCCAGCATGTGGTTCAACATGTAATACAAGTAAGTATATGTACAACATGGAAAAGTAAATAAAATAAGTTTAATAGGATGTGGATTTATTTTCTCTCACCTTGTAATTACACAATCAAACAATCTATAATTTAGCTCGGACCTTCCCAAAAACATTTTGTTGAATTGGACACATTTTTCGAAGCTCTATTGAATGACATGCAATGACTGGGACTGATGGAAGAATCTGAGAGGAATGAACTAGGAGCAGAGAAATAATCATATTTTAAAGACAGCAGCCCCATAAGAGGCCAACAAGAGTCACAAGGGTTTGTCACTTTGCTGAAGGATATTTGTGACCAGCTATCCAGGCCAGACTCTAAAGACTTTCCAAGGTGTAACAATGCTGCTGCCGGAGTACTGACTGGAAGTATTGCTGATATCATGTCTACCATCCTCTTAAAGTACTCTGTCCAACAATATCAGTCTCATAAGAAAGGTATTTTAACGCTTATTCAAAATAGCAGAGAAACATGCATTATTGTACTCAGGAGGGGACATTGACAGAGGATTACTCAAAAAGTACACAGTAAAAGTACTTCATAGTACTTGTGGGACTAGTACTGAGTCCAACAGTGTCAATCTCACGAAGAGCTAACGGCAACACACATTTTTCCCTCATCAAACTTAGCAGAAGTGGCTTGATTAGGTTCTCAGGAGGGGACTTTGACAGAGGATTTAAAAAAAAAAACACACACACTAGAAGTACGTCAATGTATTGTGATAGTAGGTGTAAGAATACTGAGTACAGCAGTCTCAATATCATTAAGAACTTATGGTAAAAGTGTCTTTTTATCACTCATCAAAGATAGCAGAAAACATGCATTATACGGAGGGGACTCTGACAGGATTACTCACAAAGTACACAGTAAAGTACTTCATTTTATTTCTGGTAGCAGTCAACTAGTACCGAGTCCAACAGTATCAGTTTTATTCAGAACCTATGGTAAAAAATATTTGTATCACTCATTGAATATAGCAGGAAAGAAAATGAAGAGCAGCTGATTGACCGAGTGCAGAATCGCTGTACAGTTTAAATCTCCTTACAATGTTGTCCATTTTAGACAAAGGCTTATTATATTTACAGCCCTAATAACATTCATTTTCTGGTCTCAATATGTGTCTTGGCTGTTTTCGTTGTGATCGCTAAATTCACTAAATTCGCTGTCATCAGGCTGGCAAGGGCTGTTCCATGCTCTGCTCAACCTCCCGGCGGGAGGCTCCCGCCTTCCCCAATGGACTCAGTAGCGCCCCCTGCTGCCGTGGAGCATGTGCCAGCCACGGCGGAATATTACTGCCAAAAGTCAAGTGACTTTTGGCAGTAATATTCTGCCATGAGAAGAAAAAGTTTTGTACTTGTAAAAACAAGTTTTGTACTTGTAAAAAAAAGTGTTGTAGTTGTAAAAAAAATGTGAGAACTTGTAAAACCTAAGCTGAATTTGTCTCTGAAACATGATTTATTAGAAAAATGTTATGTGTTTGTTTGATAGATACGTTTTTTCTTTGCAAAACTAAATGCATTAGTTTGTAGACGGTGTTTTGTATTTGCAAATCACATTGTGTTAGTTAGTGAATCATGAGGCATTTGTAAAACCTGTTTAGTTTGTTTGTGGAGTTATGGCAGGAAATTAGCTCCATACCGCTGGCTCTCTTTTGTTGATCGCCCTCTCACAGATGAACAGTTCAATGTCCCGTTTCATTGTAGGAATTCTGCCATGTCTCTACCACTTTAGTTTGACCATCTCTGTTACTAAGTTATGGAATACTAAATACTAAATAAATAAGTAATTAGATATCTTACCGTTACTGCGCTCATAAAGAATGATAAGAATAATGCGTCTTGAACTGGTTTCATTAATTAGTCTCTTGACGTTTCACAGACTGTTAGCTTGTTGTGGTAGGCTGGTAGCCTATTTTAGAGCATATAAAAAGAAAGACTTGTGTTAAGTCTTCCTTAATGCAATAGTAATTGAGGGTGCAAGTGGAGTCTCGCAGAGGCAAAACTGTGGCGCGCTTACACTGTAGGTGCGTCGCAGTCTGAGGGCCCTTCTCACTTCTCTTATTTTTCATTTCCTCGCTCCTCGGTCTCGGTCTCACCGGAAGTTGATGTGTCTGCGCCATCTTGAGTAGCGTCCCAATGGCCTTATTTTTGCCGGAGGACCGAGGATCGAGGAGCGAGGAGCGATAATGGAGGAGCGATAACCGAGGAACCATCAGACCATCCTCCGATGAAATCCTCAGACACTCGCCCAGCCCCTTACTGTGTATCGCTCACTGATTGGACGATGCAGCGCATGCACTGATCTGATGCTTCTTGACATGAGAGCAGAGGAAGAAAATACATGAACCTCACGGGAGTCACTCCTCAGTTTATACCGTGTTTTGTTTCAATTCATGTATTTTAGTTACAAATATGTGATATATCTGAACAACAAAGTGGTCAAAAATCATTTTATTCATTTTTTGGAAACATTTTCATGATCGGTTTTTTCGTTTTACATTTTCATTTATTGTCATTTCCATTCAATCAGTCATTACGTGTTATTTAAAATGTTAATGTGCTACATATCCACACAAACAAACAAAGTGTGCAATCCAATGAATGTTAATCTAACTGGGTTTTGATAGATAACATATCTCTTTTTCTTCTCTAAATTATTTTATTTCTATTGTGCACTCTAATCAATATTAATCAAACTATTGTTCGTTTATACATTTTAAGAATGGCGTTTATATTTTTTGAGAATTAGTTCTTATTTTATTTTATTTATTTGGGTCTACAACAGATGATACAAATGTTTGTGTCAGTAAATGTGTACTAACAGAGGCAGGGGTTTTTGTGAAAATAACGGGAACAGAGCTGCTGAGCTCTGCAGCGTCATCACAAACGGACGTCGCTTCACGTGACGCTCCGGAGAAAAGGACGTCCCATTGCTCTTAAAACTAATTTCCCTGCTTCTCGTGGTTTCCTTGCGTCCCTCCATGCTTCCCTGGTGGGAGGGACTAGACGCAGGGAAACGACGCAAGTGAGGGACGCAAGGAATCCATTTAACCGAAGTGAGAAGGACCCTGAGTGATCTGCCTGTAGGGAGGGGCGGGCCGGCCCTGCGAGTAAAGTAACGAGTAAAGTAACGAGTTACTTTATGTAGAGAGTAACGAAGTAGTGTAATATATTACTTTTTTTAAAGTAATATGTAATATATTACTTTTTTTTAGTAACGACCCCATCTCTGTATATTTCGTATTATTAATCCAAATCAGTAAAGTAACTAAAGGTATTACATAAATGTAGTGGAGTAAAAGTACATGATTTACCTCTGAATTGTAGTGGGGTAGCAATACAAAGCAGCAACAAATGGAAATACTCAAGTAAAGTACAAGTCTCTCAAAAATATACTTAGGTAAATTACTTGAGTAAATGTAATTAGTTTCTTTACACAACGTGGTCACTGTTGATTACTATACATTACAGTATATACAATCCATGTTAACAATACAGTCAGTAAACCATAGCTTTTATTTGAGGAGTTTTATGAACAGCCTTCTAACTGTCTAGCTGAGTAAAAAAAAATATATACGTCACGTTTCTTCAAGGCCTCTGACCAGCAGGCTTACTATACTATTAGCCGACAACAGAAACACCATCATACCGTCAGTGTTTGTAAAATATTCGAGCAGTTGAAATACTCACATGTGTGATACATCTCGGACTCATCCACAGATGATTTGTGGAGTAACGTCCGGCGACACAACAGCTTTGTTTGAGCAGCGCCATGACTTTAGCTACAAGCGACTGTCATTGAAAACAAACCTCCACAATCGGCTGCTTTGGTCTGGTGATGCGTTCATGTGAATAAGGCAGATTGGTGAGAAATAAATATCTATTTTTTGTGTGACTTGGTGCGTTCATGATTATTCCAACCTTGATTAAATACGCTTAAAGAGTTATTTATTATATTTGTATAAGAATTAGTAACAAACCAGGTATATTGTAAGCAAGAACTAAAGATATTAAAAAGGATTGAATTATTGAGATGGCATAACAAATGTATACAAGTAAAGAAAGTTGAGTAATTAAAATGATTGATAATAATAAAAAACAATTTTAAAGACACACAACTACTTTTCTGTGGTCATTTGTGTGTTTTTCCAATTTAAAGCTACAATATTTTACGAATTGTGTTGGTTCGTCAATCGTCTATTTATGCCTGATGACGGCACGTACGTTCTCTACATTTGCGTCGTGACGTCCTTCCTTCCCCCTTTCCTTTGCTACCGGCGAGGTGAGGATAGCTGAAAATTATTCCCTGAGTTTTATCTAACTCCATCTGTGTCAATTAAACATGTTTTTGGCTTAACTGTGAACTAACTGATGCAGGCAGTGTTATTGTACACTACATAAGCTGTATTTTGCCTAAACGTTAGGCGTGTTAAGAAATATATTGGTTGTTTTTCATCGATACCGCTGTTTGTCTGAGGCCTGGCTGCCATGTCCCTTCTCAGGGCCGCAGCTCGTTTAACTATATTATGTTTTTGGAGTGCAGTATTCTTGTGGTTTCAGTTGTTAATTACTCTGAGTATCATGTTTTAGAGTTGGTCCTGTTTTGGGTAACACTGGTGTCAGTGGCTAATGTATATTTCCCTTAGCATTAGCACAAATGCTAGTTGCGATAAAGCAGTATGGCTATGCTGAGATGCTCATACTGCATTTTACAATGACCACGTTTTATTGTTGACTTAAACATAATCCTGTAATGTTAAGCACAACATGACGGGTCAGCACTGGATATTTTGCACCCTGTCATTATAGAAGTGTAGCTGTGAAGATGTCGCATAATAAATGATGCTAACAAGTTTCAGACCATAAACTCACATGTTATCTTTTCGTTTTTACAGAATGAAGACCATTCTCAGCAGTCAGACTGTGGACATCCCCGACCAGGGTAAGCGAGATGATTTGTGCACACTACCAGGATAATTCCTGAGGTACATGCGTTTTTAACCTAACTTGTGGAGTGTGGTTTCTAAACGCTTTTTCTCTTTGCAGTCGAGGTGAGGTTGAAGGGGCGGACAGTCACTGTCAAGGGGCCCCGTGGCAAACTCGTTAGGGAGTTTAACCACATCAACCTGGAGCTCAGTCTGCTGGGCAAGAAACAGAAGAAGGTAAGGCTCTGTTTGGGCTGTAATGGAAATGTGTAGGCACGATAACATGTCTCTGGGTGATCATTGAATGGATTACCAGGACAATTTAAAGATAAGAAATTAAAAGTGATGCAAAATGTTGTAATCTGTTTCCCCCAGTTATGAAGTGTTATCCTGTCAATTCTGCATGGACATGATCCAGAACATTAGGGCTCTTGCTAGATTAAAAATGAAAGCCAAACATGCCACAAGTTGGAAAGCATTGCACTTTGAGAGGCCGATCAGATGTTTTGACTATTTAAAAAAAGTTCCTGAAGTTTTTATATATTTTTTACACCTGCATATTACGTGCAGCAATTCTGATGTTCAGTTTTTTTGCTATTGTATCTCAAAATGGTTTTGTAACAAGTTAAAAAAAGCAAAATTCCAGAGGTTTTCCAGTAATCTTTCCAAAAGCTTTTGATTAAAGACAAAGAGACTAATGTTATTCGTGCTGTCCTCCTCAGCTTCGTGTGGATAAATGGTGGGGTAACAGGAAGGAGTTGGCCACGGTCCGCACCATCTGCAGCCACGTCCAGAACATGATCAAGGGAGTCACCTTGGTGAGTACAGACCGATTTTAAAATGTTTATTTTCTGATTCATATTGAACTTCACCTGGAAAATGTATTTACTAACTCTTGATCTGTCTTTTAATGAGTACCTTGTGCTGTGAATGCATGACGTTTTAACCAAGGATTAAGTTATAAACGGTTGAATAAAACATGCCACAACAAACTCAAAGGCCGCTGTATGTTTGCATTTCAAAACTAACACTGAGGGAATAGAAAAAAAACAATACAACATGTGTGCAATATTTTTTAAACAAGTATGTCAATTTTTTTAATGTAAATATTATTACTAACGATTCACTAGTGTAGTGGAGCTGTTGTACAATTTACAGCACAAATTCTCTGAGAATGAATAATATTGGTATACTTGAAAGATCCCCAATAAAGAGTTGTATCAGAAATCACATCCTTACAGATCGAGTTCAGATCCAACTCCACAATGGGATAAGCATGTACTGTAGTCATTGTGTCTGTGCCGTCTGGCTGGCCATTGTTGGTTGATTAATTTAGTTTTTGTCTGAATGCATCTCTGGTTCTGACTGCAGGGCTTCCGGTACAAAATGCGCTCGGTGTACGCCCATTTCCCCATCAACGTCGTCATCCAGGAGACTGGAACTCTGGTGGAGATCAGGAACTTCCTGGGAGAGAAATACATCCGCCGCGTCCGAATGAGGGCTGGTGAGTCTGCTGCAAGTTATCGAAATATTGTGTTTTCTGTCAAATATTGAGCTACATGTGCTTTTTTGTATGTTTCTCAGAGGTGCAGGCTGTATCCCATTCTGAAAAGTAAAAGTGAATCTCTTTCCTTCAGGTGTGAACTGTGCAGTGTCCACTGCCCAGAAGGACGAGCTGATCCTGGAGGGAAACGACATTGAGCTGGTGTCAAACTCAGGTAACCGCTCTTTCTCTACTTTCCTTTACCTAGCCTTAAGCAAAACTCCAGAGTGAAACCTTTTCGCTTTTGTCAACAATCACTGTACATTTTTTAAAGATGCCACCTGAGGTATCTAGCAGGTTAAATATCCTGACCTGTCTGCAAGTCCAAATCCTGATTTATTGGACCCCCTGTCGCAGACCACACTTGTTTAACTAAGGTGTTATACATTATTAAATGACCAACAGGATCTCTAATATACTTTCAGTTAAACAAAGCTGCCTTCAAGCTTGGTTTAGTCTATTTTCAGATGTAAACAAAACACCGGAAATCTGTTGGTGACATGAGGGCGGCTGATTGGCTGCTGCCTCTCCCCAGAAACAGCAGCTGTTAGTTTTATCGGTGTCTGATCCTTTCCTCGTCCTTGCTACAGAACTATTACATTCACTTGAACATGAGTTTGACACTCTTTCATTAAATGGTGTGAGTATTTTATTCTACCATTTAAAAGTAGAACTCCCTCTTAACATTTATGGTTCACATATATTTTTACGACTGACATGTCAGAGCGCTTCATGGTTCTTGTTGCAGTTTAAAGCGGAGGTTGCATATGTTGGGAGTAATTCAGCAGAAATAACTTGAATAATTTTTTTAGAGCTCTGAACGAAACAATGCCCACAATGCCTCAGATATACCTTTAGACCCTCTGACTTCAGCTATTTCATGTCAGGAATGAAGTCCATTGGGACATATTGAAGTTAACAGAATATTACAGCACATTTACACTCTGACAATTACTGGAGATCTTAAGCCTGCCCCCCCCCATGCCCACTGCTATACATTAGTGTTTCGGTAGGACCCACGTATGTGTGTTGGCTTCGTACCCCAGTGCATTGGGTTTGTAATTGAATTGACTGCTTGACTTGGAGCTTTATAAAGGATTTGGTTAATTATGATCTGCATGGTAACACACAACCAAATGAAAGCTGAAATGCAAACATGTCATTATTTAATTACAAATGTGAAATGCAAAGCCAAACGTGTCATTATACCTGTCCCTCCTGACTCCAGTGTTCATTCCTCATCTCTAGTACCCTTCCTCAGTGTTCCCTCCGACTTCCTGTGTAATCACTGTGATCCCATGTGACGTGTTATCCCAACTTCCTTTTGTTCCAGCGGCTCTGATCCAACAGGCTACCACAGTCAAAAATAAGGATATCAGAAAGTTCTTGGATGGTGTTTACGTGTCTGAGAAGGGAACCGTAGTGGATGCCCCTCAGTAAAAAATACATCTGCACTCATTGAGGTTAGACTTGCCGTCGAAGCCTCCCTTGTGTTCTCATCTGTTTCGCTGTCTTTGCACGTTCCTTTCTGTTGTCTCTGGTGATGCAACATGTGTCTCTTTTTCTGTTTCAAAGCATCTCCATGTTTTCCCTTTAATCTAACGGGCTATACTGTTTATCAACTAATCCTATTTGAAGATTTAGCTTGTTCATAAGATTTCAAATTAGTGAAAAGAAAAGCTCATTTTTCTGTTGTGAGACAACACAAGATCACATACCTCCAGCATGGGTTCACCGAGTCTATTCTACCTCAGCTTTATGGTTTGTCTTAAACCCAAACCACTGCATGCATCTATAATCCGAGTTGTTTAATCCAAGTTGTTTTCTAAAACACAAAGCCTATTTAGGAGTGCTCATGTCCTGCAGGCTTTTCAGCATGTTGTGGTAACATTAGGCTTTCCTCTACCCTCATGTGATCGTCCCTTCACACTCTCCTCTGTTACATTTTCAGCGGCCTTGATCCAACAGGCCACCACGGTCAAAAAGAAGGACATCAGGAAGTTCCTGGACGGAATCTATGTGAGCGAGAAGACCACCGTGGTCGAGCAAGATACTGAATAATTGTTCACTATGTCCTTATGACCAATAAAACTACCAACTTTTCCAGCCAATCTCTTCAGTGGTTTTGTCCCCTTCATTTGATTTGCTGCAGGTCAGTCGTTGAGCGGGAATACATTTGAGAAAAGCCATTCAGCTGAATGAGCTTTAAATAGTATTATGCTTTTGTTCAACCTCATGACTTACAATGGTTATACTGCTTTCATGGGAGTACATGGAGGTGGTCAATATGTGGATTGACCCGTATCAGAATCCATTAATCCATAACTTCCTAGTATGTCAAATGTGTGCACCTATAAAGCAGTAAAAACATCACATTTGTTTGATCAATAAGTACTTTTTTACTGACTAGTAAACTTCAGAGAGACTTGCAGAACGGTTTGTTTCAGCCTTTATTTTTGTCATAGATTTAATTTGTTAGTGCTTTTACAGGTGCTCAAAGACGCTTTACAGATATAGTGAAAAGAACAACAAAAAAATATATAAAGTTAAAGTCAAATAATACAAAAACAATCCCACATTAAAAGCCAGATTGAAGAGGTCAGTGTTTTGAAGGTGGTGAGGTCAGTGCAGTCTGATGGGTCGGGGGAGTGAGTTCCAGAGGGAGGGGGCAGCAACGGAGAAGGCTCTGTCGCCCCAGGTCCGGTGATTGGTGCGGGTGGGGATGGATAGGATAATAATGCATCAAAGACTACAGTAAGCTTGTGCTTAAAGCAGCATTTCCATGACTGCAGGGTCCTTGTAAAGGCTGAGTCAGTGGCCTGCCTTGACACAGATTGACGGACGCAGAGTGTTACAACGTATGTCATTCCAGCATTATGTAAAACATCATTGTGCAATTTTTAATCTTTTCTTTTTTTAAAGAATCAATTTACAACTGTGCCATTAACTTGCAACATTTACAAAAACAATCATACTGCCTTCAGTACGTATTATTTATAATAAGCTCTCAAACTAAGTGTGATTTACCCCCAGAATTGATCTGCAAACAGCACTCACTCTGTACCACCTTTAGGTTGATTTGGACACCATTCATCATAATACATAGACCATCATTCCAGAGCCAAGTCAATCCTGGAAGATGGAAAATAAAGATTATATGTAATGAAAAGCTTTTAATATTTGTATTCTGTTGGCACCACCAAAACCTTACGTCTTTGCAAGCTGCTCCTCGAACCCACGCTGGTTCAGAAGCCATCTGCTCGGTGATCATACTCAGCGTAGTTATGGATGGAGGCAAGGTTTCCTCCCAGGCTCTGACTGCATCTACAATAGAAGACTATTCAAAAGCAATCTAAATCCATATTAATACTTTTCTACCTCAGACTTAGCCCAACTCCTTTTTTCTGGTTCAAAAAAGGAAAAGGCGATCACCATATGTAGTCCAAGAAGACAACCTGAGTGTGGTGCTTGACCTTTGGCCTGACAGAGGACGGTGGTTTTTGAACCCTCGACCGCAGGCCCCCTGACGTTAGAAGTGCTTTCTGAGGACAAACATGAGAGTGGGTCACATTTAATCGGAGGCAGTCGCTGAGTCTGTTTTTACAAATGAGTGTTTAATCCTTTTATTGTAAAAGGCCTGAATGATAATACATCACATTTAATTAGTTGTGCCTAAATCAATATGCACAATAAGGAAATACAGACAAGAAGAGGGTCTCTAAAAATGCTCTGGAAAGAGTTCAAATAAACACATTTCAATTGTATTTCCTCCAGAAGGGCAGCTCAGCGAAAGAGGGCAAAAAGGCAGTTTGACGCACTTTAACCTCTTCTGTAAAGCACATTTATATTGTTAAAGCTTTCAACTATGGTCAAAAGCTGAGATTGCGGCTACTGCTCATCTAAAACTAGCTACCGTTACCTTAGGTTTAGCTTGGTTTGTGTCTCATTTAGTCATGTGGAGAAAAAGCCTTAAACACTTAATGAGTAATTAGGTGAAAAAGTGATAGTAAAATAAGTTGTATCTGCAGTTTAGACCTGACTCTTCCCTTGATGTCTCCTGCTTTAACTATCAATGTCTGGTCTCTCTTACAATTTAAAAAGCTATGTCAATTATATCAGTATATGGAATCATATCCTTTAAATAGTAAAACAATTACCAAAAGCCAGATCCCATTCTTACTTATCTTTGTTACTTTTGTGATGTAGGACATCATTAATGCATTTGGTTTGCATATATTCCAGAATATGATGCATTTAATAGTTCAATATATATGGTATACATGCTTTTCTGTGAAGTTAGCTTCAACAATAAAGGTTTGCTTCGATATTACTGCACACAAAATGTATCAAGAGATACTCACCATTAGCTCTAGTCAGAGCCATCATGGCACAAGCTAGAGACACAGTCAGCATCCTGGTTGATGTTGAAAGAGCTGATGTGATAGTGATGAGAGAAAAGAGCAAGAAAGAAATGAGGCTGAGAGTAAACCTCCTGGAAATATATCTTCTCTGTATCAGCTTGTTGCTTTGGCCTTCATGTGCAGCCTGTTGAACCAGACAGACATCAGTTTGAATACTTGTCCACAAATCAAAGCTCAACGCACTATTTTTTTATAAATCAAATATGTTATGGGATTGTATGTTTTCAATGTCAATGCTCTCTTATCAAACATTCACCGTCTTATTGTGTTTTTTCAAGTTACACAAATAAAAAATAAATGTACAGGAGTATTTTTAAAAGAGTTATCTTTTATTTCATTATGCTCTTTTTATACAGAGCATATCAAAGTGTCTCAGGTACTCAAAACCCTTGTCTTGCATTTTAAATAATATCTACATAGGACAATTTCTTATTGTATATTTAATATATTGACTCGGTATGAGTTTCTAAATTCAACTCTGAAAGGTACAAACTATACAGAGTCTGTCTTGGAACAGTCTGCAAAAGGAATGGAAGCTGAGCAATTTGGTTCCACTAAATGTTTTTAAAGCAAGGACAGATGCTATCCAATCAGAAACTGTTGGAACCGGTAAATGTTACTAGCTATGTAAACTGTAGTCGCTGTAAATATGATGTATGATGTCCTTTTTGTTTTTCTGTTATGTTTATGTATTCATGTGGAACCCTTGAAAAAGAGATCAATGATCTCAATGGGATTCACCTGCATAAATAAAGGGTTGAAATGAAATGAGAACCTGGCTGTATTCATGTGAAATTCCACAATAAAATCAATAAATTGCCAGTCTGGTAAAGTGTCTTGCTTTTGTTTACATATATAAGGGTTATAATACTGCACATTTGCTCCCAGCTTTATGAAATGAGTGTCAAAAAAGCAAACATTTCCTTCATAACCCAAATATTAAGTGAGTGTTTTATAAAATATATTATTTATTTATTCTTCATTATTACAAAGTACACATTTGTTTTCGAACACCACGCAACTGACGCACAGCAACAGACTCCCGGTTGTGCGTCATCTCCAGGCGACAGAATCCAGCTTCGCGCCAATCAGTTGTGGCATTTCAATACTTTTCTGACCCTAAACGGCGAGGAAGCCTGTCAATAATGGTACGTGACACATTTAAAGCTATGTATTTGCACTTCTCTGTACGCTGTCTTCGTAAACACCGTGGTTGCATAACGCCTAAAGTAATCCTGTTGTGTTGTTGAACCTGCTCGCTGCTGCTGATCCTGAAGTTAAGTGTGTTAGCTGCAGCTAAAGAGGAAACATATTCAGAAATTAATCAAAGTTAGCGAGCAACACATACTCATATTTTGCATGCTGATTTGTTAACGCAGTTCAAATGATGCACATTTAGTTGAAAACAAATATTTTAACTGCACCATAGCATCAATTTGCATCCAATAAAGTGTTGTATATTCCAATAACAATTTGTCATTATGTGAGGATATAACTAGAACTGCAACTAATGCTCGGTTTGATTATTAATTAATCTGTAGACTATTTTCTAGATTCATACTTTCCTCCTTAAATAGTGTAAACTGTCCCTCCCTTTTTTCAGAGTCCAAGATGATGTCTTTAAGTGTGTTCAAAGATATTCAGCAAAGGAGCAGGACATCTTAACATCTGAGAGGCTTTACTTTCTGCCATGTTTGCTAGAAACTAGAACTAAATAGTTAAAGGACAGGACTTGTGTTTGTGCAAACAGGACATCAGGCGGTTCTTTGCACCGACTGCAAGCAAGCCTGCGGTTCAGAAACCAGCTTCAAATGGAAACATCAAAACAGAGGAGGAGGAGAAGAAAAAGAAGAAGAAGAAGAATCCTCTCTCTTCAGATGAGGAAGTGAAAAAGAAAGAGACCACCAAGGCAAGAACATTATGCTTATCTCCCGCCTCCTTCCCGTAGTGGTTCATCTGTTGCCTCATCTTATTGATCAAGTTTAATTGGGGTTCATATGCTTCAGGTGAAAAGCTCCAAGACAGAGGAGAAACTCAAGGATGGTGACAAAAAACGGAAGAAGCAGACGGTCATAGTGTCTGGTATGTATGATCTTTTCTGATTTTTGAACGGACGTAATGTAACAGTTGTAGCAGTTGTAGCTTTTCTCAGACGCAGAGGGATACTGACTTGTTGTGAAAAGTATTATATCACGGCTAAGAACCAATCAGATTGCTTAATTTGACTTGTCCGTTTTATGCCACTGCATAATTCCCATGATGCACTGTGCTGCTGTTTGTGCCTCTTGTATGTCATCATTACATGTCAGGCACAAAGCATAGTATCTGTTTTTCAGGGGACACAGTTAGTTATTTTTCATCACTAATTAGGGACTTTTTGATCAGTTGTGATGGAAGGTTAAACACATTGCTGCGTATTCGTGGCGCATCATGTTTTTCTTTCTGCTCAGACTCCGAAGACGAGGAGCCAGTGAGAAAGTCAAAGAAATCCCCCAAAGAGAAACAGAAGAAGAGCAAATCAGAGACGCCTCCCAAAAAGGACCCTGTGCAGTATGTCTCTGAGACAGGTAATGGGTCCATGTCAACTGATATCCATTTCATCATTTATTGCCACATTTTGTCTTGATGGCGATTGAGGACATTTCAATGATTATACACTTGCACTCTGGATTTGCCATAATTTAATAAGACTTTTTTGTTTTTGGTCGTAGACTCAGACAGCGACTCATTTCAGACCCTGAAGAAGGTCTCCAAAACTAAACCCAAGCAGAACGGCACGGCCAAACAGACAAAGTCAGACACTCGCCCCGGAGCCAAAGAGGGACTGAAGTCTCCCGTCACTCCCTCCTCCGCCAAGGGGAAAACTGCAGTGAAGTCTCCTCCTACACCCGTCACCCCTAAGTCCGCCCCGCCTCCTGCCCCCAAACACACCCCCACTTCAGTACTCGACTACTTCGGCAGTGCAGCTGTCCAACGTTCAGAGAAGAAGCTCGTAGCAAGCACCAAACGAAAGGCGGTGAGTGCTGATAAAGGATTGTGTCTTCTCACCTCATGTATGGCTTTTTCATCCAAACTGTCAGGATTTGTGGCTTCCTGAGAATCAACCACTCAACTCTACTGATAACAGTTTTTTTTAGTCTTTCATTAAAGTATGAAACCAGGATCCTTTCACAACAAAGTGACCTTGTGAATGTGTCTTCTCCGCAGCCAACTCAGGACACAGATGATCTGAGTGATGAGCTAATCGCCAAACAGCTGCAGATGCACGAGGACATGGAGGTGGGTCGATCACCATACAGCGGCTCATTCATTCCACTCGGAATTACAGAAGAAACAAGTCGATTGGTTAGACTATTGACCAATAACAAGTCCTTATTTTCAATATTCTGTGTATTTGTTAATGTTTTTAAGTCACTTTTGAAAGTTAAAAGTCATTATAAATATTTTGCTGCTCTGACTAAACCTTTTACTACTGATGTTGTTAAAAAGTAAGCTTATTGTTTTTTAATTTTTTTTAATTTAATTATTTTTTCTAACTCAGCTGGAGAAGCAGGTCCATGAGGATGAGGAGTTTGCCAGAACTCTAGCCATGCTGGATGAGGAGCCTCAAGCGAAGAAGGTAGTTAAAAACAACAACACAAAGGCATATCCACCTTTTGATTTTCACAAGTGTCATTAAATAGGATTGTGTGCGTGTGTCCTCATCCAGGCTCGTAAAGGCTCTGAGGAAAAACCAGCCCCTACCACATTACCTAAAAAGAGCAGTCTGGATTCTGCAGCAGGCAGCCTGAGCAGTCCGTCAAAGAGCAGCCGCAGAGGCAGCATGTCGGAGGATGCCATTAGTCCCACCCCTAAGAAGAACCCCGCCTCCGTCAGAGCCAGCTCCAAACTGGCCACGATGAAGAAAGAGCAAGAAGAGAGAGATGTATCGTCAAAGAGCAAAACAATTATTTCGCCATCAAAAATCAAAATCTCCCCCAAAAAGGAACCCCTCGCTTCTCCGAGCTACGAGAAGAAGTTCACTCCCAAAACAGGAACCACGGTTAAAACGTCTCCCAAGAAACCAGAGGTGAGCAAGGTACAGGTTTACCTGTTAAACTGCATTGTATCATGTCATGGTAGAGATTATTAATCAATCCATTTATTTATTTCTTCCATCATAATTAAACATTAGCAAAAAAAACACATGTATGTACACAACATCTATTCAAATATATGTAATTGCTTTTTCTCTAAAGCAACTTGTAAGTACAATGAAACATGAAGATACATACTTGGAAAAGCATGAATCCTGCAAGGACATGAACTTTCCATGATCCAAACCATTGCAAGTGCTACTGCATTAGCTTCAGTCTAGTTCAGTGCTACAAATAGTAATGGAGAATTGGTTTCTCCTTTTCTTAATCTGATCAGAGCACGAGTACGAGTCCTGACGACGCAGAGAAGAAGAAGAACACGGCAGCTTTCAGGAACTTCCTCAACAGGGACGGACCCCGAGCTCTGGGCTCAAAGGAAATCCCTCAGGTAACACACAGCGGCCTTCACACCGTCCACCATCTTTCCTCAAACTGCCTTTGTTTGGTTCCTTATCACTGAGACGTGTGTGTGTGTGTTTTCCAGGGTGCAGAGAACTGTTTGGAGGGCTGTGTGTTTGTGCTGACGGGGGTCATGGAGTCCATGGAGAGGGATGACGCTAAATCCCTGATCGAGCGCTACGGAGGCAAGGTGACAGGCAACATCAGCAAGAAGACCACCTACATGGTGCAGGGCAGAGACAGCGGAGTCTCCAAACTCGAGAAGGTGACCCCCCTGATCCAGAAATACAAAAAAAAAATAATAACACAAAAATATGTGTGATTGATTTAACTTGAACTGTTTCCTAAGTTATAGACATTGGATCTGTCCTTTAACCTTATAGTTTGTGGCTTTGTGCTCAGGCGGAGAGTCTTGGGACCAAGATCCTGGATGAAGATGGTCTGTTGGAGCTGATCAGCACCAAACCTGGAAAGAAGTCCAAGTACGAGATCGCTGCAGAAGCTGAGGTACGCTCTCATATTTTTACTCAACAAGCTGTGACAAAGTGATTTTGTTATTTTTGGCTCTTCACTTTTGCTGTAACAATGTGCATGTCCCCTCTTTGGGCCACATCCAGGTGTACTGATTCTGATACAGAGTTCGTTATAGCAGCAGAAACATGCCATTTACTTTCAGTTGATCTTGACTTTTAGAACAAAGCCTCAAAGACCAAGACCCCCCCCGGCAGGACTTCAAAGAGCACCCCCACATCTCAGAAGATCTCTCCCTCTAAGGGTAACTCCCGCTCCCCTCACACCCCGAGCCCCTCAAAGACCGGCCTGGCTCCGGGCCACGGCGCCGGGACCCGAGGCAGAGATACCCCCCCGGGGAGGGGCTCGGCCCACACAGCCCGGAGGGAGCTGGGCCTCTCCTCTTCCTCAGCGGCCTCCCCCTCAGAGAAAGGGGAGGACGCCAGCCTGCTGTGGGTGGACAAGTACCGACCACTCTCTCTGAAGGCTGTGATTGGCCAGCAGGGAGATCAGAGCTGTGCCAACAAGCTGGTCCGCTGGTTGCAGAACTGGTACCGACACCATGGCAGCGGCACCTCCAAACCACCAGGTAGCAGACGGGTTATCGTGTTGTGTTTTTAGGTGTGAGAAGTATTCCGAGTAATGATAACAACTAAGCAAAGTTTATTACAGTGTTTGTAAAACCTGTGTGAAATGCCCTTTTAGTAATCGGATCACAATTCACATTACAGTCCGTGTGGTCAGACTTATTTCAAATAAGATTTGATCTCTGATACAAAGATGTTTTGAGGGTAGGCATGCAGCTTTGCTCCTCTGAGTCTTGCGGGCGGGAAAAGTCAGTCATAGTTTAACATGAAACATGTTTTGTTGCTGTGTAGTTGCAAGGTTCGGTAAGTTTGGAGGCGGCAAAGATGACGGATCAGGATTCAAAGCTGCTCTGCTCTCTGGACCCCCGGGCGTGGGGAAGACCACCACAGCAGCCCTGGTCTGTGAGGTCAGTATAAACACACAGACTTGTTTTTAGGTGCTTTTCTTCCCAGTCTGTATTATTATCTGATTATTACTTGCCCCTTTGACAAATGTCTTAAACATATTGCTTTGTCTCTGTTTGACTAAGCCTCTCCCGTTGTTCGTGTGGTCCTGCAGGAGTTGGGCCTCAGTTTTGTGGAGATGAACGCCAGCTGCACTCGCAGCAAGAACAGTTTGAAGGAAGTGGTGTCCGAGTCTCTCAACAACACGAGCATCGAGGGCTTCTACAAAGGTGATCCCTCTTTACAGTTGCTTCTCTGCTCCAGTAGCATCTGAACCAACGGCAGCGTTTATTCATGTGCTGGTTTCTCAAAAAGGTGTACTTATGTTGCAGCGATGAGAAGTATTTTATTAATTTAATGGTTGCATGAGAGCACTGCAAAGAACAAAACTGACAACTGTTAGCATTTTGATATGAAGTTTGCTAAAACAAAAATAGCGTTAAGGTTGTCAAAAACACATATCCAGCCTTAGAATTAGATACCCATGCTTTAGAAGTGTGTTATCACATTTAGTTCTAAATGTTTCTGAATTGAAAGCTTGTTGCAAGAATCAATTAAAGGCTGTGATTTCTACAGGATGAGGTGTCACTTACGGCCCGTCACTTACGGCCCGTCCACACGGCGGCGTGCGTTGAAGCTTCAACGCTGCTTCCCATTCACTTTGAATGGGGTGACGTCACGCTTTGCCGAACGGCATTGTGGTTCCTTCATGTCGCTTTGCCTCCGTTGCTCGGGGGTGAAGGTGCAGAAAAGTTCAACTTTTCAAGCTTCATATCAAATCATAAGCCAGTACAAGCTCTAGCCAATCAAACCGCCTGCTTGTGTGTCCGGGGCGGGAGATTCATCTGATTGGTTGTTGGTCGAGCTTCAGACACGCCCGCTTCGACGCACGCTGCCGTGTGGACGCTGCGTTACTGTCGATAAAGCCGATAACTCAAGTATAGTAATGTTGCATTTTTGCCATTTTCAAGATAAGGTTTTACCTCGAGGTAAAATAATGTTCTCTTGGAGAATCAACACAGCATACATTTGTGGAGCATCTAATTGAATATTATGTAGTGTGTGTGTAACTGTTGTTGTGTGTGTTGTAGGCACGTCTCAGAAAGTGACCAGTAAGCACGTCCTGATCATGGATGAGGTCGATGGCATGGCCGGCAACGAGGACCGCGGAGGAATCCAGGTAAAGAAATAACACATTTCACTGACCAGACTCTCACGTGCAAAATGAAAGGTGTGGTTTACATTTAAAAATGTACTCCGGATGTCCAGAGACATGTCCAATCAGAGTCCAATCAGACATGTCTGATTTGTGATGAGACTCCTGTCGGTTGTTGTTAATGCATCTACAGAAACAATGACTTTAAATGAACTGCTCCTCGAAGCTGTAGCAGCAGGGGACTGAAAGCAACAACCGGCTGCATCATGTTTCTTGTTACTGAACTCTGCAGGAGATGATCAGTCTGATCAAAACGTCAAGGATTCCCATCATCTTCATGTGCAACGATCGTAACCACATGAAGATCAGGTCGCTGGCAAACCACTGCTTCGACCTGCGCTTCCAGAGGCCCCGAGTGGAACAGATCAAGGTACACACACACACACACACACGAATGGAGACAATGAGACTTGGATATATGCAAAGAGTTGCTAATAACTACACACAGCAGAAATAGACATAACTTGCTGACTCTCTGTACCCTACTTTTAAATTAAATTGGTAAAGTGAACACTCAAATGTTAATATTTAAATGTTCCTACACCTACTTGCTTTTCAGGGAGCCATGATGTCCCTTGCTTTCAAGGAGGGAATCAAGATCCCCCCTCCAGCTCTGAATGAGATAATCCTGGCCTCCAATCAGGATATCCGACAGGTAAAGGAGACGAAGCATCATTAATAATCTCTGAGGTTATCTCTAAACCCCCCCCCCTCGGCCTCCCCCCTCACCATGCCGGCTCTTTTCTTTCCCCAGGTGATTCACAACCTCAGCATGTGGTCGGCCAAAGACAAGGTGATGACGTACGATCAGTGCAAGACGGATGCAGCGAGCGCCCGCAAGGACATGAAGATGGGTCCGTTTGACGTCTGCAGGAAGGTGTTCGTCTTCGGGGACGAGACCGCCCACATGAGCTTCATCGACAAATCCGACCTTTTCTTCCACGACTACTCGCTAGCGCCGCTCTTCGTCCAGGAGAACTACCTGCACGTTCGGCCAAAGGCTGCGGGGTGAGGGAGGCTCGCTGTGTCTGTGCTAAGCTAATTGCATCCTGGCTCTTCCTAGATGAATGCTTAAACCACAAGAAAGACGTTTATCTTCTCAATTCTCAACCAACGGTTCGACTTTTCCTCTAACCTCTTTGTTCCTCCTCCTCTCCTCACAGCGGGGACCTGAAGTCCCACCTGATGCTGCTCAGCAAGGCGGCCGACTCCATCTCTGACGGAGACCTGGTGGACCGACGGATCCGCTCGGGGCAGAACTGGTCCCTGCTGCCCACCCAGGTAGGTACACACACACACACACACACACACACACACACACACACACACACTCACACTCACACACTTAACAAGTGATGAGAGAATTATATTTTTAAATGTGTACATTTGCTATGTCTGACTGTAATTGATATCAGGTTGTCTGTGGGTTAGTAACAGTTGATCCACATGTAATCATTGTGTCGGCCCTTTGTGGGACTCTGTGTATTTATGGAAACCTTTTTATGATTAAACTGTGACTTTTTAGTTTTGTCACGTTTCACGTTTTTTCTTGGTCTTTATTTCTTATCACTTTTGATGGCATGCTCTGCCCTGATATCTTTGACCTTTTGACTAATATAAGATAAGATGTACTTTATTGATCCCAAATTGGGAAATGTTTGCGTTGCAGCAGCATCAAAAACAAACACGGGATTGCACATAAATAGAAATGAGTAGAAATAAACAATTCTAAAATGTAATAGAAATAAAACACCATTTTAAAAAGTAGAAAATATACAGCAGACCGCGAAGATAAGAAATGTATAAACTGACAATAAAACACTATTGTGCCAATTTTCAGTTAACACAATATAACAATTTATTTGATAAACTAAACCATGACCTTCAAATACTCCACATATTCCTCATTGTGTGTGTGTGTGTGTGTGTGTGTGCTCGCAGGCTGTCTATGCCAGTGTGTTACCCGGCGAGCTCATGAGGGGCTACATGAGTCAGTTCCCCACCTTCCCCAGCTGGCTCGGCAAGCACTCCTCCACCAGCAAGCACTCTCGCATCGTGCAGGAGCTTTCCTCACACATGGGATTAAAGTGAGCCGGCCTTCCTCACTGTCCTCTGAGTATTCACTCGTTGTAGTCGCAGTATCTGACTGTCCTCTGTGTATTCACACGTTGTAGTCGCAGTATCTGACTGTCCTCTGTGTATTCACACGTTGTAGTCGCAGTATCTGACTGTCCTCTGTGTATTCACACGTTGTAGTCACAGTATCTGACTGTCCTCTGAGTATTCACTCGTTGTAGTCGCAGTATCTGACTGTCCTCTGTGTATTCACTCGTTGTAGTCACAGTATCTGACTGTCCTCTGTGTGACCCCTGCAGGACGATGAGCAGCCGGCAGGCGGTGAACCTGGACTACCTGTTCTACCTGCGCCAGGCGCTGCTCAGCCCGCTACAGAAGCTCGGAGCGGAGGGCGCCGCCCAGGCTGTGCAGCTGCTGGACGACTACCAGCTGGTCAGGGAGGACGTGGACAGCATCATGGAGATCAGCGTGTGGGGGGGGCAGCCAGACCCCTACTCTAAACTAGAGTCAAAGGTTAGCAGGAGTCTAAATGGTTGAGATTTTGGAGATTGGATTGAAAACGCATAACAAATTATACCAGTTATTCCAGCATCTATCGGAGTGTCAATCTGCTTCGTCCCTCTATACCTATAACTGTTACACCCAATTCTAAATACACTTCCTAACCTGTTTAAATGTTCCATCAAGGGCAACATAAAAAAGTGAGTGTTTTTAGAGAAATCGGGAGCAGCAGAAACAAGCTTTAATAACATTAACGAAGCGAGTTGATGTTTGAAATGTGAACATGTTCCTAAGCCTTTCTTTATGTATACATGCTGAGCAAGTAGAGTGAACACATTACATACATGACTACATGACATGTAGTCATTGGAGCAATTATGAATTTAAAACAATAATTAGTATAGCAGCTTCTATTAACAACTTTTTTCACTTTTGGTTCAACAGCAAATCGCAGAGGCTAAAATTGTCACAGATTAGAAATGTCACCTTTGCCGATTTGCACCCAACAAACTCCAGAGCCAGGTTTTCATCTTAAATAGGTCTCACTTGACGCACAACAACTGTTCTCTATCATTTGTTATTTTAACTGTTCTTCACAACCTCAAATAAACTGGTTACTCCTTAATAGATTTTAAATGGTCAAAGACAAGCACAGCTCATAGTATATTTGTGTAGGTGTATAGAGCCTATATTGAATATTGCCTTTTCACAAGAGATTTTGTGAATGGGGGAAATAAGAGTGATTTATTGCAACATTTTGTCTCCTCTCAGGTGAAGGCAGCGTTCACCCGGGCCTACAACAAGGAGGTCCACCTGACGCCGTACTCTCTGCAGGTCGTGAAGAAGGGCCGCCGCGGGGGTGGGGGTGCGGGGGAGTCGGAGCTGGGAGCGGAGGAGGTGGACAATGAAGCGCAGGAGTCTGAGGACGAGGGCGTCAAGTTGGACGCCATGATCAAAGTAAGAGCATCAACACTCTAACATTCACTGCGTGCAAAGCGATGTGTTCATATCTTCTAACGTCTGTGCGGTGTTCCTCCCTGCAGCAGAAGAAGGGCAAACCTATCAAGAAGAAGGAGAAGAAGGAGACAAAGGAGAAGAAGGAGACAAAGGAGACGAAGGAGGCTTCTGGGAAGGGGAAGGGGAAAGGCAAAGGAAAGGCCAAGAAATGAACACGGTCCTGCCCCCCCTCAACCCCCACAGACTATTACACTCTTTCTCTGCACTTAGAGACCCTCTGCTGAGCATCAGTGTGTAGTGAGTCAGGTCTTAACCTCCGCTGGGAACTCACTCGTCCCTCCTCTTTGACTAGATGGCTCAGAAATGTCGTCCCACTTTTTGTACTTCCTGTCGCTACGCTCGGAGTGTCTCTATAATGAACAAATGTATAATACCAGCTTGCATCATGTGTCCTCTGTAGTGACGTGCGTCTCATCAGGAGGTTAGAGCATTTCCACCGTCATCAGTTAGTGATCCAGGAGTGGAGGCTGTAAATAATGTGACTCGGCTGTACGGGACTGTCAGACTTTGTTAGGACTTTAATACAGAGCTCTGCGGTTAGCTCTGCGGTTAGCTCTGCGGTTCCTGTAAATTGCCATTTTGTAAAAAAAACAATTCATGAGGATAAATAGAAATATGTTGGTCATATTTGTCTGTGGTTGATTTCTTTATCAGACCCTTTTTAGAAAATGTTTTAGGCTGGTATTACGTTTTATTTAAAATCAGATGGATGACACTTGTATAGAGATCATGTTCAGATACTGTGACTCACATTTATTTAAAAAAAACTAAGCCGCTCAGAGGATAATTCACAACGGATTTGAAGTTGTATTCAGTGTTCACTCTGCGAAGCAACGTGATGAAGGGTTTAACTACAAATCATTATAAAAAACCATCTTAATGATCATTTCTAAACTCCTCCAGAACATAAAAGCCCGTTTGAATCATCTTCAGCCACTCCAAGAACAAATACGAACATTTCATTTAAATAAACAGCTTTCTTTATTTGATTTATTATTTTTCAGTTGTTAGCATATTAAGCATCTTTAAAAAATGTAGCTACTCCTATGATTTTCACATACAAAAACTAAAAGCTGCTTACAATCCATCCAAAATATATATATATCTGACATATTTAAACAAATACAAAAGGACAATACATCTATATACATGTGATGAGTTGATATGTTGTCACTGATCGAGGTCCTCGGCCTGCAGGTATTTGGAACAGTCAGTTATCTTCTTCACCTGTTTGACACTCAGAGCCTCGGAGCACATGGGACACGTCGTCTCAGTCTCCAGCAACCTGAACACAAAAATACATTCAGTTTAGATGTGAGAGTGACAACCCTCATTTCCAGTGGCGTTTTTATATGTACAAAAGTGGTGGGGCCCAAAAACGTAGATGTCTATAAGCTTCTGCAGAGAGGTTCATGGCTGGTGAGGCACTGGCACTGACTCTTCAGGTTTACAAATATTATATTTTGACCTAAATCAAAATATAATATTATTTATTTGTCTGATGCTTCAATTAATTTTAAACAGACAGTTCAACAAAAGGATACCCAAAAAATGTAATTTTATCATTTAAATATTGAATTGTTCTCTCTTAGTAAGATCCCATTTTCAATTAAATTGCAGTCTTACCTTGACTTGAAGATGAAGTCCATTTGCCTATCCCTCTGGACAAAAATCTCTTACTTTTTTGTAAAAGTCCTCCTTATGTTCTTGTAGTTTCAAAAGTCTATCATAAATCTAATCTAATCAATAGATTTATGATTCGAAAATTATAAAAGTAGGGTAGACATGTGGATATTATCAGGCTGAACAAAACGTGCATTTATCTAACCGGTTTGTTTCCCACAGATCTTATTTGGAGCTATTTTCTAAAATCCTATGGAGAAATCTCATTGCTTTTTTGTCGAGGGAAGCCATGCGCAGTTTACTTCCGGGTTTTAGGACGCGTCACTGCAGCTCTCTCTCCTCCTATTCACACACACCACACTTTTCGCAGCACACGTATTTACAGCCAATCAGCTCTGAATTATGTGAGATGACGTATGGTGGGGATCGCAGCACTATGCCCCTATGGTCATTATTTTTTTGCCACACACATTAAATAGGAAAATATTCTGAGCATGCGCAGTGTAGTTTTTACAGTCACCGTTCACTTAAACAGGGGCAGGATCGGGTTTTGTCCCACAGGGCTCTAAACAGCTCAACACTGTAGACACTAATTAGAAGAACACAGACTAAAACAGCAATGTACAGACGAATCAGATGATTAAACATGATCTTAAAATATATTTTTTAATTTATTTTTTGCATTTTTTTGTAATCATTATTTGTAATACTTTCTGCTGACACTAGGTGGGCTGTGCCCCTAATGACCAGTCGCCATTGCTCATTTCACAGGTTAAATATGAAGTTACAGCAAGGAGCGTTTAGCAAAAAGATTCGGAATGCACCGTTAGCCTGGCTTTGTTAAAAGGTGCCTGCCAGCACATCTAATACACACAATATAATCTGTCAGTTTAAACTCTACGAAACCACGTGTATGGTACAGTGACATCCTCGTATCAATCTTATCACTCTTAGCAGGAAAGCCAATAAGCGTATTTCCTAAAAAGCCCAACTAATTCTGAATTAGAGAAACGAAGGTGCCAGTGGAGCTCTAAACTAGCAAACTGCTACCGTCCAGTTGATTTGAGAATCAGAAGGCCACTGTTTAAACCAGCTGATCCCTTTGGAAGATTTCACATTTAAAAAAGGTCTATGAAAAACAAAGAAGTGCCTAAACTGTCTGTATGGGTAGTAGCAAACTAAATATAAATGAAAGCATAACTTACAGAGTGAACTGAGAGTAGAGTGAGGGGAATTCACAGTGAGGACACACAGACCAGTCTTCTTTCAGCATATGCCGACCCTGAGAAAACAGAAGGGCAAAGATATCAAAAGATACAAAACACAAGGGAAACTATTGGGGTGTTCGAGTCAGTGGTTCTGTGTCGTACCGTGGAGATGCAGTAGGGCAGGTTGTTCTTGCAGGAGATGCAGAGCAGTTCGTTCCGCGGCAGCTGAGCGCCACAGAAGGGACAGGGGGTCGTCTCCTGCTCCAGCTCCGAGGTGTCGGGACGTCTGAGGTGAGGATGGATGTGCAGGGAGAGGACACGTGTAGGAAAGGAAGGGAGGTTAGAACAGAGCAGGAGGGGGAGTTTGACAGAACACAGGAGGTGTGAACATTCTCACCGAACCATGGCCTCGATCTTCTTCCTGTACTTGGAGTCGATCTCGTTCCTGTACTCCGGTCTCATCAGCATGGCGGCAAAGCTGAAGGCCGAGTTCTTCAGTCCGGCGCGGTGACACTCGATGACCGCTGACGTCAGAATGGGAACCACATCTACACACAAACACTGATTAGACCTCTGTTTGGATTTCTTTATGTTGGGGACATTTCAACTTGCTTTAGATTTGTTATCATGTGATTTGTAGAGTTCTCTGTGTGGACTCACGTGCGGGGAACTTGCTGATATTGTTGCTGACCCGGATGAGCATTCGAGCGCCTTTTAGGTGGTCCCCCCTCTTTACATGGATCTGCATAATAACACAATATATAAAGTCAGCAACACAACAGTACCATTTTTTACAAAAGACGTTCTTGACATCCTACTGTATACTATATTATGTTGCCATTTTGTATGAGCTAATCTACTACTTCTAGAATATTCACATACTACACTATTATGAATTATTATGACAAATGATTTTTTAAAACTTTTTTACAACATAATATACTGTGACTTTTGTTTGAAATACTATAAATACATGAAATAACCTTTTATGACATACTATCGATTTATGGCATGCTCTGCAATGACTTCTTTATGACATACAATACTATGATTACTTATTTATATATATTTGTTATCCTTAACAGTCTATCAACAAAGACTAATAATAATAAATAATACATTATATTTATATAGCACTTTTCTTGAACTCAAAGACGCTTTACAGTATAAGGGAGGACAGATAAATAAGGACAAAGACAGTCAACAGGAATGGATGGGGGGGGGGGCTTATGGGTAGACAGAGGTGAAGATATGAGTTTTGAGGTGGGTATGGGAGAGTGTGGGACTCAGAATCACTAGACACTAGGGATGGCGAGATGAAGCCTTATGAAGCTTTCCAGCCAATTGGTTCTCACGAGGCTTCATCATGGGCTTCATCTGAGCACAAACCCCCCCTGCTGGTCAAAGTGTGTAAAACAGGCACATGACATCTCAACAGTGTGCTCTCTCATACCGAGTTCCCAATGAGCAAAGCCTTAGAATAACTCTAAACAACGAACATAAAATCATATTTTCATGTCAACAATATTGTATTTATTCCAATGATTGTGATTGAAAAGCCTAAGGAGGCTGGTAAACATTGCAAAGAGGGATTTGTATTCCTTAATGATATTGAAAAAGGCTAAACCATATCAAAGAATACATTTATTAACTACATTATCTCATTCATCTCATAAAAACAAAAGACGTATTGACGAGTCATGGAACCAGGGACCCTGCGGTTGTGAGTCAACTGCTTTCCAGCTGAGCCACAGCCCACACACTGTCTACCTGAAAACACTGCACGCTATTTATTCCTGTATTTATTTATGCTTGTATTTATTTATACTTATGACATGTTCCGACCTCTATATAAGTGAGGGTCTGAGCTCTCTTAATTCCATCGTGTCAGCGGGCCCGGGTACAGGAGGGGTAATATGGTTCTTATTATACATCCATGGGTAATATGAGCGCTGTGGTTCAACCGCTTCCTGAAGCAGTCACGTGGTATCGAGGGGCAGCGAGGCTTCGTTCGTCCTCGATGACGTCACTGGCCCAAAACGATACAAGCCTCGATACAAGCTTCACAAAAAGCTTCGGGGATTACTCGACACACGCTCCGAAGCCTCGGCGCAATACGTAACATCACTACTAGACACCATGACGACAGTAAACATCGCTAACACACAGCAGGCGTTCTGACCTTGACCAGCAGGTAGGAGTGGAGGATCATCAGATTTGTGACCATCTCAGCAGGGATCTTAATCTTCTGGGCCTGCAGCTCCGTGTACATGCTGAACAGCACGTCATGGGCATTGCGGTAGTTCCCTGGAGGAATAACATGTAGAAAAAAGAATGAGGATTAGAAATCTCACAGAATGTTATTGGTGCACAGTGTGACGACGTGCCTGCACACTGCTCCTCTCTGGCGATGATGATGGCGGTGCGAGCGGCCTCTCTGAACAGCTGCAGCGCCATGTACAGGCGGAACAGATACTTGGCATCCTGGGAAGAGGAAAGAAAGGTCATCTAACCATCACCAGTTTAGTACACAGTGTCACTCAGGGACTGATTTACACACATTGTATTCACAAGTGGCAAAGGACACAAAACGGCTGCATTCAGAAGATGTGGATTTTGGGATAAAAAGATATAGAAGGATCTGGGTAAAGCTTTTATTTGAGTCTCGTCTCTTTTGGTCGACAATATGGCACTGTGATGTTGTCAAATGACGTTGGTGCTGTCTCGCTGTTCATTCCAGTGACGGAAAAAGTTGTTGACAAAAACATCCAGTTTTTTCATTAACTGTTGCAGTGTGTGTACAAATATGAACCCAAAAACAAATGAAGAGACACTTCACACACCAGACGAGGAGCAGGAGAGACATGGAGAGGGAGAATTGACTATAAATACATTAAAGATGTGTTTTTAAAATAAAATACTGGATATATTCCACCCAAAGGGAAGCCACAGCCGTTGACACACATGCAATGGAGACGGCTTCAGAGTGTTCTTTACCTTGGGCATACCGTCACTTTCTCCCATCAGGTAATCTATCAGCTGATTGGTCAGAGAACTGTCCCTGGCCTGACCCACCTGAAACCCAAAACAATGAACAAACTGTTGACATTATTCTGTACATGCAGTGTGATGCTCAGTGAGACACTGCTCTCACCGTCTCTATGGCCATCTCCACAGCCAGGTTGTCCTCAGTGTTGGGACACTTCAGGAAGTGCTTCAGGGCCTGGGACGCAGAGAGAAAACATGTATGCTACTTTATTCTCCACTCGTCTCAGAGGTTCATATTGTTCCTTTTACTCCACAGCTCTACTTCCTGTCCGGAGAAAGCCATGTATCTCCAGATGTGATGATGGTGTGATTGTGATAATCAAAATCGAGGAGTGTTCTCACTCTGCTGTACTGGCCACACTTCTGGAAGAACTTTCCGGCCTGCAGGTGTTTCTTCTCTCCCTCGAAGTAGAGCGCGATGCTCTGGTAGTCCTCCTGCGTGGCCTCAGGACCTGACGAACACACCACAGCAGTCAAGCTTTAAGATTCAACTTATAGACAGTTTTATTGGACCTAGTGGTAAAACATTATTAGCAAATACTGCAAGAGGAAATAACATAAGACCCATTCAGCTATAGAATAGTCTGTATGTTCTATACAAACATTCACACAGTGACGTACCAATGATGTCGGCGTAGACCTCCATCTGCCCGTGCTGCTGGGCCAATTGGAAAGCTTCGTCGTTGCACTGAGACAGAACCAGGAAGTGGATGGCTGAGCCGTAGTCGTTCAACCCCAGGAAGAACCTGAGACACACACAAACATATGTGAAAAATGTAGTAAATAAAAAAAGAAGCAAAGGGAAAGGATTTGGACAAAGTTAAGAAATAACGCCACAGAAATCTAGTTAGCAACGACACTGATCACTAATCAGTGAAGAAATGTAAAATCTGCTCATACCAGCTTTTCAAATGAGATGCATCTTGTCTGTTTTAATTCATTGTAAATAGTTATGTTAAAGTGGTTGAGTCTTAGACTTTGGTGGGATAAACACATTTCCTAAATGTAACAGTTAATCGCATATCTAGGGAACCAGGAGACTAAATAAGGAGGGGGATCATTAACAATGTAATAATGTTAAAAACAAATTAAGTTAATGAAACCAAAGGTTACTAGTACTATCTCTACTGTGACGATAAGTAAAGTACAGAACTACTTGGCTGTGGTTGTTTGTAGACACCTCTGCTCTTGTGTGTCCTACCTGGCCACCATCTTGGCTCCATCGATGCTCTGCGTCTCCCTGACGATGCGGACAGCCTCCTCGGGGTTGTTCAGGTGGTCGAGCAGCACGCGGATCACGTTGTCCCAGTCCTTGGCGCTCTCATAGGCCTGTGCTGCTTCTTTGTACCTGGTGCACAGATTACACATTACACCTGCTCCGCCTTTAATGATATCATATCTCCAAGGTGACGCAGATTCACTAAGAACCTACTTGCCGTCCGCCTCCTTGGCCTTGGCGTACTGCAAGTGGATCTTAGGAGAGGAGACATGTTGGAGCAGCTCGCCCACCTTCGCCCTGTGTGCCAAAGAAGGATAAAGTGAACTTGTACAAAGAAGGATAAAGTGAACTTGTACAAAGAAGGATAAAGTTCCAGGAGGGTGTTGGTGTTGGTCTCACCAGTTCTTGCAACGAATGTAGACCGAGGCAGCTTTGTCATAATATTGTCCTTTTTCATAGAGCTGAGCAGCTTCAGAGAATTGCTGTAAAAGAGATTCATGAGATTTTATTTGTCACATACTTAGACATTATCTGACGCTCAGAAACATGCAACACTGCTCTGGAAACACACACTATGAAACACAAACATATCAGATCACTGTAGTTCACAGTAACATCTGATATTGTTTTTTTAAAAACGTCCAAAACATATAATAATAATGATAATAATGATACATGTTATTTATATAGTGTTTTTCCTGATGCTCAAAGCGTTTTACAAGCAAGTAAAGAAGAAAAATAACAACAAAGTAAAAAGTGCTAAGCTAGGTGGAATAGGGGCGAGGGGTTAGTGGATTAGGAGTTGAAGGAAAGAGTGAAAAGGTGAGTTTAGAGGGATTTTTTGAATGAGTGTTGGTAGATCGGATGTGGCTGGGGAGGGAGGGAGAGAGAGAGAGAAAGAGAGAGAGAGAGGGCTTTGAAAGAGAGAGAGAGTGAGAGAGAGAGAGAGAGAGAGAGAGAGAGAGAGAGAGAGAGAGAGCGAGAGAGAGAGAGAGAGAGAGGAGAGAGAGAGAGAGAGAGAGAGAGGGCTTTGAAAGTGAATAGTAAGTGTTCGGGAAATATTTTCCAAGCCCATAACCTTGACCCAGTGTATCAGTTCAAACTGTCCTGACTGAGCACACGCACTTGTAACCTGGGCTGCTGTGCTCTCAGTGTTCTGTCTCCCTGTTCCTGCCTGTTGGCGTCAGCTGATAGAGGTGTTATGGTTCTATCTTGTTATGCACAATGTTGATTATTCTATCTGAACTAGCTAAATACACGGGTCTGGGGTAGAGTTCTTCAGAATTGACGTGGCAACTCGACCGTGAAGTCAGAACCTCTGGCTCTTGGACTTGTTTTGTGAATCCTCCGGCCGAAGCTCCTAAATAAACCCATCAGTGTTTGACATCAAAGCTCCAGCTCTCCCCGTGTCTCCTTCCTGAGTCGGTGACTCCTCCTGCATTGCTACACAGAAGTTTCCCCCACGGTAAGATTTTAAAGTCAATGAGGCTGCCTCTCTACCTTCATGCTCTCCAGGATGGCTCCACATTCCTTCTTCAGCACTCTGCTCGGGTGCTGGATGGCCTGAGCGGCTCCTCTCCGGATGTCCCCCATCCTGATGGACATCCTGGCGACGCCGGCTTTACAAGCCTCGTCATGCTCCTGGAACTGCTCCGCCAGAGGAGTATTTTGACCATGTATTAAATAAATATAATACAATATGATGGTGCTTTTTTATGAAGTATGAAATAACAGAAACCTTGAATGGGCAAATAGGCGGATAGTCAACTGTGAATAAAGTAGTTTTTTTGCAAGTGCAGAGTCATAATTCTTTTAACATTTTCAAATGGGATGAGGGGCTATGTCGGAGTTAATTCAAAGAAAGGTCAATTGAAATGATTTCACACCACTACTCAGACTGGAACCTTAATGTATTCTTTGGAAAAAACGCTCTGTACTCTCTGTGTTATTCATAACTAGGGAGCGTCACACCATAAACATGGATTTCCCAATGAACATAATAAATCATTTTGTATCCCTAAAAAGCTGAAATGTATCATCAGTTACATCAGTACAAATCTGGTTTTCTACAGTATCTTGTTATCATAACAGCGTTAACAAAAAGCTAACCAGCTAGTTAGGTCACATGTTGTATAGATAGGACACATCTCAAATGTCAACAGAAAAAGCAAAAGGTTTAAAACGTGTGATGCTGTTATCATTGCAGGAAGCTGAGATTAAATATATCGCACTTACCTTATTATTCTGGGTCATGCCTTTTTCATAGTGTGCTAGAGCGTTCACATAGTCACCGCTACAACGAGAGAAAGAGAGCGGTTAATACAGTGTAGATAGATCAGATGGTGTGTGTGTGTGTGTGTGTACTCACATAAACTCCAGGTGGACAGCATATTCCTTGGAAATAAAGGGAATTTGGGCTTCTGCTAACCTCTTAGCTAACATAAGAGCGCTGTCCCAATGCAACAGGTCTCTCCTCATCTAAAAAAAACACACACGCACACTAATATTAATTCCATTATTTACTGGATTAAAAGAAATAAGTAATAACTATTTGTCACATGTTCGCACACATGCACACATAAATAGTGTCTACGATTTTACCTCCAGGGCAACGATTGGGCAGCCTGAGGACAGATACAAGTCCTGGGCCAGGTTGTAGTCACCTAGAAACATGGCCAAATGTCCCGCCCTCAAATTCATGTCCTCTATGCCCTGGACAGAGAGAGGGGGGAAGGGGGGATGTATCAGATTTGTCAGCCTGAAACCGTGTCTGTCATTTAGAGGTTCCCCTTGTCTGTGTGTATGTGTGTGTGCGTGTGTGTGTGTTACCTGGATGCCCTGCAGGGACAGCACCATGCCCACATTGCCACTCATGCGGTACACCTGGATGGCCAGCTCCACCTCCATGTGGACCAGACAGGCTCCGCCCACCTCCGCCCAGTCTGTGCTGCTGCCTGACGACTGACACAGACCCCGGGCTTCATGGAACCTGCACAGGAACACACACACACACACACACACACACACACACACACACACACACACACACACACACACACACACACACACACACACACACACACACACACACACACACACACACACACACACACACACACACACACACACACACACACACACACACACACACACACACACACACACACACACACACACACACACACACACACACACACACACACACACACACACACACACACACACACACACACACACACACACACACACACACACTATATCATATAGTGTCTAAAGATGTAAAAACCTATCTTTCTGTTCTACATTGGAGTTGTTACAATACAGTTGTCTTTATATTGTTAATGAACCCACATGTACCCTTAACAGCATCTAACCAAAACCACAGAAAAAAAACCCATATTTGACTGAAAACCAAATATACTTCCAACTGATACTTATATAAAATATAACACATCAAACATGGTCAGTATCTCCAACATGGCCGACCTCTTGAGCTTCAGCGCCTGGGCGACCTGCTTGCTGAGCTCCGGCGGTGAGTCCGTTGTGGTGCCGGTTGAATTCTTGAGGAAGGAGTGTGTGCTCAGAGTGACTTCACTGGTCTTGCCGCTCGCTGTCTGACATGTCAGGTCCCCGTTGTGCAAGAGCAAAGGCTTCTGGGAAAAGAGGAGTGCGGTGCTTCCCACCAACACCACCCGGGGGCCTGGGCAGACAGAGAGAGGCACGTTGGTTTTTCATTAAGTACTGATAGAATCTATAGATGATAGTATTTTGTTGATTTACATATTCAAATATTTGCTGTTCGTTTTGTAATTTTTGGGGGGAATTTCAAAGACAGCTCATACCTTTAGTCACTAATAAACTATGTAGCTAAAAATATTGTTGGTTCAAATGATTAACTCACCGAAAGTGAGAATAATATCAAGCTTATTTTTACTGCAGTTTTTTGGCTCCAAGCACATCAGAGCAATGTGTGTGATGGTGGTGACCCTACCATATATGGTGGTTTTGTGCAGGGCGTAGGTGTAGACCTTGTCATCATCATACGCCACAAACACTCCTCTGTCAGAGTGCCAGTTGTCCCACAGCACTCCAGTGATGGTGGGAGAGAAGTTTGGGAGCTCGAAGCAGGAGTTTGTGGCCTAGATTGGACACACACAAAGACATGGAATATAATACATATTTAAATACATATAATCCATGATATTTAGTCACTGCATATTTAAGTATCTAGTTTTATAAGCAGCCAAAGTGCCATAGATGTAAGTTACCATATGTACTAACATTTGAAGGAGAGAGCAGGAAGCCACCGTTCTTGTCGTCGATGAAAACCAGCCGTGTGCCATTTAGGTCAGGGAACACTTTCCTCACACCAACAGAGTGGGTGTAGCTGCTCACAGTCTCCCAGTCCTCCACCAAGACACACACCACATTACCTGACTGACAAACAGATAACACCCGTTAGAAAAGGAGAGGGGGGGGTTGAGGGAGGGGAATAATAAAAGGAAAAGTGCAAAGTCAGACTTCTATTCATTACTTGCTGAGAAACCTAATTTCAATGTGGCTTTAAGAGACATCTGTAGCTTACATTAATAAGCCAAAGGAAAGTCTACGAAATAGTACTTCTGCTAGAATACATTTGAGTTGGCAGACGGAGGGGAGGATAAGCTGGGCCTTACATCAGTGCCGTAGTAAAGGAAGTCAGCGGTGAGTGCGTGGCAAAGGATCCGCCCTTTTCTGTCGTCGTCTGGAAACAACTTCATCTGTTTCTTCTCCTCCTGATCTTTGCCTTCAATCTAAACATAATACACACTGAGTATATGTAGTAAAGTCACACTATAAACAGGAAACGGGAAAGCCTGCTCAATGAAGGATGCTTGCTGGTGATAAAAAGAGAAGCAGAGCACTGACTCACCATGTGCAGCTGCACTTTGCCCTCAAACAGCGCTGCAGCGTAGTAAGAGTTAAGGCACATGCTTGCTATCGTCCCCAAATACTCAATGTCCTTCAACTTTTTAAAACCTGAGTGAGAAACAAAACTGTTAAGCCATACGTATTCATCTAATGATATACGTTTATACAAATAATAATATGTTTATGAATTAACATGGTTTTTCTTGGTTAACACACACCAGGCTTGTGGTCGATCAAGTCGTAAAACCAGGCTCTGTTGTTCATCCCCACGGCCACATGGTACGGTCCCAGCGCAATAAAGGTAGGCTCTACTTCCACTTCTATAGTCACAGGACTCTCCTGAAAAGCAAAAGGCATCAACGAGGGATAGAAGGTGGTTTGTAATTGCAGAGCAGCTAGGGATAGATATATCTCTCTAAACCAGACACGAGAAAATAACATGGTGTGAGCAGAGGTTTAAAGTAATACTGTTTCTCACCCCCTCCACCTGGTTGGACACAGTGACCTCCAGCAGCGAGGTGAGGTACGCCAGCCGGGTCCCAAAGCTGCTGCCTAGGATCGGCAGCTTGGTGAGGAAGACATGCAGCGTCCCTTTCTGAGTGGACACCGCCAACAGCTGCCCGTCGTCTGTCCAGTTCAGCTGGTCCAGACCTGGAGGAGGAGAGAGAGCATAAAGAAGTGTGTGGTGGTGCCTTCAAGACCACCCTTTGAAAGTGTGGCAGAAAAAAGAGCATTGTCTCACCTTTAGTCTCATCATCCAGCTGCACGACATTGCTGATGTCCTTGAAATCAGACAAGTCGTGGATCTTAATGCTGCAACAGAAAGCAAAAGGCTTTAGTTTTTGTTCACTTTACAAACACAGTTCTGGTGTTTATCTTGAAAGCCAGTGTGTACCTGTTGTCCCCGCAGGAGGCAGCCTTGTTTAAAGCTGTTGAGATGGCCACACTGTTGAGACTTTCTTTATGGTTGTGAGCCTGACAGAGCTCATGACCAATCTCCCTGATGTGCGTGGAGATAACCACAAAGTACCCATGGGAGAAGCCGATCAGTATATACCCATCACCATACCTGGAGAGACGCACAGAGGAAGAGAAGTGACTTATACACATATCTCACTGACATGATGAACAACCAGTGTTTTGTTAGTGTGTGTTAATGTGTAGTACCAGCGGTAGGACACAATGTTTCCATAGTGACGCTGGAAGGTCAAGTCTATCCGGTTGTCAGGGTCGTGGATATTGAAGAGCATCAGTATTTTCTTGTCCACAGACAAACTCACCTGAAAAGTCAAGAAAGGTAAAAATATGCCATAAAGTAAAACTCAAACAATGACATTTTAAATATATTGCTATATTGTGTACATTTTGGACAGCTTCAATAGGTTTTTACAGTTAAAACACATGGTGGATATCACGACCAAAGCAAACAAGTGATTCTTAAGCTCAAGACATAATATGAAAACATGTTTTATAAATGTAATTTAAAAATGATTCAGAAGATTATGGATAATTAAAGTTAGTGAGAAAGTGGAGAAGAAACCTAGACTTACGGTGTTCTCTCCTTGTCCGGATCTTTCATCCGTCTTCATCACTGAAAAGGTCATCTCAGCCGGCTCACCGTGCAGTGATGCCTGGGGAAATAACATAACATTTGTGCTTACAATGGGCATGGCATCCCAACATGACCCCACTCAAAGACCTGACTGATGACACTAACAGTGAAATGGCAATAATCTGATGTAAAACCACGTCGTTTCATGGTCTCGGCGAAGCTAACAAATTTGTCTTGCCTGTGTTTTAAGATAAGATAAGATGTACTTTATGGCTACCTGTCTGATGGTGTCCCCCTCATGATTGCTGATGCTCAGAGTGTTGTCCTCACTTCCCAGAGCCAGGAGATTCTGATTGTTCCAGCACCCACAAGTGATTTTCTTTGTGTGTTTACCTGGTATGTGTGGTGGGAGAAGGAGATAAACAATTATAGAAGAGAATGAAAACTAACAAAACTATAAGCAAGAATCTGTGTGTGCATTTGTGTTTAGTTGTATATTACCGAGTACAGGGATCTTGCGTGAGGTCTGCTGATTGTAAATCAATAGATTTCCTTTCACTGTCCCAACTGCTAACAGCGGGCCAGTCTTAGACCACAAAATAAAGGACATCTGATCTCTGTTGAAAGCAAAAACAGCAGGAAGCATACTCAGGGTTTAAGAAGTGAATAACAATTATTTCAAAGCCGCTTTCCTCCAAAAATAATGATAGTCGCTTTTGAGCTAAATGAGCTGGAATGATTTATGCTTTAACAGTGGCATTGGATTTTCAGAGGATTAAGCCAATGCTAATTTCTCTCTCTGGGGGAAGGCCATACCTCATTCCGCTGTCTATGTGGGAGGTTTTATTGACGCTGGCATCCCAGAAGTAGATGGAGCTGGATTTTGCAGCTATCACTGCCAAAATGTCCCCATCTTTATCCCAGTCCATCCCCACACAGCGCCTAAGGGAGAGGGAGGTGGGTCAAATGATGAAAGGAACTTACTGTCAAACCTTTTCAAACAGCAAGGGATTATGATCTGAACTAAAAGTAATGTTCTCACACTTACCCTGGTATGCTGAGTTCTGTCCACTGGTGTCCATGTCTATCAAATATTTTCACTGAATTGTCCTGCCTGTATGATTAGAAATACCATGCACATTTTAGGTACTCTGCTATCATGACTTATATAAAGAGAAGTATATCATCACACACGTTTGTTGTTTATTACTCACCCTGCAACAGCAATATAATTCCCAAGGCTTTTCTGCCACTTATACAGAAGGTTAGAACCCGCCCAGGCTTTATCAGCGAGGATGAAAACGCTCTGTCACACAAGGATTAGTTCGTTTTATTCGGAAAAAGGCATACAAATAACTGAAAATGCAGTGTTCTACATGAACCTTTGAAAAAATGTCAAACTCAGGAATAGTTTACAATCATTATAAAAAGAAAGATAATTGAATGTGCACTATGACTGTTCGCTGGGTACAGCAGCACTGACATATAAAAAGGTTTTAATCAAACGTCATATACACCAGTAAGAATATTTGTGTACATAAACTGTCAAAACAAGTTAGATGGAGAGTTTTGGGCTATAGGGAATGCATACATCCTAAACATGTGATCGAACACATCTAAATCACCGTATTTTTCATGGCTATTTTTGAATGCACTTTCTGTGTTTTTAATGGGTCACTCCACATCATTTACATGATACAAGCAATCTTAGTTTGGGCTCGCAGGCAGCAACTTCTGACAGCCTCTCTTGGTCCAAGACTATAAAAGTGCAAAAGCTGAAGAATCACTATTTTTATGCTTATTAAATAGCCTCAGTGCTTATATAAAAGTGATGTGTTCCAAGCATGACAGTGATATCATCACCCTTTACCAAAGCTATTTGTCAGCTGCAACAGGTGAACATTAAAACGTATAGATCTACACGAGTTTTAACGTTATAAACATATGCAGACATATGTATTACACACATACAGCTCTGGGAAAATTAGACTACTGATTATTCCTTAATCTCAATCTCTACATGTATGACAGTCATTCCATTCCCGTGTCTGTTGAATTTTAAATAATAAATCCAGATAAACTGATCATTCTGCAGTGATCTGTTATTTTTTTTCCAGAGCTGTATGATTCTTTGCTGAGACATAAACTCTTACTAAAAGTGGTGAAATTAGACTACTATACGTTTTGAACTCCAGAACAATTTTGTTGTATTTGTAATAGAAGACATTTTGGACGCCGATATCATACTGCTCTACATAACCTTTGCCATTCTGCATAATGACAGCTTTTTCCTTTGATACTTTTAAGTATATTTGGATGCTAATACTTTTTTTTACAATGCAGTAAAACGTTCATTCACTTTTGCTAGATTTCTGCTTTGTTTCCCTTATTTGTAATTGTATGGTCATTATATGAAGTTAACAAAGAAAACCTATAATACAAACTGGGCATAAAAAGAGACAGTGGCTCCCAAAGCAAAATTGAACTTAGTTATGTAAATACTATAAGACACAACTTCTCTGGGTTATGATTATTGTGCACATTACTACTAACCTAGCACCATGCTTAAATGTTGTCTTGATACAATGCATGATCTTAGTGAATATCTCAATGTTACCCTGACATTTGGTATACATAGTTCTATAATGAGTTAGTTGCACCTAGAAACGCAATAAGTTGGTCGTTGGTTTGCTATCGCCAACAAAATAGCTGGTTTAGCTAACGAGCTAACTTTATCCAATGTACACCGACCACACAACAGTAACTTAGCTGCCTAATTAACGCTAACGGTAGCAAGTAGCTCTGTTAGCTAGCCGTCTGAAGCCGTTCCTGTGCTCAAACTCAAGCCTGAAATCCTAAAAACCGATGTAATGCTATCACTTTACATGGCTTGCCTGGTACCCACCTTCATCTTGATGGCGTTTAATCAGTTACACTTTTAATCGATGGTTACTGTAAAAAATAACATCCTCGACACTGTTGTGTGTATCCCACAATGCTTCACTCTGAAGCGTCTGCAGAAGCTACGGCGATGTCATAGCAACAACCGTTAACCAATGGGGGGCCTCTAAAGCAGAGCTGGGTGAACATGTACTGCTTTTTGTTTAAAATATTGATATAGCATAATATGAGTTGTGTTAGATAATTTACGAGTTTTAATATTGAAGAAACGTTATATTTTAATCTTGTACTGTAATTCATTTTACATTCTGTCTTTAGCTCATCATATACTATTTTACATCCATAGTTTCCTTCTAACCATCTTTACCTGCACATTGGTCATTTGCAACATTATCTTGCACTATTTTTTATTTCTGTTCCGTTTGTTCTTGCACTATTTTTTAATGTGTTATTGATTATGTCTTATATAGTTATGACATTGAATCTTCGACTTTTTTTACTTATAATAATAATAATAATAATAATAATAATAATGCATTCTATTTATGGGCGCCTTTCAAAGCTCTCAAGGACACCTTACAGAGGATAATTAAAAACAAGCAACAAAGAAGGTCAAACAGTAATTCGAGACTTAAAAAACAAAGTCTTAAAAACAACAATCAGTTTAGAGGAATTATGATATAGAATACGCCAGATTAAAAAGGTGGGTTTTCAGGCAGGATTTGAAGGTCGAGATATATATATATATATACTCCACTACATTCATCAGACAGCCTTTATAATGAGTTAAAAAAGCTATCCTATTAATTGTTGATTGCTAAGTATTAACCTTTACTCTAATAAAGTCTTATTTTGTTGTTTTTAAAGTCTGTTCATGTTTATTGTTTTTTTACCTGTATTTTGTCCATACTTTTCTTATTCATTTATCATGTGACATTTTAAGATTGATTGTTGGCGGGCTATATTCATAGGATGAAATTCAAATCTCAGAATATGCCTTTTACACAGAAGACATATTGAAATGCTATATTTAGAGGTTTGGTTTTATGATCCTGCAATCCTATACTGGATAAGGTATTTAATGCATATTACCCATAAATGTAATGTATATTATTATTTAAATAGCCATTCTGCCTCAAAAACGTATGCCTAAATACTTTCAAGTATATTTTAATGCAAATGATTTTGTACTTCAGTAAATTCTGTGACAGTGTGCTTACACCCCATATCCAGTAGACGGCAAACTCGCACAACTTCTAGGACCTTACCATCCCACTGTCATATTGTCTCTGACATCTGCTCTGTCACTTCTAATCTTTTGATAGAAGGCTATAAGCAATCAATAATGCTCTTTGAAAGAGAGGATACACCATCTTCTGCTTCTCTAACTCTTTACTGAGCAGGCTCACTGTACTTTCATTCATCTGAAATACATCATGCTGCTTCTTCTCTTGGGTTATTTCATTATTGATGAAAGGCAGAGGAAACGCTCCGATTCCGCAACCTCTTTACTTTCCCATGTATCGATCGAAGGGTGAGAGCCTATTTTAGCTCTATTAATGTGGGAGCTGAAATGAAATGCCAGCGGTGTGACACAAATAGTCCTCTCTGTTCTACAGCGAGCTGATGCAGACAGCACCATGCTGACTTAGATCTCATTAAGATGCGCATAAGGGAGCCGATTTATGATTTCCAAGCAAAATGGTGAAATTAGAGCAGAGAAGAAAAAATAAAGAAGCAGATTTGTTTTACCTTTGCCAGTAAGACAACGAGTAAGAGTGAATCAATGCTTTTGCAATTCACCTTTTTTGAACTACATTGTTATTAAATCCAATAATGAAAGATCAATTACATCAATGTAATACAAGCAATCCTGCAATGAGTCATACAAAGTATGTCATTTACAAAAATGCACTGTTGAGGTCAAACAGCTGCAGAGGAAATTAGCTTCTGATCGATTGCAGTTAATTAATCTCCTCCTTATTCCGTACAAAGAAGCCCACAAGAATAGGCTTATGATTCAGTTGTGAAGTCGAAAAAGGAATTATACAGACATTGAGAAAGCATTACAAAGTCCTATTAAGTGTTCATATTCTGTAGATTCTGGCAGTGCTGCAAGACACTTTAATGTTGCGATTTAGGCTGCCTGATTCCCATTGACTTTCCTTGCAGGATAATCTAACCTTTAACAACACATTGAACCAGTAGAATCCAAACTTTCATGCTTCACTTAAAACAAGAAGTCAATGTGCCAATTTGTACTTTTTGTACCTTTAAGGTTAACAAACATACTCTAAATATGTTTCAATATCCCTAATAAGGTTATTATATTATATAGTACTTAAAAGAAGTGACATTGAAAAACATAGACAAAGTGATGACAATGTTGGTAAATGATGAGTAGTTGGAGAGGTGTGCACACTGTGATAACACTGTTGATGGTAATGAACACTTTTAGAAACAGTCTGACAGTATCACTCTATTGACTCAGTATGATGTTCTGGCTGCTTGATTAAGCTACAGCACTTCCTCCTGACTGTCTTATGGCTGCTTCCTTTAATAAAATCCATATTCTTAAAAATGTTGTTCATCGTTTTACATACTTTATTCAGACGGATAGGTTTGCAATGTTTTTGGAAACTTCGGATCACCACTAGATTTTCAAATAAAGCTTTAGACAACAGTTGGCTGCACAGCTTGCGTTTGCATTGACTCACCGATGAGTAAATAACTAAGTTAGTAGATGCAGATGTGTGTACCTGTGTGCAGCACTGACACATAGGCAGCTGCATGTCTAAATTGTTTTCCGGGTACCTCAACACTTGTATGACAAACATGTGGAGTCAGACAGTCTGGCCCTTTCTGTCTCCTACATAATGGACTCAGGTGGCAAGACAAGGTCACTGGCGTCATTTATCAGCGCCACGAGGGCCGTTTGTCAGAGCTGGTTATGATTAAAAGCTTCCCCTGCAATAAATAACATAGTGAATCAGTTGGCTCCTGGCTGTCCTGGGGTTAAAGTATCTGTAAATTGTGAGCATTCCTCTTTCTTACAGGCTTGTTTAAAACGTTTCAATATGCCGCTGTGTCTCTGGCTGTAGCTTCTAAGTTAGAGCACCAGCACAGAAGAGTAAGGGCTCATATTAAACACCCAGGACAAGAAAATTAATTCAGAGCATAAAAACCATAGAAACTGTGAACTGCAAAGGGCTGTTCTGATGGGGATGCTGTTAAGAGATAAGAGCCACACATAAACATACACATTTACACCATGATGGCATTTATAGTGCATCTGTGACAGATAAAAACTGCAGAAATCAGTAACATTAATATGAGTTAGATGTTATTGTAAGGTTTTGTATATTACTATTTTACACAGGAGAAAACAGGAACAAATCACATCCTGACTTTTATACTATAAAAGATTGATAACAGTATGTTACATAAGCATATGTTACATAATTGAAATGGAAAGTAAAAGTTGTAATATTCTGGTACAAAAAGAGCAGATGAGCAACTGTACCATTTCTCAGTGTCACTTTATTACACCCCGGCTTCATCTCAATTCATAATACAAAACAGAAACGCACAATAACACATGATAGATTTATTTGGCGCTGTATAATATACAGCATAATGCAATTAGACTACATACAGATTTTATATTTATTTATGTACAGAATATACACAGAATATATAACATGATTTGGAATGTCTGTCTTTATTTTTAACCTCTGACTGAGATCAAACTCTCTGACTACCTCTACACAGTGGAGGTGACACACTTCTTCTGCTCTGATCTAAAGAGAATGACTCTCTAAATAAGCAGCTGTATGAAGGGGAAGAAAATAGAATTATAATGCAGCAGTGCATTAGGCTTGAATAAACATCGGCTCAGCTGTGGGGAATCGCTAGCCTACAGTCTCTGCTTTTAAGATGTCATGCCTGCAAATCTGGAAGGCTTTTCAATCTTCACTGGCTCCTGGGGCACGTGGCTTTCAGCTGTGTGGTTAAGTGTGTCGCTGTGTGTGTGTGATATGTCCGTGTGTTTGTGAAGTGCATCCTGGGGGCTACATTAGCTCTAGATATGTCAGTTCAGACAGAAAGGCTGCTTTGACACACACACACACACACACACACACACACACACACACACACACACACACACACACACACACACACACACACACACACACACACACACACACACACACACACACACACACACACACACACACACACACACACACACACACACACACACACACACACACACACACACACACACACACACACACACACACACACACACACACACACACACACACACACACACACACACACACACACACACACACACACACACACACACACACACAAGAAGCAGGTTGAGCCTAATGGAAAACATATAAAATTAAGTATACAGCACAAAATGCTGGTGGCACGTGTCAGCATTGAACCTGCAAGTTCACAAAAGCATGGGCAAAAATATGAACACATGAGGTCCACAGCATCAAATATAATAATAATAGCTTTGAACTCAACATCAAACAAAACATTGGCACCAGCTGGATCAAGGTTTCATTATATGATGTGTTGTTCATTTTGTCTGGGTTCCATTCTGCACTAAAACGTAGTGTGTGTGTGTGTGGCAACGAAATGGGAAAATGGGGAGGAAGAGAAAACAGCAGGGAGATTCTCATTTTGAGATGAAAATATACTCCATGCAATCTCTGAAAACACACACACACACACACACACACACACACACACACACACACACACACACACACACACACACACACACACACACACACACACACACACACACACACACACACACACACACACACACACACACACACACACACACACACACACACACACACACACACACACACACACAGAATGAAACCAAGTTTGTAGATAGCTGACCCTGTGGGAAATGGGATCAACAAATGGCCACAGTTACTTGTATTATTATTACTTCTCTAGTTATAAACCTAATAGCAGTGCTAAATGGACCTCAACTATGAGAACGGATATGATATCATTGTAGATTGTAAGAAAAGCTACAATAAAATAGATGTCACAGTATGCTCCAGATGTGAGCTGATGCAACATAAATATTAGAAATTGTGATATGTTTTTGCCTGAAAAGAAACAAGAGCGTCACAGTTTATTACAGTAGGGCTTCATAAGCTTGTGCTGATTATGTCAAAAGTCTTTCTTTGATCTGTCTGCAGGCAGGAAACGGAAAGAAAGAGGAGAGCAACTCGCCGACTGCAGCATAAAATAATAGGGACTATATTAAAATAACATCAATGCACGGCATCAGATATTGTTAGGAGAAACCAGAGCGTAAAAGGATCAGGCCCCGCAAACAGTCTCTTGACAATATCTCTGTCTCTCTCACCTTTCTGTCAGCAGGAATAGAAGCTGAAAGCAACCATGTAGGTTTTTGTGCATGTGTGTCCCGCCTTGTCTGCAGGAACAAAATAATAGGCAAGAAAATAATCTGCGAGACGACAGGTGTTCCTTCATGCTCAGATAAACACCTCTTCATCATGGGTGTCGATGGCGGTTCACTTCTGTGGCATATGTTATCAGGATGTTCAAATCCTAAACGTTTTCAGAAAGCTGACACGCGATTTAACGCTTACCCAAACATCATACATTCAAATGAATGAAAGGCTGACTCCGCCGAAGTATGTCATCAGTCTCTAACTTCCCGGCGTTGGTCACCCGATGGCAGGCAGATGGTTTCTTGACCATTTGCGGTACACTGAGGGTCTCAGAGCCACATGCACAATCTAGCATAGGGTGTTGATGTTCGTGTTTTCAGAGTCTGACGGCCACCACGCATGCTCCTGCCCTTCCCAGACACAGAGGTGCTACCTGGTAATAATGAAAAGAAAACCAGAATCAGAGGTACAGCTTGATTAAACAAAAAAATTCAGCAATGCGACGACTGGAAGGAGGGACCAACTATTTAATAAACACAACCAACACATCGCCAAGCTTCCGTCATCTTTGGGGAGCTCTATAGCGAGTCTCAGCATGTCTTTCTTTCAGCCTGCAACCATTGGTTCACTCTCACTGCGTTATTTTTCAGTAAGCCAATTTTGTTGGTGTGAAAAAGCCATAAATCCCACTTTGCTGATAAAGATTATGTGATTTGATTTGAAACTCCAGTATAACTACTAAATGAGATCTAAAATGAGATTGCTTTGCCCACTGTTGTTTTCAAGGTCAACACACAACTGAAGGGAATGGATTGCATTGTGAATCTTCCCTCAGCTCCTCACTCTCTGCAAAGGAGACAGAGTTTAGCACGGCAGGGTGCAGGAAGTGAGGGTTATTCTTTGGCTTCAAGGGGAGGCTTTAGATTTGTATTGTTGTCTAGTCCTGTTAAGACCTTTAGCCGCTGGCTCTACACCGATAGTCGAAGCTGACGGACAGTTTAAAAACATGAATTTACCACGTTGTCTGACTTTGAAGTAAAAAGATTGACAGTTTGTGTTCAAGCAAGGAAGATAAGTGATGCCAGAAAAGGACAGACAACCCATCCTCTGGTTTGTTTGTTTCAGATTCTGACAGTAAACAGAGGACACATTTAACGGTCTCAACATGCCCGCTCACATCTCAGTTTGTCTTCATCTCAAAGTGTCAGTTTTCTCTATCTACCCATCTCTACACCCCTCTTGTTCTCAGCATGGTGCTTGTCTCCAAAATAGAAGATTTTCAGCGTCTTTGAGTGAGAACCCTCTGGGGCTATGCAGGAGATAAAGTAACAACTGTAGTGTGATCAGAAATATGCTGATGCTGAAATATGTGATCATTCAACTTAAACAAATGTGTAAATAGGAACATCCTTTTTCCTACAGCTGCGTCGGCAAAGGACAATATTAACTCGAGGAAAATACACATTTACATAGCAATGATACAATGATAAATGAGAGAGGCGCTGCAGGAAGGTCAAACTGTGTGTGTTTATAGAACAACTTTATTGACGTGCATCAGGATTTATTACCCGTTTTTACTGAACTAGAGTCATGTGTCTATGTACATGCAATCAAGTGGATACATATACATCTGCTGCATATGAGTGTACTTTAAAACAACACAGCTTATTAAATTGTACTGACTCTTTCCCTCCAAGCATATAAACTGCATTCATGTGCATGTTGCAGTTTTGTGTGTTTGTGAGTGTTACCTGTGTCCATTCGTTTGTCTGAGGGTCGTACGCTTCTACAGTATTGAGATACACCTGGCCGTCATAACCGCCCACAGCGTAGAGGCGGTCGCCAAGGAGACAAACACCAACCGCGTCTCTGCTGATGCTCATGGGGGCAACTGCCGTCCACACATCTGTCTGCGGGTCATACCTGTAAGCAGACCATGCATGTTCGATAGTTCAACATATTGGGAAACACACCAGTTAGATGACAATCCAATTTCATGTTTGAGTACATCAATTGCAATCCATAAGATTTCTCTCCTGGGTCATTTGGCAACACATTATTAACTGGTGGTTACAGCAAATACAGTTTAGTAACACAGGCCCCAGATTAATTTTAATAATGAAGTCACGCAGTAATTGTTTTTTTTCCCATCATTCTGTGAGCAACTGTGATCTGATTTGATGCCGCACATGGCACGAGTCTTTGAAAGTACTTGGTAACCTCGCTGAGAAGTTGGAGGTCTGTCTGTCGCCTGCAGCTCCTCATCTTACAGCTCCTGACTCTAACATTACTCCCTGCTATATTTCAAACTGATCCACTGTCAAAAAATGCTGTTGTCTTGATATGTAAATGCATTTTTGATGAACGATAGCCATAAGGGTGAAGCTCAGATGTGCTGTGACTATAATAAAAGTCAACTCTTGTTTCACAGGTTAAATACTTTTAATTATAATCTACAACAGTAGCAAATGTGGGGTTTGCTTTAGCAGTCATTGCACCCGACATCCAATTCAAAACACTGCAAATAGACTCAATCACTATAGAGTGCCGCAGTGACGCGTCCTAAAACCCGGAAGTAAGTTAGCATTTTACCACTTCTGGTTCCTTCGAGAAAAAGCAATGCAATTTCTCCATAGGGTTTTTGAAAATAGCTGGAAATAAGGTCTGTCGTTGACACAAATTGAAGAGACGGATCATGTGTTGTTCTACGACATTAAATACATCAGCAGTGACCCCGCTGGTGATTTCTGAAGAGTTTACGTGTCTGAAAAACGACTACAGGACGACAGAAGTTGTCCAGGCCGTTTTACGTCATTACACCGAACACGTAAACACTCCTTTAAGTTTGTTTGCCCTGTTCTGCTTGAAAGCAAGTACCTGCATCCTGCAAACTGTTCAAACAAACACTTCAACTTGTACCATTTACAATCTGTATGTTTGAATATGGATCTTAAGTTGGCGTGACGTTGAAGCAGCGACCCTGCTGTAGTTCCTTTATAGCATAACGTTAGCATTTTGCTTCTGGCGACTAGATTTATGATTATAAAATTATAAAAAGTAGGATAGACATGTGGAGATTATCCGGCTGAACAAAACGTGATCCGTCTCTTAAATGTGTGTCAACTACAGACCTTATTTCCAGCTATTTTCCAAAATCCTATGGAGAGATTACATTGCGTTTTTGTCGAAAGAACCGGAAGGAGTTTACATCCGGGTTTTAGGACGCTTCACTGATCTCATTCAGTGATGAGGTTAACCTAACAAACTTTAATAAAAAGAACATTTGTAGGAATCTGTTTATCAGAAAAGAGTTAGACCTAACTCTACCTTAAAATATAAACAGTCTTCTGTTTTTGTATGCACTCATCAAACGGCTAAAATAACAATGTGGTAATTAGTCAAATTCACTGTTTTTGGTCATCATATTTTTTTTATTTGTACAGAGCAGCTGTCCTGCTTTTGCACTTAATGCTAAGCTTAACATGTTCTTCTCAATATTCCACACACCAGTGGTATCGAGCTTCTCATATTGGTCTTTGCAAATAAGCCAGATAAGAGTTGGTTGCATTCACCTATTCTTTTATAACCGCTATGTCTAGAATTGAAAACGTGTAGTATGTACATTTTAACATCACACAGTAAATTGAGCACTGAGAATTTTACATTTCAGATTCACACACATTCAGTCAATATAGACCCACCTCTCTACACAGTCACTGAGCCGAGATGCGAGGGATGAGGCCGGAGCATCGTGACCCCCGATGGCGTACAGGAAGCCATGCCACGTGGCCACGCCCACACCTCCACGCCTTTTAGCCATAGGAGCACAAGCACTCCACCTGTAATGGAGGTTGTCACCATCAAGGAGAGAAAGAGAGAATAATCACGGTGAAAAACTCAATATATTGAGGAGGAAGATTTTTATTTTATTTTACATTTCAAGAATTAATCTCAAAATGTATATTTTTATCCTAACAGTTGATTCTTGTTTTTGTTTCAACTTTATTCTCAATATGCAAAAAGAACTGTAATATCTGACACTAAGTAACGTTCAGGCTTTATTCTCAAAAATGTAAAATGAAATACAAATATTCCTCTAAATTAGTTTCCCCTTTGGCCTTGCCTTAAAACTGTTCCAATAATTAACACCTTGAAAATGTGCAAACTCAAAATCTTCCAAAATGTACTCTAAAATAAAGAACAACTCTATGTTCAGGGGACCAATAACAACCTTGTCTGAGCCCTTGTGAAGAACCTAATGAATGTACTGAACAGAAGTAGTTTGAATGCGGTTTATTCTAACATCCTGAGAGGGTTAGCTGTCTCCTTTGATCTGTGGGTAAATAACCTTAAAAACACAGGCGCTTTATTAGAAAGCACAGCAAACAGGAGACAGAAATTCATCCTGGCAAAATGAAGTCCTGTGTCTCTGACCTGTTGGTGTGGGGGTCGAAACATTCCACTGATCGCAGGCAGGATGAGCCGTCACGACCTCCGACTGCGTACAGCCTGAGGAGGCAAGACAGGAGACAGTGTTATCCCTCTGGACACACAGAGATAACACAAAACACCTGCCATACCAAACACCCTGCACATTTCAGGACTCTGGAAGTCCCTTTTCAATTTGGTGACATCGAAACAGATGGTGCAAGGGTGTATTTAAATGTGTGTTTCTTAGTATTTGAAGATAAAGTGAGGTGAGAGAAATCAATCAGCTAGAACTCTTGGCAACCCAGAGCAGTCCCTTGGTCAGTGGTGTGTGTGTGTGTGTGTGTGTGTGTGTGTGTGTGTGTGTGTGTGTGTGTGTGTGTGTGTGTGTGTGTGTGTGTGTGTGTGTGTGTGTGTGTGTGTAAACTGTATGTACACACATTCATTGATGGGGAGTTGGCAGAGCGAAGAAAGAAAGCATCAGAGCCAGTCAAGCAAGGAATGAGCTCCATCAGGCAAAGAGCCCAGAGAAGTCACAACACATACATGCACTCACACACACTTCTGCCGGGCATGCTTAGCACAAATCAGTTATTTCTGTATTAATTAGCATCTTAAAAGCCTTTCTCCCCAGTTCTCTAAGAGGCACTGAATAATAAAACGGCACTGCGATATTGCAAAAACTCTGGGGCAAGTGAAGAGATTTTTACGTATTAAATCCCACGATTATTAGGTGCATTGGTTCACCAGGTACTGTGGGTGTGTAATTGAGTATTGCCATTGTGTCAGCAAAGCACTGCAGATAACTTAATCTTTGTAACCCCAATGTTCCAAACAAGCAGAGTGTGTGAAGCTCTAGGTATGTTTTCCCATGAAGTCAAATTCTTCTTACTCCAGAGAACCAAAACTATTTGGTTTCAGGCCATTGACAGATGTTCTCCATTGGGCTCAAACGCTACATGTTGCTAATTACTTGACTCTTTTTTTGGCATACATTGGCTATTTACTATAATGAGGTAGGTTGATGCAGTATATATATCTGTAGTAAGTACTTTGTTTTTACATTTCTACTAAAAAAGTAAATGTATTAATTTGCATTGATTTATCCAAGTCCATACTGAATCCAAGAACAAATGGATGTCCTAAACAAAGATCTAAACGCATGTTCAATGTTACAGTGCATGTGTACTATGTAACTTTGATATATGTAGAAATGTAAAGCAATAGTGAGAGCATTTCCTTACTTTCCATTGAGTACAGCTACTCCCACTGTGCTTCTGGGTGTAGCCATACTTGCAACAAAGCTCCACTGGCGAGCTTGGGGGTCCCACCTGGTAAAAGAGAGGTGAAAAGTTCTTAGTCCTGCACATAATAAAAACAAACAAGGCTAAACTGACATTCTTTCAAAGGTATCCTGCCTGCTGCACACACAAAGAAAGACAGGCAGCTGAATGGACATTGAAAGATTCATTGAAAAACTCCAATAGGAGTCATTTCAGCACATACACCCTGTTTATTTCTTATTTAAAGAGCGTTTTTTTTTTTTAATGGACAGTTAGCAGACCATGACGAGTATTTTGATCAATATAAAAAAAAGGTAAATTGGATTAGAATCTCAGACTAAACCTTTAAGCAGAAAATAACACAAAGTAAAACAGCTGTGTGAAGTATCCTCTTACCTTTCCACTGTGCTGAGGTAGCTCCAGCCATCATGTCCTCCTACTGCATACATGGGTCCCTCTAGGACGGCTACACCTGTGATTCACAAGCACATGTGCATGATTTAATCAGGGCAACCTACCAAGACACTATCAGCTTGAACAAGCACATGAAACCACATGCGTTTAGGACGGTGAGGTGTGTGGACATAAGCATGCAGAGTTAGCAGCATGTTGACACCTCCACACTCAAGGGATTTATCTCCCAGAACATCTGTGGTGCCAGATGTGTGCTAGAATCTCCATTCACACACATGCTCACATTTATAAAAAAGAATAAAGCACCACCATCGCACTCCTTCAACTTTTGTAATTGTAGACTTGCACAGTAAATTGAAAGACAAGATTTACCAAACTCAAAATTCACATCACAAAAACTTGACCTTCCTCTTTAATATAGCTATTCTTTAGCTTCTCTATTTGACCTTCATTTGACCTTCGATCCTCTGGCAACTTATGAAGCACTTAACATGTAATACCATCCAATACAAAAACCCTCCCATAACATCTATCTTAACAAAGACATTTTTGATGTTCACTGATATTGTCTTACATGCTAATTCTTTGTCCTTTCAATTTACATATACTGTATGAGGGAGGCAGAATATTAGTATTATAATACAGACCAGTACAACATCTACACCATGACCTTAATGCTAAGTATATGTCATTAGATTTACACCTCAATGACTGTGAAAAAACACAAAAACTGACCACAATCATTGAAGTAGACATCATCTCAGGACGTTTGTATTGGATTACATTAGGTTGTGCAGGTGTATCTAATAAAGTGTCCACTGAGTGTATAATACATTTCTATTGAAACAAGCTTCTCACCTAGGCCATGCCTGTGCGTGGACATGGGAGGCATGACGCTCCAGGCTTTGCTGTGCGGGTTGTAGCACTCCACAGTGTTGAGGGTCTTGAGTCCGTCTCGGCCCCCCACCACGTAGAGACGGCCGTCAAGGACCGCCACACCAAACTGCAGCCTCCGTCCACTCATGATGGCCACCTGCCTCCACGTGTCCTGACGCAGACAGTACTGCTCGATACTGGTAGCACCTGGACAAAACAACAAAGTAACATGTAGAATATAAACAGCCGGCCTTGATGAGCATTATTGCGCACTAAGGCTGCAACCTACAAAGAGCATTAGGTGTTTGGTCCATCTAATTTGAATGGGCTGTTTTTCCACCTATTATATTTGAGCATATATTGTCTTTTTACTGTCTACCTGTTTTTATTACATTGCCCTTGCTTACAATAGGATAAGATAAACCTTCTTTTTTTTTCGTTCACACAAAATTAGTTTTTAATGACCTTCTACAAAAAAAATCAACAGAATAAAAATAAAACATAAAAACATCTTCCAAATCACCAAAAATACACTATATAATACAACAATACAAAAAACAAATGTGTCCTTTATTCTGCACATCCATGTCCCACACACACATGTCCTACATTCAACAAAAAGAGCATGGTCTGGTGCCGGAACCAAAAACCTGACACTATGAATAAAGATGATATCATTATTAGGATTTTTATCATTTCCATTATAATATATAAATTAAATGTATGGAGGTGTATGGTAACATCAAAGGGACTGTTTGTACCTTTTGTGGCGTCCATGCCCCCCACAGCGAACATGGCCCCCACAGTGGCTTTGCGGGGTCGGGTACGGGGGCTCTGCAGCAGAGGCTGCCGCTGAGGCAAGAGGTGATACTTCATCCCCTCCATCAGCAGCCGCTGGCACTCCATGCTGTCCCGCAGCAGAGGGTTGGACTCCAGGTCTGCCAAGAACTACACACACAGGGACATGTGACAACTGCTATTAACAAACAGTCAAACAAATACAGGGTATTTGTGTACTGCATGTGCGGGTTACAATGTTATCCCTGATTGTGGGGGTCTGAGGGTCGAAAGAAAGCTGTTCCCTCATTGATTGGGAGATTAGATCAGACCAGAAGCCATTAGTGCACAAACACACACTCGCTCGCCCACACACACACACACACAAACGGACACTTGCGCAGACTAATCATCTGACACACTAGAGAACTAATCTCTCCTCAACATCTCATCAGCTCTCTAGTCCATACCCTCTAACCTCATCGCCCCCCCCCCCACACACAAACACAGACACACACAAATACACCCCCAGGGGTGGCAGCATGAAGCACTTCAATCCACCAGTCTGTTCTTTAAAATACATCCACAGGAAATCACTGCCTGTGAGAGAGGCAGGGTGTGAAGCAGGTTTCCCCTGCAGGCAAGAATCACATGATTTACATTTAGATAGGAGTGTGTTTGTGTGTGTGTGTGTGTGTGTGTTTGCGTATGTGTGTGTTGACAGATGGAAAGCAGTAGAGGTTCAAGATGAGCCGGATTTTTTATTAAACATCATTAGAAGTGTGTATACCCGAATGTATTGGCTGAACAGAAGTGTCAGTGGCTATGTTCAGACATGGCAACTGAGATTCAATACGAGAGAAGTATAATAACAGACCATTGATATTTTGTTGAAGTTTATAATAAAAAATGTACTAACAAACAAACAAAATAACATAACACAATAATATCACAAAATACAGAACTTGTTTGAAAGTACAACTTCACCAATAATCACATGTAATCAGAATAACGTTTGTTGACCAGAATATAATCAATCTGTTTTTAAGATTTAGCTAAAGGAACCTGCACTATATCCTCTGGAAGGTTGTTTTACACACACTTTTTTTCTGTGCTTTTACCACTGCAAAAAAAGAAATTAAATTTGGTGACTGAATATAAAATCAATTTTCTCAGCGAGACGTGGACAGAGTAAAGCAAGCATGGTAAATGGTTAAGCAGCTTACACGGCAGGGTGAACCCTCGCTTCCATTGCACACAATCACTGAGGCACAAATTAGGGTGAACCCTATTTCGACACTCATTTGCGTGTGCGCGTGTGTGTGCGTGTGTGTGCGTGTGTGTGTATAAGAAGGACAGAGATAGAAAAACGTGTTTGTCCTCTCCTGTGCTATTTCTCCATCACGCTGTGAAGGCCTGAATGTGGAGGGCGAGATAAGACTGAATCCTGCAGGCATGCCACCTTCTCCTCTCTTTACCTCCTAGTGTGAAGCGAGAAAGTATTCCTCTGCGTTGCAGCATGGGCTTTGACCACATATGACAAACAAACACACACACTCCCACCCTAAGGGTGTGCATATTCTTGTTATACTTTACTACTCTCTTATTTCCCTTACAATACTCAGGCTGCGGTCAAATAGTCAAAAAAGACTTCAACATATGTATTTTCCTAAACCCTTTTGGTGTTTGGGCTGTTTCTCAAATGGTTACTACAACCATTTTCTTCGATTTTTAAGAGCAACTGATTCACAGAGAAAGAGGTTGTAGTAGTCTCCTTGATGAAGACAACCACAAACACTTACTGCCCTGTCAATATGTTCGGTGCAAACTGTCCGATTTATGGCTGACAGATGCTCCTCTGAAAAGATTAGACCGTGTGTGTTTATCAGTGTGTTGCAGTGGTAAAGGAGAGAAGGGATTAAAGGGTATTTATTTGGCACATTGACATCCTCTTAATGAGAAATCACACAGCGGCCGAGATAGAGAGCTGACTAATTGGTTGATGAATATCGATCAACTGTCTGTGTGAGGTTTATAGGTCGCTATATTTGTTTGTTGCGGATCATTAGGTTGCTGAATGTTAAATCATTTATCAATGTAGCATGGTAGTGCTGGTGTAGCATGTATATACTGTTAAAGGCTGAATCCTCCCTCTCTCTGCTCTGGTGCTACTTTACTGCTCTACCTCTCCACCGGCGCCATCCGTCTTCTCGCCTGATTACATGTTACAGCTGCTTGTGATTTCAGCTGACCAGGGCAAAGTCGTATATCTGAGATGTTCATACTGTATACCCAACAACTGCAAACCTGGAAGATGTATGGCCGCACACACAGAGGAGGGAAGTGGAGGAGGGTGCAGGGGGAGTTTTATCTCTAAGGTTTCTTTAGTAGGAGAAATTAGTCATGAATGAGATCAAGAGAACAAATAATTTAGCTGCAGTTAAGAGACGCATCACACTTAATTAAGGTTGGGTGTGTGTGTTTTTGTGTATGTGTGAGGGCAGTAACTGCGGTTCTGCCTCCCCTCTCCACATTACCAGAGGAGAAAGGAGAGATGAAAGAATGCATGCACACACTTAAATACACAAACAAAACGATCACCGGCACATGTGACAGGGTTATGGTTGTGATCTACAGTTAGCATAATGATTATAGTCCCTCTAATTGCCAAATGAGGATTGAGACAAAATGGAGTCAGGAGTATAGAATACAAGTGGGAAGCAGAGAGCTATGGGAAAAGAGCAGCAGATTGGGGAAGACTACAACATTAGTATTATTATAGTCTCTCTAAGCGATACACCAATTGGTGCTGATACTAACCTTTGGAACAGATTGCTTATTGGCCATGACAGGACATAAATATTGCAGTCTTTTTCTCAAAAAATGCAGAACATCTCAGTGTTTCTGCTATCATTTGTAGTTATTGTTGACTTGGTTTTAAGTTCAACAGCATATCATGTCGCGTGGTTATTAAACCTGCAATAATCAGTTTGCTTCTTGGTGACAATGGGAACTAGTTGACATTTACAAATGACACATCTTCATCCACCTTCAAGTTGATATGGCAAACTTATCAAACCAGCCAGCAGTTACAGATTATATATAAAGATAGGTGTAGCAGTAATGGCGACCCCTTTCACATCGATTTGCGCTGTCATTTGTCACATTGTTATTATATAATTATTGGTTATATCTGCTTAAAGTGGGTCAATTACAACATCGGAATATTCTACAAAGCTCTCACCTGTGGCTGCAGCAGCGGCAGTCGGATGTGTGCCAACAGAGAAGGAAGGTGGCGCTCTCGTGTGGTGGTGTCGTGACTAACCCATGTTAGCAAAGAGGTTACCACGGTTTCCTCGTTTGGCACATTTACGTCCTCAGAGGTGAGCAGCCTCTCCATCTCGTCCAATGGGAGCAACAGGAACTCCTGGCCTCCTACCACCTCTAAAAAGTTTTCCTGGTGAACAGAGAGATGAAAAGGTGTAGAGAGAAGAGAAGTAAAGAGTCAGATTCGTTTTGAAATAGGAAGGATGAATTAATAATGAATTGCAGATGAAAAAAGGAGATGAGAGATGGAGAAAAAAAAGGAAGATATGAGAGGAGAAGGGATCAAAGGGCGAGAAGAGAGAGAGGCAAATAGGAAGGAAATGAGGGCTTGAGAAAGGTCAGAGGAGGAAGGGTGGAAAGCTGCGGAGAAAAGGGCTTGGTTGAGCAAAGGATGTCATGATTCTTTAGAAATTGAGAGTAGAGCTGCAATTAAAAGTCGTTTTAATTATGGACTCCTAATTTAACCGATTTATTGTTTGGTTTAAAATGGTCAAAAACATAGATAAAGTAACTCGATAAACACAGAAGATAATCATCACAATGAAGAAGCTGAAACCAGAAGATGTCTTAAATTATTAATTGAAATAAATAAATAAAATGAATTTATATTTTCTGACAATCTGAAAATGTAACTGATCAAATAATCCACAAGTATTTGTTGTTCTTTATCAACGAGCAAATTAAGATGAGGCAGACACGATTACCGGGAGTACAAATATATCCCCAGTGTTTACCAACATTATGCTAAGTCTTTTTGTCAGCCTCACATAAGGACGGTGACGACAGTAGTTGTTATTGTACCGTATAGTTTCCTATTCTCATTTGTGTTTTTTTAATTCATCTATTAAATCATTTTGAGGGAATCAGAACCTACGAGAATCAAAAAAGGGGGAAGAAAAACGGTCTAGCCTTCTCTGTATACTTTATGTATAGCTCTTTCATAATGGCAATAACAATCCCGTGAGCTGTGTATTAATGAGTGTGTGTGTGTGTGAGAGTGAATTATAGGTAATGCTATTTTCAAGACACCAGAGCCTGTTTTGGATATTGTTACTATGCAAGGACAAGTACTTGAAGTGGTTACCTGTTATAAATACCTTGGTATCTGGCTTGATGATTGTCTTACTTTTAAACTTCATGTCAATAACCTGCTTAAAAAGCTGAGGGTTAGACTAGGTTTCTTTTTCAGAAACAAGTCCTGTTTCTCGCTTGAGGCCAGGAAAAGGCTAGTCACTGTGACCTTTTTACCTGTGCTGGACTATAGTGATTTGTTGTATATGAATGCACCTGCATATTGCCTGAACAAGTTAGATGCCGCCTATCACAGCGCACTGAGATTTGTCACAAATTGTAAAGCACTTACACATCACTGTACCCTGTATGCCAAGGCAGGTTTGCCATCACTTACTGTAAAGAGGCTCAGTCATTGGTACACGTTTATTTATAAAGCTTTGTTGGGTAAACTCCCGTATTATATCTGTTCACTGATAACACAGAGAGTTGCAAGCAGCTATTGTCTGAGATCGCATGATGTAGTATTGTTACATGTGCCAAGAGCAAGGACTGTCTTAGGTAAGACAGGTGTTATGTGCGCAGCTCCACTTGCTTGGAACAATCTTCAGCAAGAATTGAAACTGAGCAATCTCATTCCTCTGCATGTTTTTAAAGCTAGGCTAAATTAAATGCTCGTTGATACTACGGGCACTTGTAAATGTCTATAACTATGTAAATGTATCCTGTAAATATAATGTATAATGTCCTTTATTGTTTTATGTTTCATGTGGAACCTATATGCTGCAGGTCTCCCTTGAAAAAGAGATCTATGATCTCAATGGGACCAATCTCGTTAAATAAAGGTTTGAAATGAAATGATAGACGAAGGCAGACACCTAGATAAAGTCACATCTCTAAATAATTACTTTTTTAAGAAAGAGAGTAACACTGACAGATGCAGACACGCAGAGGCAGGCAGGGTGAAGGAGAGGCTTGTTAAGACAGGAGAGAACAAGAATAGAAAAAGAATAATTAAGTAAATGGAGGAGCTATTTCACAGTCACCATAGCAACCCTGTGCTAAAAAAATGGCCATTGTGGCAATAATGGTATGTGGTGCGTTGTGAATGAGAAACCCATTTTCAATGTCTCACAAAGACTGGAAAATGACCAAAGTCTGATGGAGGAAAACTGTATCATCATGGACAGAACCACATTTTCCAAAACACGCTTTTTATTCATTTTCTTAAGGTGGCTCTACAATCGCCGGGGATGTAGCCTGGCCGTAAACCCACCATGGTGTAGGAGTGAGCGGCCCTCTGAAGGTCGTTGCAGCCCTGAGCGTCGGCGTAGGAGCGGATACCCAGACAGTTGGAGGGATGGAGCTGCTTCATGAGGAACGAACAGCAGGCCTGAACCACAGAGGACAGCTGCAGCAGGCAGGAGGCTGACAGCAGGGACTCAATGGTGTCCTCCCTCAACTCCAGACGGCCTGAAAACAGAGCGAGGACATGTAAGACAGTTACAGACAACAAAAAGACTGCGTATTTATATCCAAGTGTCCAATATTTGTTATTTAAAAGATTTTGAGATCAAGAGTCAGACTGCCATCAACTCAAGCAACTGGATATTCAAGTCCTTAATTTTACATAGCACTAGGACCAAAGTCCATTTATTTATCATTGAAAACATGATGGTGGCCAAAGATGACCATGGATAGCCTATAAGATTTTATTTGTACTTGAATCGGCCATTAGTGTTCAATTAATGGCCAATTATTCCTTTCTAAAATGAGAAATGTGTTTTACTGCCCCCTGTATTCTGTATAAGTGTGTTACTTTCAGTTGATAAAAACTATCCAGGGTTCTCCCCCATGTCACATCTTATGTTGGAGAGAACATTAGCTGGAGTGGTTTTGTATAGTCTGTTACCGATGGGATTATCCTGACCCAAGTTGTGGCTAACAAATGCATGGCACATGGGATGGTACAGTACAATACATGGAGCTCCATTCGATGTCTGTATTACTCAGTTACTTTGACCAAATCAAAGTTATTGTAAGGTTGATGTGAACAATATGTTGGTTGGTCTCCAGTTTCAACCCTGTCAGAGGCACTCAAGATGCTTATTTTGAAAATAGATCAAAAATTAATTATTTAATTTTCTAAAAGATTCCAAAATAATATCCTTAATTGTAATGGTATGTGCTGTTTGCCTGAAAGTACTATTCTACTGATATTTTTCACAAAAAAGGCGATCAGTAAGCCTGTATACCTGTGTATGCATACTGCACCAGGGCCCACAATGCATCAGGGTCCACTCCTTCCATCTTCACCTCGTCCTGCTTGGCCTCCCTCACATCACTGGTGAACATGGCGGCAAAGTAGTCGGACATGGATGAGAGGACCAGCCTGTGAGTGGAGAGAGTCAGGCATCAGTCAGAGAGACGGACAGCTGTGATGGAGGAACAGACGACTCTGACCTCACTGACAGGAAGAGGGTGGACTGACAGGGGAAGACTCAGAACAGAGAGGCATGGAAACGACACAGCTTGACAACGCATCAGATTATCGTTCTGACAACATATAACAGTAGTAGTTTAGTTAACACATGGAAGTCACATTAAAGGCATCAGCATCATTCAAATTCAGTTCTTTCAAGATGATTAAACAGAGATCTAGCTAGCTGTTTGTTTAGGAGGTGATCAAAGATGTTTTCTGTTTCATTATCTGCTATTTTTTTTAACTGCATAGGTCTGAATTATAAAGTAAAAAACATAAAGGATGTTAAAAGAAGTTAAATGTTTGTTTGTTAGTTAAAGGTGGGGTAGGTCATTTTGGAGAAACCAGCTCGAGTGCGCTAGAATTTGAAAATACAACACACACAAACGAGCACATGACCAATGAGGGCCCGAGATAAGTTTGTGCACAGATGGAAGGCCGATAGGCAGGTAGGCCATCCAGTTATTTTAGCCGGGCCGGCTAAAATGATTGGTCGTGCTTTTTACAGCACCACGGCTTCCACAGATTAAATCTTTTTATGTATTTATTGTCAAAGCATTTAATATATTCGTTGCTATCGGGATGTTAAGGGCATTCCATGGAATACAACAAAAAGTGTTTCTGAAATAAATGACATACCCCACCTTTAAGTTTAGTTTAATGATGCCTTTTATCATTACTTCTTTCTATCTCTCCAAAAAGGTAATTGAAAAAAAAACAGGTAATTGAAATAACAGTAAGTAAATTAACTGTTATTGTTGCTGCAATAGATGGGATAAAATCTTTACATTGGTGCTCCACACAGGATTAAAAATCAATCTGCATTTAACAATAAATCACTTGATTTTTCTAAAGAAATGAATTCCCTCCAATTGGCACTATCATTGTAATCTCCTCTCTGAGGAAATGTGATTTGAGGTAGAAGAAGAAAACTGTGCTAAGCAGCCTGGCACCGGCCTAGGGCATCTCCAGATGTTTGTACACAGTGAGCATATTGAGGATAAAGAGCTCAGATGTTTAAACGCTTGATGTGTTCCCCCAATAGCAGTTTTTTTTTGGTATCTAATACACATGTTCATAACTTGTAACATATGGCCAAACTTAATCTGTTTAGGATTATGTATCTTTGAAAATGGTGGCACATTAGACCATCTCTAACTAAACAAATGTTTGACAACGATACACAGTAACAGAAGAGCCTGTTTCTTCCCCTAATGTCATGTTAAAACTCTACACTCGTTTTAAAACAGAATTCAAAATGTCCTTTAACAAATCAATATAGGCTAAAATAAGACACTACCCTAGTCAGATCAAGTCCCTATATATGGCATATAAAAGACATGCCAATCCCTACAGCCACAGAGGAGATTATGAATTTGCATGTGTCAATCACAGTGTCCTTGTGCATGAGGTGTTGCCTGTGTAATACATGCTAAATGGCAGTGACACATAAAGTAAACCTCCAGATCACTGCAGGGTAAAGTATTATTAACGTCCTAATCTAAATATGGGTGATAAGTTAGAAAGCTCACATTCAAGTTGCGATTGACAGATATGTAACCATGTGTTCACATTTAACGTGTACGTGTATGTTTTATGGAAATGTGTATAATCTCATTACTGAGTGTGACACTGGGACCCTGACAGATAGCCTGAAGCAGAAAAGAGTGGCGTGTGTTTGTTTACAGGAATAATGTAAAAAAAACAGTAACACTATCGTCAGGAGAAATCTGCTCTGCCAGTATTCCAGTCAGGTATCTGTTTTTCTCTCTTTCTCTGACATACACTGAACAAAAATATAAATGCAACACTTTTGTTTTTGCTCCCATTTTTCATGAGATGAACTCAAAGATCTAAAGCATTTTCTATATACACAAAATAACCATTTCTCTCAAATATTGTTCACAAATCTGAAAAAATCTGTGATAGTGAGCACTTCTCCTTTGCCGAGATAATCCATCCCACCTCACAGGTGTGGCATATCAAGATGCTGATTAGACAGCATGATTATTGCACAGGTGTGCCTTAGGCTGGCCACAATAAAAGGCCACTCTGAAACGTTCAGTTTTGCTTTATTGGGGGGGTCTGGGGGGGTCCGAAAACCAGTCAGTATCTGGTGTGACCACCATTTGCCTCACGCAGTGCAACACATTTCCTTCGCATAGAGTTGATCAGGTTGTTGATTGTGGCCTGTGGAATGTTGGTCCACTCCTCTTCAATGGCTGTGCGAAGTTGCTGGATATTGGCAGGAACTGGAACACGCTGTCGTATACGCCGATCCAGAGCATCCCAAACATGCTCAATGTGGGACATGTCCGGTGAGTATGCTGGCCATGCAAGAACTGGGATGTTTTCAGCCTCCAGGAATTGTGTACAGATCCTTGCAACATGGGGCCGTGCATTATCATGCTGCAACATGAGGTGATCGTCGTGGATGAATGGCACAACAATGGGCCTCCGGATCTCGTCACGGTATCTCTGTGCATTCACAATGCCATCAATAAAATGCACCTGTGTTCGTCGTCCATAACATACGCCTGCCCATACCATAACCCCACCACCACCACGGGCCACTAGATTCACAACATTGACATCAGAAAACCGCTCACCCACACGACGCCACACACGCTGTCTGCCATCTGCCCTGAACAGTGAAAACCGGGATTCATCCGTGAAGAGAACATCTCTCCAACGTGCCAGACGCCATCGAATGTGAGCATTTGCCCACTCAAGTCGGTTACGCCGACGAACCGGAGTCAGGCTTATGGTAGAGAAATGAACATTCAATTCACGGGCAACAGCTCTGGTGGACATTCCTGCTGTCAGCATGCCAATTGCACGCTCCCTCAAAATTTGCAACATCTGTGGCATTGTGCTGTGTGATAAGACTGAACATTTCAGAGTGGCCTTTTATTGTGGCCAGCCTAAGGCACACCTGTGCAATAATCATGCTGTCTAATCAGCATCTTGATATGCCACACCTGCAGGGCTCGACATTATAAATGACCCGCTGGCCCGGAAGCACTATTTAGACACCCCGGGCCAGCATAACGTACTTTCCACTTGCCGGCTCGGGCCACTAAGAATATTGTTTAAAAAAAAATGTTTCCTGTGGTATTGGTATTTTGACTAGCAATTTTGTTAAATTGTTTCGTTTATTAACACTACAACATAGCGTTTCGTGAGTCGCTTGTTGTTGTTGGGTGAAAAGAAAACAGCTGTTTGCTGCGGAGCGCAGCGCAAGCAGGCTCCCGTGTGCGGGAGCGCGCTCCTTCACTATACAGACTATCGCGCCACCTAACCATTCGCCAAAATGTAGTTAGTGCATAAATTACTATTGCAACAAATGTGTTTTCTTCATTATTAGTCGATTTTCTTTGGACGAATGCTCCGGGCCAGTGGTTACAATGGTGGGGCCAGTGACAATACAATTCCATCGGCCCGGAGGGCCAGTGGCTTTTTACCCTTAATGTCTACCTCTGACCTGTGAGGTGGGATGGATTATCTCGGCAAAGGAGAAGTGCTCACTATCACAGATTTTTTCAGATTTGTGAACAATATTTGAGAGAAATGGTTATTTTGTGTATATAGAAAATGTTTTAGATCTTTGAGTTCATCTCATGAAAAATGGGAGCAAAAACAAAAGTGTTGCATTTATATTTTTGTTCAGTGTACAAACAAAACACACACACACTCAGTATTTTGACTCCTTAATATTTCATGTGGGTCTAAGTCTGACTTGCAATGTGCGACACAGGCTATATACAGTACCGGGTTATTTAAACGCAAATGCACCTTGCAGAGGATTGAGACATGACAGGCAGTGTGTCACTCAGTAATGGAAAGGCACAGAGAAGACAAACGCCAGAGGGAAGAGAGCAGGAAACAGACGAGTTGGACTCAGGAAAGGAAGGATGCTGGAAACTGATCTGTGTCTGTTTGTGTTTGAGTGTGGATGTGCTGCTTGGTGCAGACTGGTTGGAAAAACAGAGAGGGGAACAATAGGAGGACTGGTAGGAGAGATTTACTTAACTATTATGATTTTATACACTTTTTAGGCATACAAATGGAATTGATCTGGAGATGGCAGCATGGTTGTCAGTCTGTCACCACTTCTGTCCAGATTGAAATGTTTCATTGACATTAGGCACAGATATTTTTGTTCCCCAGAGGATGTTTCCTAAAAAACTTTTGTCCTTATGCCACCAGCAGGTTAAAGTCATCCCATATCCAAGTGAAATGTCTAAAAGATTATCGGCTGGATCACCATGCACCGCTCAGAATGAATTGTAATCAATTGGACCAGAGTTTTAGTTCGTCCAACACTATGTTGAGGTTTCTATCATTTTTCAACATTAAAGATTTTATGAAAGAGGTTTTCCTTGTCCAACTCTTAGTCTAGGAATACAGGGTGTTGTATGCTGTAGAGGCAGGGTGGGATTTTCACGGCGGCCATGGCCGTCGTAGCCCCTCGGTCTGGCCGTTATGCCCCACAAATAATTGTACGTCCTACGGCCACCATGGCCTTTGGGCCCCTCGCACTGTTAAAAGTTGCTTTAACAGCGTCAGAACAGTGGTTTCTGAACTGCATTATGCTGCATTCACAACGGAGGCGATGCGAATACTCGCATTGCTCTAACCGCTGGAGTTTCACTGCGGCTGTCAGCTGTGTTTACTCCAGGTTTACTCCTGTCATTCAAACGGGACGCGCTGGAGAGGGGGCGGGGTGTATCTCCATGTAAATACTGTGGTGGAAACCAACTACGACCAAATTAACCTATTTTATCGTGATTTCATTGTAATACACGTTTCAAAATGATGCCGAAGTAACTAAATACTGATAACGGTTAGTAAAAAACATGCTTTAATGCTTTGATAAGTGTGCAGACAAGACAGCATTCGAAAAACCTTTTGAAATGTGTGTTTTGATGATCGATCAGGCTAAACTAACGTTGTAGCTGCTCCGTCCACACTCACAACAATGTCCTAAAGACAGAATTGAAGCAGCGACTGTATTCGTCATGACAGAGACAGTCTGTGGTTTGTACATCTTTAACTTTTGTCCAGTTTCTGAACAGATAGGAGGAGTTGTGAGGAGTTGATTAAAGAGACGCGCGCGCACACACGCATACACACGCATGCACACACGCACGCACACACACACACACACACACTTTTGCATTTCAAAGTATTTCTTGTTCATACAGTTGGATGTTGGAGCTTCACTGTGCACTGCTGAATGATGTATGTGCAGAGTTTGACCCTTGAAGGCTGTTTCTTCTGAAATGGAATATATTCGTTACATATTAATAGAATTTTTGATTTTTAGATTTCATTTCGGATTTGTGAATGGGAGTAGTAGTAGATGGAAAACATACCAAACACTAATTATTCAAAGTAAAGTATTTCATTTTATATACGGTAATACTAAGGAGGCATAGGCCTATATGATGATGATACGATTATTGATATTAAAAAAGTGATTTGTTTTTTGTCATTAGAAAGTGAAGTTATTTATTTGTAAGCTCCAAATCGTAATTTCTCCCTCAATGGCCTTTGTGCCCTGGCATGTGGCCTTTCCGCCCTGAAAAAATGTGTGACACCAAAGGCCAAATGGCCTTGCCCCTAAAATGACGAAAATCCAAGCCTGTGTAGAGGTTTAAGGCCCTTGCTAAAATGCTCAATTTAGTTGGTGAACATGGTTAACATTATGTCGGTCAAACATCTAAATGTTATCGCTAATGTTTTTTTTACATATTTGTGTGTTTGTGTGTTAGTATAGGGCACTGCCATAGAGACAAACAGTATAATTTAGCTCTACATTTCAAAGAACATAAAGAACGAGTCTTACTCAAAGTGCACAAACAAACAAACTCCAAGAGAGATCTGCAGCTGTACACAGCACAAGTGGCCTATTCAGCATGTAGGTGCTTTTGTTTGTGTGTACATGTAAGACAGAGGAAGAGGGAGAGATAGAGGGTGTCTTTTTTGTTCCTGTAGAAGCGTTTTATCCTACACATACAATAAATCTATTTCAAACAAAACACCCACTTTAAAACATCTTACTCCCACCCCTATTCTCGTACACAAACACAACTTCAGATACAAACACACTCTTTCACATACACCATTAGCATTCCCGTACTGCTGGGTCTTTTGTTTGTCACCATCTGTGCCTGGAGGACTAAATCAAACGAGGCAGAGGAGGAAGGCAGTGAGAGCAAAGAAGTCTTTCTGCTGGTGGAGGACCGCTCTTCTGTCTCATCTCTGTGCAGATGGACCCTGCTGCTGCTCCTGTGGCCACATGCCCAGAGAGCAACAGCATAGTGGTGACTATGAGGCTGGTGAAAAGCATGTGTGTGTGTGTGTGTGTTTGTGTTTGATGCATGATTCATGGGCTCAGTTGACTATGTGGTACAGAGAGACTATGAAAATAAAAGGGACTTTTATGAGATGAGCGTGACTGTGCTGCTACTGTGTGTGTGTGTGTGTGTGTGTGTGGCTTATTTTCAAACAGTATCCTGTGTGTGCAGCATGTGTCATGTGTGTGTGTGTGTGTGTGTCTATGTGTGTGTACAGGCACATGTTCATAAGTGCTGATGAAGATCAATTGCAGTGCTTCTGCATGTGTGTACATAGCAAAAAGCTAAATGTACATGTTAGTTTTAGGGCAGCAACTATAAATTATTTTCATTCCATTTTCATTCCATTTTTGTTTCTCTATTCATCGAATATATCGAATAATAATCAGGAAGCTAAAACCAACACGTTTATGGCATAGCAATTGAAAAGTGACAATTATATTATCTAAATATATTATGTATGCTTTACAAAGTCTCCAGCAAGTTTTGGGCCCAAAAGTGGCTTACATAAACTTATAATGATGATTAGAGCTTTCATTTAATCGTTCATTCTAGGGATGCTATCGCCAATTTTGGCCGATCCGATCGAGTGGGCGGGGCCTAAATGGAAGATTTAAAGGTCCCATGTCATGTTTTTCCGGTTATTACCGGTCCCCTTGTGTGTTATGAAGGTTTTTATGCATGTAAATGGTGTGCAGAGTCAAAACCCTAAAAGTACACCATGTGATTTCTCCTCCCTGGCTGCAGGCTGATAATAGACAGTTGGGATCGCGGCGAAATTCTCTCTGCAGACCCATTCTCACAGCGTTTATCAACCTTTTTCTTACTCAACATCAAGCCACACTTATTGTTTTTACTTCGGCTGTGACTTTGTGTGTGCTCAGGATGAGTTTGGCTGTGTTTGGCTGTGTATCGCTAAACAAGGAAATCACATCTCCACGGAGCTCAGCGCGATTCACAACGTCCCGACTGGTCCCGACCAATCGGAGCACACTGGGCTCACAGGGAGGGGGGGGGGGGCAAGAGCTGCAATGAGCCGTTTAGTGGAGAGAGTGAATACTGCTGAATACACATACTTTACAGAGATGCTGTATGCGAAACCAATGTGAGTTTGGAAACATAACTTTAAATCTTCCATTTAAAGTGATGTTTACAACTCAGTTAATGGGGCTCATTCACTGGAGCTTCCATGAACAACAATCAACTTAATTATTACATTCAAATGATGTACATTATTCAAGTTTACATCAGTGGCGTTTTCTCCCGGAGGCCAAGGGAAGCCAGGATTCCCCTGTTTTTTCAGATTGTAGTTATAATTTAAATAAATAAATAAAAACACTTTGTTTTGTTTTTCGATAATTCTCCTTTGCTGTGTGTTGCTGCCGGCCCGTCTCTCCCCCATTCTCATTGAGTATTTTACAAAGAGTGAAACAAACAGCGCCCCTCTAGATGTTATGGTGAAACAGTAGATTGCACTCACTGTTGCGAGAGGAGGCTAGCCGAATCTGGCATCCCTTGGTGAAAACAAATTGAGCGATTGACCAATCAGACAAGGCCCACGTGATGCCCCTGCCAACCTGTGATTGGTCAGGGCCATGCCAAGGGAAGCCAGCCGCCTCTTTCTTCCCTTCAGAGGCGGCTGGCGATTTGATTGGACACTGCCATCCAATCAAATCACATCAACATCAGTTTTAATACTGTAACTGTCATCACCGCCGTTAGAAATTATCAAGCAAATGAAGCTTTATGGAGGGTGGAGATTTGGCGTACTTAATCAAACATAACTTTACTAAACTTCCGCTACAGCAGCAACTAAAAAGTAAATCAGATGACAGGCCAATGCCCGTACTCGAGCTGTGTGTACAGAGGAAAAAGGGAGAGAATCGGACGTTCAATGAGGACAATTATGTCCGCACGGAGTGGCTAACTGGAAGCGCTAAACTTCAGTGTCTATTTTGCTGGCCATGTCTTCTTTTTGACAAGGATTCGTGCTCCCTGAACAATCCTTGGGCAACTTCAGGATTCATCGACCTTGCCAACCTGTCACGGGCAATTGAGAGGCACGGTAAATCCAAAAATCACATAGATTGTGTGATTGTCTGCATACATTAAAGGTTGGGTAGGTAAGTTTGAGAAACCGGCTCGAGATACACTTTTTGTTATATTCCATGGAATGCTCTTAACATCCCGATAGCAATGAATATCTGAAGTGCTTTGACAAAAAATCCATAAAAAAATGTCATCTGTGGAAGCTGTAGTGCTGTAAAAAGCACGACCAATCCGTTTAGCCGGGCCGGCTTGCCGCCCTGTCTGTCAGCCTTCCATCTCGTGCACGCACAAATGTATCTCGTGCACGCACAAATGTATCTTGTGCCCTCATTGGGCGTGCCGTCATTGGGCGTGCATTGCAGCAGTACTTCAATGACTCGCCAGCAACAGGCGGCCACTTTCACCATGGCAGAGTTAGGTTCAACATCGTCTACTGGTGGCAAAAGAAATAATGTAACGGAGCAAATTAGGAACAAAAACAAAGTGGAAACTAGGAGAATTCAAACCAGAGTCAATATCGGAGTTGCTTTTCAACGATGGCGACTACTGATGGAACACACCTATGGGGGTTATTCCCTATCTTTATTCAAGAGCATGGTATTTAAATTTGAGAGCATACTTTATGTATTTATTTCTCTCAAACCCTGTCCTCGCACTCAAATAGTGCCTGCTTGCACTTAGATTTGCTCTGCTTCTGCTCAAACTGTACGCTTGCACTCAGATATATTGCTGTTTACAGATTTGTTCTGCTCTCAGATTTATTCTGTGCGCACTCGAAACTTTTGTGCAACAATCCTGTCAAAATCCCTCAACCGGGTGCGTTCGCTTTACTTATTACAGCGTCCCGTAAGGGCGGTTACTCTTTGGTTTGTCTTTGGTGCGATGACAGGGTTTGAGTGAAGGAAATCAATAAAGTATGCTCTCAAATTTAAATACCACGCTCTTAAATAAAGATAGGGAATAACCCCCATACACACCGAGTTGAAATCTGACGCCGTGGTCGCTCTTTTTCTCTTGGACAGTTAATTATCTGTTTTGTATGGTTTACAATTCCCATGAACTATATAGCCAACCTAAATCATGTGCGCGTTCATGTGTGTTGGAGGAGGTGCTCTGTAAGGAAGTCTGAAGGAAGGGGCGGATTCTTTTCGGCTGTGTACTTTCAAATTTTAGTGCACTTGAGCCGGTTTCTGAAACTTACCTACCCCACCCCAAGTAAAATGCTTAAATTAATAAGGAGAGAGTTTCAGCTGGAGAGTGCGTGCGGACCTTTCGGTTAGATAACAGGCGTGTGCAAGTCCTGCATCTGTGTGATACAAATGTGTGTAAAATGATACAGGGCGCTGTAATCACTCATCTGGTTACATTTTTCCCCACGCCACGCTACTGGTTTACATTCACTTTGGATAATAACACGGGAAAAATGAGCGGAAGCGCTCTCTGTTCCTCTCTCCCTCTCCTGACAGCCTGTCAGTATCTTACTGATCCAGTAATGAGTGACCCGAAGAATAAATATATTTATAACTAGTTTAGCTTGTTCTAGAGGTAGATACAATTGCTACGTGTGTTTGTTAGGTCTAACTCTTGTGTGTTTCGCTCCGCTCACCGGTCCGGCGGGCGGAGCTGCAGGATTTCTGCTTCACACACGTTGCATTCCGCTATTTTACTGTCTTTTTCGGACACCTTAAAATAATGCCAGACCGGTGAAGCCATTTTGGCGAGCTTGTTTTGCCGCACACAGAGAAAAGTGTCATGTATTTTACGTCATGCGATCGGCTCTCGCGATCGGCATGTTTAGAGAGCACCGATCGATCGGTGGAGAGTGAGTATCGGCCGATCGGAGCATCCCTAGTTCATTCTGCAAATATTACAGGAGGTATTATTTCTTATTTTTTACACTGGTGAAGTGTTTTTTAAATCATTTTTAGTTGAATATCTTTTTTATATCTACAAAGGATCTGGGTCATTCCACAATTGGAGGACAATTTAGACACCAACGTTTTTGAAAAATGAACCTTTTATTTTATAATTGTTGTAATGTATTTAGGAAAAACAGATAATAAACCATCAAAAAAAGTGATTTGCCCAGCTAAGGCATCAAATGTATATTTTCCAATGAAGAATTACCCCTGTTATTCTAATTATAGTAACAGGGTTGAAAATCAATGATAATTTGAGCTTTAACCTTGCTACTTTCAAGGCAAGGACAAACTTGGATATTTAACGAAAGTAATATGCTTTATTTCGATAATATGAGTAACAGGGTTGAGTGGGTTAGAGTGCCACACTCTTTTAAGACTGAAAAGATTGTAAGAATATGAAAAATAAAAGAGAGGACTTAGTTTTGGTCTACCCATGGCACTAGCACATGGCTTGCTGATGTCACTTCCACTGTGTCATCTGACTTACAGTTTTTTCACTTCCTCTGCCAATCTAAAAAGGTTTCAACAGGGTTGAACGCATGTTGAAGGACACACCTTCTGTGCAAAATTACTGTTATTTAAAACGTGTTTATGATTTAACAAATTGATTTTACCATTACAAGAGACATATATCAATAGAATAATCAAAAAAAGTAAATAAAATCCCTATTTAAATGTTATATTTGACATGCAAGTTGGTCACCAAGAAGCAGGGACAAGAGAAAAATGCCATTTTAGGGGATGTTCGAGAGCTATTTGATCATTTAAATAATATTTTGAAACCACTTTTTCTACAACTTTATATACATTTTGTCTCAAGACAAGTATGTTTAACACAACAAGTGCATGTTTTAGCTTTTTGGGCATGGATTATTAGGATTTATATGGGGGACATGAAATGTCCTCCAATTCTGGAATGACCCATCTATTAAACCAAAACATTTCTAATCGACAATTAAATAACCATTAGTTGCAGCCCACACATTTTAACATTTGTCTCAGGGGGGTATTATAGTTTATACAGAATATGACACCCTCTGTCGTTGGACCCTCCATCAGACAATGAAAAACTCCCAGCGAAACCCCAGTTAAAGGGGAAAAAACTGAAGAAAGCTCCCTCTTGCAGGACGGACAGACGTACAATATATTTTGTGTGTAAATTAAAAAGATAATACATTTACAACATAGGTAGTCCAAATGCTAGAAAAGACTGTGTCTATATATAAGAAGCAGATGAAAATGGATCCAGGTGGATGTCACCAATCCTCCGGGTGCCATCAAAGAAGTAGTAAGGTGACGTATTTTATATGCATGTTTGTGTAACATCTTCATTTCTATTGGCTCTTACCTGTGTGCAGGTATCCGTCTTTCTCCAGCCACCAGTGTGACATCACACAGCTGCCGGGACCTCAGGTAGCCCTCCATTTTGCGGAAGGTGACATCGGCGTGGGACAGAGCAGTGAACATACAATCCTCTGGACATGCACATGGCTCCATCGACACGCATGAGGACAGTGTGGCGCTGCTGTTGGACGTCCTGTCAAAGACGAACATTTACACAAACACAGGACAAACAGAAAGAGACATAAGCTTTGAGTGCATGTGTTCCTGTTGCTACTTATTAATTTATTCATGACAAAGAGATTGATTGAGCTACACCAGCTGCTGGGGGTCTTCCATGTGCCATTGTTTTCCTTGTGCCACATCCTTCTACATATTTGCTCTCTTCCTCTATTCTCAACAGGGTAACAGTTTTTTGCCAGAAGCAGACGAAAAAACTCTATAATGGTCTAATTACCAGGAGTTAATGGCCAGATACATTTAGCTCACTTAAAAGAAAAGCTGCCAATTAGATTGCTTTGGGAGCAGAGCCCATAGATGTGCAGTAATTGATTCTGCTCCCTAATAACAAACAGTTTCCTTGTATCGTTACAATCAGCAAGACATGAAGAAGTGTTTTGGGCCAGGATGGCTTCAACATTCGTTATTCACTGGAGGAAGTGTTGCAGCCCGGAGCTCTCTATATCTTATTCTGCCTGTGCCAGTTGATAGGGTTTGAGTGTGTGAAATGGTGTGTGCATGTGTCTTCATCAAAGTACAGAACCGAAGTATAGCTACCCTGTGAATTACAAGACATCATTGCTCCCAAACTAGCATTTCATTTATGAGAGCCTGGGCTGTATTTCCATTTTTAATTTCGCAGCAGAAGAGGCAGGACTGGCCCTACAGCACAAAGAGATAGGAAATGAGCCAATACTCCACGGATTGTATCATTTCATCTCTACAGTTAAAGTACATTCACACGCTTTTAGGGAAGTGGAAGTATGTGTTGCGATGTTGCAAATCAAACTGTCCTAAATTACAATTTTACACAGGCATATTCTCGCAGAGAGAAAGGAGGACCTAGATTCTGGGAAGGCAGTGGAACATGTGGCTGTGTGCACCATAAATACAACATAATCTATTAAAATACAGGATTATAAAACTGAAATAAAGTGCCTCTATTGTGTCCTCTTTCTGTTTTTTACATTAAACATAAAACTCAAGTTGGAGGTTTCAATTAAAAACAAAATAAAATATAATGCAGTTAGGCGACTCATCCTTTGAGTCAACACACTAGCAGATATGATTTACTCTTCCCTTCATGTATATCTTTTTGTTAGCAGAAGTAGCCTTATTAAATGGCACCTTTGAACCTCAATGAAATATTCATTCATTCTAACTAATATACAAAGATTTTTAAAACTCAAATGCATTTCAGCAAGATTTCAGATAATGTTCAAAAGAAAACAAGTCATAATCTTTAAATAGTAAAGTCCTAATTTAATGAGAATAACTCAAGCATTTTAGTATCATTATATTTTATTTCACAGTTGGCAACAATACTTTTAAGTTCAGTTTTAATGCAAGAAAATGTCAGATGAACCTTCTGTACACTACCTGCCAGGCACCAAAAGTAAAAAAGACAAAGTTAGTGACTAGCTGGTAAACAATGTGGAGCATTAAGCATTTCTCAATAGTCAGCCCTATAAATTGTTACAAACCGGATATCAAAGTATTTAGTCCAAACATTTGAAAATACATATGTTAATCATTTTGAGCTCTTAAAAACAAAATGAGCTGAATTCAAAAATGTTCTCACTGATAAGAAAGGTTCTTAGTAAACACTGGTGTACGTGGCATTCAATGTGTGTATTCATGCAAACAATTATATGTGTGTGTGTGTGCGCTGGCTGCTGATGTGCTATAGCAGGAGTGATCTTCCGGTGTCCTCTGCTCCTCTCTATCTGTCTCCCGTCCTCACTTTTATATCTTCAGATAATCTCATCCATCACTCACTTCATTCCACCTCATCCCATCATCCATCTTTACCTCAGTCTTCTCTCCCCTATCCGAATCTAACCCCCCAAGGAGGCTTTTTGGCTAGCTTTCCTGTCCTATTGAGGGTGTGTTTGTGTGTGTGTGTGTATTCGAGTGTCTGGGCCGAACGGCACGTGTGTATGTAACAAACGAACGTGGCTAAATACTGCCAGAGGAGATGGCTTTGAAGTGGGGGAACGCTGCCTTCCAGTCCCCTTAATTGAGTCTGGCAGGCACTCAACATTGACAGAGAGAGAGAGAGAGAATATGTCTAGGGTCTGGGGCAACACCATGCAGCCTGATTTTTTTTTTAAAGCCCTGCACCAGGCAAGTACACTGTCCACACACCCACACCCACACACCCACACCCACACACACACACACACACACACCACACACACACACACACACACACACACACACCACACACACACACACACACACACACACACACACACACACACACACACACACACACACACACACACACACACACACCACACACACACACACACACACAACACACACACACACACACACACACACACACACAACACACACACACACACACACACACACACACACACACACACACACACACACACACACACACACACACACACACACACACACACACACACACACACACACACACACACACACCACACACACACACACACACCACACACACACACACACACACACACACACACACACGTAACCCGCTCCGTGACACACATACAAACTCTTTTGTTTCCCAACACATAAAAAAAGGGATAAAAAGAGAGGGGAAATGAATGGACAAGGGTGGGCAGAGATGAACATGGGACAGAGGGGGAGAGAGAGTGAGTAAGGGAGGCACACCGGGATTAAAGGGGGAGGGGGGGAGCTGGGTGGGGTGAAAAGTAAAAAAGGAGAGGAGGAGATCGGTGGAGTCGAGCCGAGCCTTCAGCCACTCTGGGATTCAGTGTGTGTCCCTCTCCATGATCCCACTTGGGATGCTGCCACTCGTTGTTGGAATATCATGCTGTACTCAGGAGCTCTCAGAGGGAGGGGATGAATTCATACAGAAATCACCCAAAAATGTGATGCACAGAACTGCCCATGTTAGCTATAGACATAAAAAATAGCTGTGTTGGTATGGCAACCACCATGCAGGGAGGGACATCGCTACTTCCATGCACATGCACAATACATAACCAAATTATATTCAAGTTTACATCATCATTTGTCTTTGCTTATGTAAATGAGGCTGGGGTGTAAATGTGCATTACTATTAAGCAGAGGTTACACATGTTCCACGCTGCCAGACATGGCATCAAGCCTTGCATAAAAAGAGACATGTTTTAAAACAAATTTTTCTTTCCATTTAGTTGTTTCTGTCTCACAATCACACATGCCGTGAAATCGTGAGCACATTAAATCGATTTTAAACCATACATCAGGTTTTGCTCACAAAGAAAGCTGTTCTAAAGTGAGTGTGTGCATGTCCTACTGTATGAATCATTTATATGTTTTGATGTGTGTCTTGGGAACACAGTGTATAATAAGAGGCTTTCAGATGCATCATTATGCGAGTATAGTAAACACACACACACAGTCTGTATTTCCCTTTACTCTATCACATTTACAGCTGCATCATAAACAAATAAATATTCTTCGACAGGAGTTCTGATGCCCTAATTGGCTTGATTTGCTGTCTCGATGGCAACTAATAATTTAATGCCATTTTTTTTCAACACAACAGCTGGATGGCACACCATCACGAGTGTGCACAGAAACATGCAAAGCACTGAGGATTTGTGAAGGCTTTAAGCTTAAGAGAATCAGTCATTGAAGACAAAACAATATAAATGTCAAGTGTAGTATCTAGCTACATGAGGAGCCCTGGAGTCATATTGTTAATTTGACTCTGAAAATCCCATATTTACAAGAGTGTGCGTTTGTGTTTGTGTTTTCTAAGAGCTTTTTCTTGGAGCCTCATTAGGAGGTTGAGGGGAGAAATCAGTGGACCACATGCTGTCCCAAAGGTAGGATACTCAGCCATAATTTTTCTCTCTCTGTCTGTCTGTACTGTGGCCCTCGACTGCTGCATTATACTCTGTGACCAGCTTCTTTCTCAGTTAATCCACCATTTACTTGTTTCTATTTAGGAGGAACATAACCACAAAGTGCACCTTCCAGCAATGATGATAATGAATGCAGTAAAGCGACAAATTAATGTCAGTTATCTACAACTTCTGAAGATAAAGCAGAATGATTCATTAAATTATAAAACACCCATTTGCTTTCCTGTAAAAGCTTGGTCAACCAGTGGAGATGTTCTTGCCCTAACTTTAGGGAGTTGGGTTTTGAGATTGAGAACATCACTGACTTTTTTTCTGCCCTACAACTTTAGTTTTAGCTAAAATGTCCCGAGACAGACATTTAACACAGATTAACCAATCCAAGCCCCCTCCTACCTGCAGGAGCTGGAGTCGGTTTCCAGGTGGTTATTGTTCTCCTCGGTGCCCGAAGCTGCCAGTGCCGCCGCCTCCTCCTCCACGCTGACAGGAGCGGGTGGCTCGGGTACCAGCGGCAGCACCGGAGCCTCTCCGGGGGGCTCCATGCTCGTAACCGGACGGGAGCGACGATGAGGAGGCGGAGAGACCCACGACAGCGCGGCAGCGGGGCTCCTGCACTCTGGCTGGCTGAAGGACCGGGGACAGGAGCTCCCCGTGGCTCCTGCTGCCGCTCCACCCGGACCGCCCCGACTCCCAGGCGGATCACCAAACTTTCTGTTGGCACCGTGACACAGGTTAGATCCGGCGCTGCCGCTGGCCACCAGCCCGCTGTGACCCCCGGAGCTAGGGTTCGCGCTGGCTGAATTGGAGGTGCTAGTGCCGCTTACTGAAGGTCCTTCTCCGGAGGTGCCACCCGCCCTCCTCCCGGCGAAGTAGTCTCCCAGCGGCGGGGACTGAGGCGGAGGGACCGAGGGGTGACCGAACCACCTCCATCGGATCCTGAGGATTTGTTTCACATCGAACTCCTTCCGCGAGGAAGAGCCCGAGCCGCTACTCGACATTCCAGGGCTCGACACGAGGAAATGGCGGGGGAGAGCCCGTGCCGCTCTGCCGTTAAAGCTCCTAGCAACCGCGCGTCCGTTAACCGCGACTGGACGAAGTGAGTGGAATGAAGCCGAGAGTATATATGTATGAGAGAGATAGAGAGAGACACAGGGAGAGAGAGAGGGACGGAGAGAGAGCGAGAGAGCGAGAGGTCTGAGTTTTAACCTTAGTGCCAAAGCATTTTCATGCAGAAACCAAACCTCAAACATTTGCCACAAGGACAAAATAATGTCACATTTCTGCCAGTTTATGCCACAGGAATTTTGTAGCAGAGCAAAATGGTAATGACTTTTTATCATCATCATCAACATCATCATCAAAAAGGCCAGACAATCGATCAAATAACTCAAGAGTCGGTGGAACCCACCAGTCAATCTGTATTGTGTGTTTCTCATAACAAGGGTGATATTTATATTTTCTGTGTGAGTCTGAATGTGCGTTTTTTGTATTGCCTGAATCAGAGGAATCGACAAAATCAAAAATCCCCACTTGCAGCCCGGCATTACTCAGATATGGACATTAATTTGTTTACAAAGTCAAGTTGGAGTTACATCTCAGAAGATCCCCGTTAGCCATTCCATTTTAGAATACAATTTGGTTGGTCAAAGCTAATGTTGGTGATGAAATAAGGAATATCTCAGTCTTTGTTTAAATGTAGGATATAGACTTCAGTGAATTAAAATGGCAGTGTCCTATGAATGTGTTCATCGCATAATAAGTGAACATGGTGGTTCCCGAGGCTGCTCAGCAATAATAAGGCGGTGAACACATCCTCTTCATCATCTTCTTTTCCACCCTGTCTGGCTGTTTTCAGTCATTCACCGAAAACATTTCTCTCTCTGTTTGTCTCTGATACTTTCACACACACACTTTGTTTAGTAATCTGACCACAATTGGCTGTTTTTGTGTTCTGATGTGCTGATTTTTATTTTCAGCAGCTATTGAAAACAGGAAATTGAAAACAGTGGGGGACCTGAGTATCCTTGAAAATGAAATTGTTCTCCCCACATGCGCACAAAAAACATAAATACACACCTTCTTAGTCCCCATTTCTCCACAACCCATTAGCTCTTCTATACCCATTCCATAATTTCCTCCTGTGTACCTTTCCTTCTCCTCCCTCCCTCTGCAATGCAGCAGCTATTCATAGACAGTAATGATCAGTGGGAGCAGGTCCTGTGGGAGCCATCCACATCCAGAAGCCCGGAGCACCCAGCAGACCAGCCAGCCAGAGCCTCCCTCACCTTCCCAATAACCCTGTGACGACCACAGCATGTGCCCGAGCCACAGAGCCGGAACACAGTGGTTCCTGGACGAAGTCCCACCAACAGCAGGGGAGGGATGCTTTAGGAGACCCACTCTAGCAAAAATCAATGAGTCAAACAGCCGAGGTCAGTTTGTGAATTATACAGACGGAAGATGTGTTGCTCATAAATTGTCCCCGTAGACCAACAGCTAGGCCTGACTCATTTTACCCATGAATTAAAGACTGAACGGAGCCGATGAATACAGTAGATTAAACTCTTACTGCTTATCTATGCCAGATTTCAGATGGGCTTTTCTTCAGGATGTACTGACAACTATATGCAGGACCACCCTGCTGCTCTATCTGATCAATTCTACAACTCAACACACACACACACACAAACACCACACACACAACACACACACACACACAACACACACACACACACACACACACACACAACACACACACACACACACACACACACACACACACAACACACACACACACACACACACACACACACACACACACACACACACACCACACACACACACACACACACACACACACACACACACACACACACACACAGTGTGTCCATCATTGGGGACTCCTGAGTCCTGCATAACTAAACTGTTATCTGAAAAACTGAGCTATGTAAGTTTAACATACCAAACTAACAAAACTGCTTCATAGCTTATGTGCTCACACCTAATGAGAGTTATGCTACAATAGCACAGACAAAGAAGAAACAGGTACAGATGATAATAAACTAACAAAATCATCCGAATAAAGCATACAGTTAAATCATCACCTATCTGTAAACATTATAACTCTAATGCAGGGAGGAGTCAATATTTTAATTTTCTATTTATACATTTTCTATTTATAAAGGTGTCTGTGTATTTAACCTTGTTCTATAAAGGCTTCCTCTTTTACACACGCAGTAAACCCCATTTTCTTCATTTCGTTAGTAATCATTATTCCCAATCTGCAAGTATGAAGCAGCAGACACGGTTAAGCATCACAAATTCTAAGAAGGCCTTTTTTTTGGGTAAACAAAAAGGAACTATACAGTCTGAGAAAATACTAGAACTAAAACGTACAGAGTAGTAATTAAAAACCAAATAAGACAAAACCCTTAGAATAACCTGTTAAGCCCCATGCCCCTGCCGACTGGGACAAAACGCAACATCTAGCAAGAAACAGCGGGGCTTCTTAACATTTAACAAACTATGAATGTGTCATATCCACTTAACGGGAAGAAACTCAGCTAACTGACGATATGAACCATTTTTAGCTAAACGAAACACAAGTCTAACGCCGAAACTCTGAATTATCCCTGAGCGAAAAAATGCTAACGCACTTAGCACAGAACTCACGGTAGAAATCCACAGATTCTAGAAGTATTAGCATCATCACTGTGCGATCCAAACTCGCGGCAGGGGGCGCAAACCCAGACAGCACACAACGTAGCTTTACTGAGCCAAACGGCAAATACTCTTACCTTTGCTTTTGTTCTGATCAAAAGTTGTGTTCAATGGCATTAAAACGATAAAAACGCTGATGAAGGTTAATCCAATGTGTCTGTGTAATTTTGAAATGATTACTGATAATCCATCATCAATAAACCTAGTTTTCAGAGCGTAACAAAGCTTTCGGTTTGGGCAAACTGCGTGTGCATCACTCTCACTCCTCAATGTTTAACGTGTATGTGGATTTAGGATCTCCCCCTCGATTCTATTGGCTCTAACCGTTGAAAAGAGGTGTCAATCATCAAAATCGACCAATGGGCTCCAGAGAAACGGCAAATCCACCCAAATGACCCCAGAGGTGTTTTTTTGTTGTTGCTAAAAAAGTCAAATGTCACTTGTTTTGCATCAATCTTGAGACAGGGTACTTATATGTTATAGTTTGGATTCCTAAAGCTTTTAGTCTCCGATCCCATCATTCAAGGGTGGTTTTCAGTAATGTTTTTTTTCTTTTGGACGGACACTAGAATGACATTTTTTTTCCTATGTTCAATCTGAATTTACTTTAAAATAAAAAAATGCTATATTGATTCTGACTGTTCTACATCCAACTCACAGGTTTATCATTGCTTTGAGAAAAAAGATTAATAATGTACCCCTTTTAGAAGTGAAGTTATGGTCATTTGTTCTGGGAATGTCATTTTCGAGCCTGAGACCTTAGAAACAGGCTTGGGGCTTAACAGGATAAATGCATGCTTTAAAACAATTTACATTACATTTTGACTTGGAAAATAACGTTCTGAAGAAAATGAATGCTAAAGAAAACCAATCTCTCCTCTAGCACTATAATGGGCTAATGTCCCTCTATACATACACAAGAAAAGAGAAATTACACTCCAACACAACTCAGTGTGTGCTACTGGAAAGCAGATCAATTAAAGGCAGTCACACCAAGTTTAACAACCAAGGGCCATAGTGGTGTTGATCCGACTTCCTGTCTATTTACCTTATTTCTTTTGTGTATTTCTTGTTCTTCAAGTCTCTTATGGTGCATAACAGTTGGTTATTGGGATTAGATTACATTAAATAATAAAACCTTGATAAAAAATATTCCTAGATGGGACTTTAATAAAAAAGGTCTGAGTCAGGCCTGAGACATTCCTTTTTTTGTTTTGTTTTGGTTTATTTGTTTATTCCACACATGGCAGTTATTTTAAAATAAAACATGTACACTTTACAAAACATGTACACTTATACTGGTTGTTTTTTATAGCGCATGGTGGAAAGGAGCAGGGAGAAGAAAATCTTATTTTACCTGCCCCTTCTGTATGTATCTATATAATATTGATATCCTCATATGGCATAAGTTATCGTTTTATGTTGTGGATATCATAATATCGTACATTTTGTCTTTTACCGCTTTAGTAATGTACTTTTCTGAATTCACCAGATTGTTATTTTCCTCTACTCTCCGTTTACCCTATGTTTAAACCTACAGCACACACACGTGCCTACCCTTCTGATAGTAAGGGGGTCGAGGGTCTTTCTGCCTGAACAGTACAAGTGTTATTACTGAGAATTACACACATGGTACAACATCAGATATGTATTTTTGTACATGAACAGATGAAGAGAGCCACAATAGAAACAGGAAGCTTGGGGTTTTGGGGTGAATCTACTCATACACTAAGCAGAAGTCTTCTTCTTATATACATCTCTCGATGACTAAGCCATAAGCAAAAACGCACGATGTCTTTGACATAAAGCTCTGCATCTGGTCTGATTGACACTACCAACCTATTGCAAGTCAAAGAACAAAGCATTTTCTCGTATGATCACCTTTGGACACTAAACTAAAGCCTTAATTGGGGAACCAGTTCCTTCCATTATTATTATTTCAGCTATTCCGTTTACAATTCTGTCATCATATTATTGAATACGATTTGTTAAAACATTGTTGTTTCTTTTGATGTGAAATATTATTTATCTAATTTATAATATAAATAAAAAGCAATGTTAATTTTGTTCACCTTATTGTTTTCTCCAAAAGAACCGATAAGAGTACCGTTAAAGGACCGGATCGATAAGCGGTATCGATAAAAGTAGTAGTACCGTTAAAAAAACACACACACACACACACTCTCTGCAAGTAGGCTTGACAACTATAACCCTTTAAATAAGGCAGAGAAATAACATAAGATTTAAGGCCCCGACACACCTACCCGATTTTGGGAGTCAGAGGCCGTCAGAGGCAGTCGGGCATTCGCGGCGCCCATACTCAGGCTGTTGCCTCTTTTGAATGATGAATACACACTACCGCTGCCTGCTGTTAAGGACAGTTATTGCCACTTGTCGACTGAAGTCTTTGCGTGTGTTCGTAGGCGGGCCGCGTAGCCGACGCAGGCGACGTAAAAGTCGGGACGCCTTCGGTACGTGTTCTTAGGTCTCAGGTGGGTGTGTAGCGGCCTTTAGCACAGAGATTCATGAGCAATATTTACCACATCCTGTTTAGATAATTTCTTGTAAAAACCCTAACTGATTGAACTAAACACACTTTATCATTTCCAATCATAGCACGCTTTCCAACCACATGCTCTCCCTGCTACGGAGCCCTGAACACAACTAAAGACCCAGAGTGTAAACCAATGCATTTCTGAAACACTCACGATAGAAAAGCCATCCAGTTTCTCGGGGAGGCTTGGAATTGGGCTCTGAGGAGAAATGAAGCCCAGGAATGACGGGCCATTCAGCTCTGGTCCCCTTCTGTTGGATCTAATCATTGGTCACTTGGCAGGAGCCTTCTTGAGCCGCCTCCTGTTATTGGTCTCTTGGCTGTGGTAGTCCAAGGCAATCACTCAAAACTCTCTGGCACAGCTTTACAGCTGCACACCACACTGGACGCACCCACACACACAGAAACTCAGAAAAACACACCAAAGAAAATGACACCATGAAATCCTTTTCACACACACTTTACACTCGATAATCATCCTGTTTATGGACATTCACACATGCATGGACACCAGCACACGTCACACAAATGGCAGCATGCATGTATTGAATACGCTGTACCACCCACATACATACAAATACAGAGCCATATAAAAACAGGTAGCAGTCAACTGGGGAAAGCCGTCGTAAAAACATATTTTATAGGGCCAGAAAGTAAAACATTATCCGTGATGATCAGTTCGTCTCTCATGACTGATGTTCTTCCTCAATTGGCCTCCTTCCAATCTCTATCTTTATAGCTCTTTATATTTCCTCTCTCTTCCTCCTTTCTGTGTTCCCCACATTGTGCTGTTTTGAAACCTTCTCTTCCCTCCTTTCCTCCCCACCCACACGCTCCCAGTTTCTCCCCAATCTCCTTTCCAACCTCAATTTCCTGCTCCCCATCCCAGTTTTTATAGTGTGACAGAAGAGTGTGTGTATACGATATGGTGGGGCTGTGATTCCCTAAGGTGGCGACCTGCAGGAACGATCCATTGCTCTACATAGGCTCACAGGCATACACACATCCTGACGCGAGTATATGCCCACACACACCAACACAGCTCTGAAAGATATGAGCCACACTATACATTCTGCATGCATAGCATACACACAAAAAACACAAGGACAAACCGTGATTCAAGTCACGGCCCCTTCAGCATATACACAGAAAAACAAAAACACACACACGCTTTTTCACACCCTCACTGCCAATTTCCATTTTGTGATCGCAGTGTTGGTTGGTACTGTAGCTGCAGGCGAGTCCGTCCTTGAGACTCAAAGCAGGCTCAGACTGGCCAAGCAAATAATTACTTCTCCACACCAACACGCCGACTCCTCCCAACACATGAACGAGAAAGAGGGAGCGTGTTTGATTGCAATTCAATTGATCTGGAGGCACAATATTCAATGTTATTAAACTGAAAATGTATTTCACGGGCATCAAGGCTTGCATGGGAGGGAGCAGACACGATGTCTGAACATGTGTTTTTAAGTCTTTGTGTGTGTATGTTTGCTTGTATGTCTTTTTTTGTCTTGAATTATTTGAGTGTTAGACCTTGGAAGTGAGATCATTTTGAAAAATGTGGTAATTGGGTGGGACCTTCAAAGGGCCGTTTGGTAAAAACCTGGTTCTAAGAAGTTAAGACGTTTAAGAGGTGAGAATTAGGTTAAGGTTTAATTCAGGGGTTAGGCAGCTGGTATTGATGGGTAAATGAGTTAGGACTTAGAGTACTCCACCCATTTAGCATTGCACTCATATGAACACTTGTGATGGACACATTTTTAAAAAGGGTCTAAATTCGATGCAGCAGAAACTGGGATAAAGATTTTATTTTTGTACATACTTTTTGTTGAAATCAAGTTCCTATAGTACCAGCAAAGCATCTCAAGTGATGACATGTAGACTCAACTTCAAGCTGAAAGCCTAAATCTGACATTTGGAGCTCACTTATTTCTGAACCCACACCAACAGTTTCTTTTTTATATTTTTCAAACTTGTAGTCTTCTGCTCTGAATAATGTCCAAGTGAAGAAGCAATTTTGCCGATTTTGTGCAGCTGCCTCTTGGGCGACAAAATACTTTTGGTACACTCACAGTAGTGCTTCCAAAGAGATGGTAATAGGTCTTACCCTTTAAGGTTAGGGTAAGGTGTTAGGAAATGGGCTATGTTTATGAGGGTCCTCACAAGTACAGAAATACTCCATTGGTGTTTGTCTAATGTGAATTAGATGCAAAACAACCTTCATCACATCAGTCAATAGAAGAACCACACAGATTAAGGACAGCTTTCTCTGTGGTGTGTGTATTTTATGTCGTCCCAGTTTCACCAAAAGTAACTACAGTAATAGGAGAGATAAAAGAATGAATTAAGCTCAATATCTTTCCATCAGCAATGTTATCATCAGACACAAAAATATGCGGAGAAGTTCAGAAGGGATTCAATTTGCCACAATCAGGGCGATCAGTGTCGGCCGGCTGATCAGTGGAGCAGCTCGTACATTTCTGTTCTGTTATGCCTGCTCATCTTTTCTGTCCCTCTTTTGATTACACCCTGTAATAACCTCCTCTGTCCATTTACTAATTTCCTCCTCCACTTCTCTCCCATCCATTACCCTTGTTCTCTCATTTATTTTGCTATCCTCCCCCTTGCAAGAGATGGATGTACTGTGTGAGAAAGACCTGCGTTAATTAGGTGTGTCTTGTGTGTGCGACTAGTAGAGGCTTTTGAGCACAAATACAGCAGATTGTAATGAGTGGGAGGAAAAGCAACACAGACAGCCAGACAGACTGAAAATGAGGCCGAAAGGAAGTTAACTAAAAAGCCTGTGAGATACTAGAGATGAGAACAGAGCAGCAAAACACCAAAATGCTCTCTGTAACATCTTTGCTTTGCCCTTACAGGAAGGCACATGCACACTTCCTTTCTGATCTTATATTGGAGCAGAAACCCTCCGTCTAGCTCCCTCTGCCCTGAGACTTTGACACACTTTTACTACCATGTTTTATTCAACACTAATGTAGAGACATTTTTTACTGATTGTGTGTGTGTGTGTGTGTGTGTGTGTGTGTGTGTGTGTGTGTGTGTGTTTGAAAATATGTGTGCTGTTGTATGCAAAGCGTTTTCGGTCTAGGGGGCATAGAAAGCATACACACACACACAAATACACGTACACTTATAAGCACATAAAGCTTTGCACTGCCCAGGTGTAAACAAAACTGTCCAATTACTTTGATCCATTCCTGTTGCTGTGGGAAGAGAAAATGGTTTCTCCCTTTTTGCCCTAAAGCACATCACATGGGTATACACACACAACACGACATAATGGCTATCCTCTGGCTTGCTAGCTCTGGTTCCTCTAATTGCCCAAGAGGAGGAAAGCAGGGAGGGAAAATAAAGGATGCAAACTGCCAAATGTAACCACATTTGTCGAGCTGTGCATCTGTTTAGTAACCCAAGAGCATGAAGAGGATGATGATGGGAGCAGGCGCAGCCGAAAAAATGGCTTTTGGCTTTTATCCAGTCTAATCAAAGTCCTTGTTACCTCATCCCCTGCACGCGCACACGCACATGCACACGCACACACACACAACTTTTGTGAGCAGCCATTGATCTGTCGGGGCCTGACATTTGGCCTTGGTGTGCACACCTGTTCAACTATGACATTTAATTCTGCTGCTGCCGGACAAACAGAAGTTTATGAGCAGATGTTATGAGATTATTTGACCCCCCGACAAATCATACCCTGCCCTCCAACAGCAGCAGCAGATACAGAAGAACAATGGCTACCAGAGATCATCTAATAATATCCACACAGCATGAAAACTATGCGTAAACCAATCCCCAAAATTGGTCCCCAAAATAGTGAAGTATGACTCTGGGGATTACAGCCTTTTAAAAATGAAGTAGCAAGACTCCTCACAGGTAACGACAGGAGAGAAGAAATCCCCCCTGTGCCTTCTTTTACCAGTCAAATATCAAATTGATTTTAATATTCCATTATTTGATTTTAATACAACTGCATTAATTCACAAAAGCTTATTTATATCTTACATCTCGTTTTCTCAGATCAGTTCCTCTTTGCCATTACAAGTGCCCAGTGCAAAGATGATCAAGTGTAATCCCACCCTGGTTCACCCTTCACTGTCACATCTTCTTCATTTTTAGATCCCATCATCATATCTTTAAGCACCATGCAAAGTCATCAAAACTTGCCAACAGTATAAACTCAGTTTAATTTTGATCAGTTAAATGTTGTTATTGGTTTTAAGCACTTTAGTCATCATTTCTCGTTTTTTGTGTCATGTGCTCTTAACCATAGTAACTTGGCTTGATTTGGTCCAGCCTTTAATCTACAGGAAGACATTTTTTTACAGAAATGTGTGCTAATTATGGGCACCATACAGCATAACAAACAGCTGCCTTTTACAAAGAGTGACATTTGCATTTTAATGTTTTTAAACCTGAAATAATGTAAGTCCAACATTACATATTTTTTTAGTTCTTGTTTGGTCTCCACCAACTCCTGTAGAACAAATACAATGTGTCTCACTGCAATTTGATGCTGGGTAGCTGAGTTCATGTATTATTTTAATTTTGTATTCAAAACAGCCACCTGGGCGGTCAGAGTAAAGCAACACCTGTTACCCTCCCTCCTCCAAAATAATGTATATTAGTGCAAACGATCACTTTCACACTTTGTTGACAAGTTTAAAAGGAGTAGCTTTACTTATATCCAGAAAAAGAGAAAGTCAGAAGATTAAGATACCTGCCAGAAGCACAAAGAGATGGAGCACTTGTATTTAATGGAGCTGCAGTGAAGAGTTATGCTAAGTAGGTGCTGGTAAATTGAAATGAGAAACCGATAAAAAAGGTACACTAATAACCAACCCATGTGTTTTCAGTAATCAGAATTTCTCATAGCAAGAATCCCATCTTTACATAAATTACACCTCTGTGTGCTAAACGACACAAATTATCACTAATCCTCCTATTTGTGTGGGTGGGTGTGAGAGTGTCTGACTCAGATTGTTTGCCGCTCCTTAAAGCCGCTGATGCATGAAGTTTGCAGCTGCAAACAACAGGAAATAATACACATATTGAATTATTGATGGACATGAAAACAACTCAATTTTTTTTCTTTGTCTGTCATTAACTGTCTCCCCTGGTCTTCCTCTCTTCCTTTCTCTCTGCCCTCACACATTTGGTAGTGAAACACCTCACTAATGACAGCCAACTGCACACCCACTAGTCTCTATTCTTTAGTAAGCATGCGTTTGCTTTTGCATGATGCACTCAGGTCTCTTTGCAGGGCAGGTGGCAGAGGGAGAAAAGTGCTTGTTGTGCAATTTATCCTAACTATCCCTCTGTCACTCCACCCTCTCTCTCTAGTTTTTCCAATAGCTATTTTTCCCATTTCCCCTACTGACATTCTTTCTCCATTTCTGCCCATCTACACATACCACATGTCTCTGTGATATTTTCCCTTTATGCTTTCCCCCCCACGCTACAGAGCCCTCTCATCCTGTTCACTCTCTTTCTAAATGGGCTGAGTGTTGAGGGAGAAGAGGAAGTAGAAAACATGAGGGAGAGAGATGGAAAGAGAGAGAAAGAGAGGGGGGTGGGAGCATTTACGGTCAAATAAAGAGAAAGCCTTAATAATTTACTCTGCCCTGCTGCCACAAGCCAATCACAGCAGATAGCTCTCATAGAAACGAGTCACAAGTAGTTAGAGAGAGACATATTTTGGAACCATCAGACCGTCAATACTGTGATGAATTATTTGAAGTGTTACACTGGTCTTAAAGCTTTGAAATGTTTTCTGTGAAATGTCCAGAAAACAGAGGCATTCGTTAAAGAGTCAATTGTTTTTAATTATAATTGAATGGCAAACAAATGTTCGGGATTTAATATCATATTTGGATTTGATCTCTTACCACTCTGAATACAGTTAAACATTTATAAAACGATATAACTCCATTTGGAGGTCAAAGACGTTGCCATCTATCAGAATACATTGTTGAGTTAGGAGCAGCATGTCACGATCTGTCTGCGTTGTGTTTTGTCTTGTTTAGATCTGTCTGTGGTTCCCTGTCGTTAGTTTCCCTGGTGTGTCTAATTTACCAGATTGTGTTCACCTGGTGTCCCTGTGTTTTCTCCTCCCTCCTCACCTGTGTCTTGTTTAAATGATTAGTCTTGTGTGTATTTAAGTTCTGTTTTTTCTGTCTGTCTTTGTCGGTTCGTCTTGTGTAATGACTTGTTCCTTCAGATCCAACGGCTGACGAGTGGTAGAGAACGGAGAAGTGGTGTACAGAGTACGATTTAAAGCGTTTGTGAGGTTTTTTTTCACGGAGCCTACATATTCGTTGCTTTGGCGAACGGGTGTGGGGTTTCTTTGAACGCCCCCCCTGGGGGTTCTTCCCCTGAGCTGTTTTTTTTTTGATGACAGATTCAATGGCAACTGAGCCAGGAATGGACAAGACCACGGCAACGCGGATCATGGACAACGAGAAAGAGGGGGGCAAAACGAACGGAAAGGAGGATACCGACGAAGAACAAGGACAAAACAAGAAAACGGGAGAGGAGGAAACAAGAAAGGAGAAGGGGAGTGAGAGGTACAGTGTAGAACTAACTGTGGAGGTAACTGTGGATGGAGGAGCTGCAGTAACAATGATGGACTTACTAAAGGGAATACAAAAAAAGTGTGGGGTTGTGGACGGGTGCAGAGTGAGAGGGGAGCGGCTATATGAAGTCACCATGCGGACCTGTCTAGGGAAAATGAAAATAATGGAGGGGCTGAGGGTGAACGGGGTCATGGTGCACGCACAGGACCTCTTGAACAAAGATCTGACTGTCTCGTTCCTAAATCTGCCGGTATATGTACCTGATAGGATGATACTTAAGAGACTGGAAGAGTGGGGGGTCGAGCCCATCTCGGCAATCAAAAAGAGAGTGTGGCCGGGCACAGAAATCACAGACGGCACCAGATTCCTGAGAGTAAGGTTCAATGACAAGGTCAGTTCCCTCCCCTATTCCACAAGGTTAGACACAGTGAGAGGGGCGGAGTACTTCAGAGTATTGCACAATCACCAGGTTCCTGTTTGCAGGCTGTGCATCCAGCCCGGTCACTTCTTTAGGAAGTGCCCGGAGTTTAAGTGCCACAAGGAATGAGGACAAGGAGGAAGACGAGGAGCAAGATGAGGAGGAGGAAGACGACGAGGAAGGGGAGGAAGGAGCGAAGAAAAGACCCTTTGAGAAGGTCAGCGATGAGGATGAAGGCCTGAGTGGGGGAGGAGCGGCGGGAGGTGAGGATGGAGCTAAGAAAAGTGCCATGGTCTTCGGGAACCCTAATGATGACAAGGAGAGGGAGATGGAGAAAAGGAGAGCGAGCTCAACAGAGGGGGAGCTCGGGAAAGAAATCAGCTTAAGGTAACGATGTTAAGGACGCTTATTATAATAACATCCCTTTTGATGGCAACCATCTCCTCCTGTAACGGCAATGGCCTCAAAAGTAGGATTAGAAGAGAATGGGCGCTGATTCTATGTGGGGCCAGTATGACATGTCTGCGGGACGGGGAGTGTGTGGAGGAGGTGGGGTGGATGGGTGGAGTGTTTGCAGGTGATGGGAGTGTACATGCTGGGGGGGTGGCGATGCTTATCAACTCGGGGCAGGTGGGGAGGGTTGAGGATGGTGGTGGAGGGATGTGATGTCAAATGAAGGAAAAGAGGGTGCGGCCAATGCGGGGGGGGGGGAAGGAGTGGGGAGTGTGGAGTATGCTGTTGAGAGGAAGGATAAAAAGAGGATGAAGGGGAGTGGGAAGGAGGAAGAAGAAGCTGAAGATATGGGAACTGGGGGGGGAAATGATGTAGAGGTTGAGACGGAGGGGGTGAAGGAAGGGAGAGCGGAAGACAAGAGGGGGGGAAAGGATGAGGAGGTTGAGTCAGAGGAGGGGGGGGGAAGGGATGGGGGGGGATAGGATGGACGAAGATGAGGAAGAGGAGGAGCAGAGACAGAGAGAGGAGGAGCTTGTGAAAATTAAAATTTTGAGGAATAAAAAGGACGAAGTTGAGTTAGCGGGGAGTAAGAGGAATGATGACGTGGTGGTGAGGGAGGTGGAAGAGGAGGTGGAAGATAGTGAAGGACATTCGAGCGATATATGAGGGGAATATGAGTGATGTTTGGAATAGTGGGGATAGTGAGAGGGAGGAGAGTGGGAATGAGGAACCGGAGGTGCAGAGACAGAAGGAAAAGGATCTTCTATTTGAGGGGGAAAAGAGAAAGCAGCCACAAGAGCGAGAAGGGAGGAGCTCAAGGGTTGGAAGCGCATCTCAGTTAACATAGGGAAGGTAAATGATAAAGGTGTCTGGGTGGAGTGCAAGGAGAACGTGCATCACCTCAGGGTTAGGCAAAGGCCGTTTGGGGGGAGGGAGGGAGGGGGAAACAGTGGCGATATGGAGGGACATGTGGGAAAAGAGGAAAGTAAAGGCGGTAGCTGTCACTCGGGTAGACGTGGATGAAGGGAATTGGGGATGGTGAATTGAAAACAATATGATGTGTTAAAATGTTGGGAATGATGTTGAGATTAATGATGTGGGAAAAGAGAAAGGAATAGGCGATTACTGAGACTGTGAAAGATGTGGGAAATGGAAGATGGGATATAGAGTAATTGATGGTTGTGATGTGTGACAAAAGTGTGTGTGATGGTTTGAACATGTTTCTGATATATTTGAGAATGCTTCATGAAAGCTGAGATTTTGTTGAAATTGATTTGTTTGAAAGCCTTGGGGTCCTTTCTTTTTGGGGATCAGTAAGGTGGACTATTATGTTTTTAAAATGTAACTTTGTTTATATTTTTCTATTAAAAAAAAAAAAAAAAAAAAAAAAGTAATGACTTGGTCTGCGGTGAGGGTTCTGTTCAGTCTTTGTTAATAGTTTAGTCTTGAAATAAAGGAGTTATTTTTGTCACTTTAATCTGCATTTGGGATATCTGCAGATATTCTTTCCATCGTCATTAGAGTATTAATTAATGCATACATACATGCCAACATCATTGTGGCATCTACACATGCTTGCAATTATTTATAGGATAGGTTTAGGTCTCTTTAAGCTTTTTTATGTATTAACATTTATTTCCTGGAGGGTTATTCATAATAGAAACTTGCCAAGCCTTAACCTAACTTACATTTACACAAAATCTGATTTATGCTGAAGGCAGTTGCAGTAAAACAGTTGAGGAAGAAAGCCATATTTCCATAATAAGTAAAGCCATCCTCAATCAGCTGGTGTAACTCCATTGTACATCCCTAACTATGACACACATGCATGTATTTGCATAGTGAATACTGTATACTCTGCTCCTGGTGCTAAAGACATTTGTGCCTTAGAGGCATTCTTCGTCTTTGGACGAGGCAGCACTCTATCCAACAAGCTCTCAGAGGAAGGTCATCCTTACCCCCCCTTGATCATTGATCCATAAACATATGAGACAACAGAGGGAACAGAATGGGCATGCATGCAGAGGGAGAAACCAAACAAGAGTTGAAAGAGGATAATTAAAGTGTTTAAATATTATTATCAAAGAGATGGTGCAATACTGGCTGCTTCTATACCCTAATTTCAGCTCAAATGAAACCAATCACAGCACCAGAAATAACTATCTTAAAGTAATTAGTCTGCCGTCAACACTTCATAGATTCTAGATCAATTCCTTACTTGGCGTGAAAGGGATGCCTCATATTTCTGTCCATTCTAAGGAAGAAAGAGATGGACGAGAGAAGGAGCAGATAGCATCATTATCGAATGTAAAACTGGAAATGCATTGTCTAAAGGCTAAAACTTAAAATCAAAAGTCCAAATTCTTCTTTTTACATATTTTTGAACTGAAATCGTTCATACATAGAAATATCTGCTAAGTAAACAAAAAAGAGTAAATGCAGGAATTCACTGACTGGAACTGAGTAAGAAGGAGCATCAAGAAATTAAATGACAAAATAACTCAATCAAAAAAGAAATATATTGTATTTGACATCATAAATGTGTCATTCTTGACTAATAGGTCATGCTTATTTCCCACTCCCTACATCAAGTGTGAGAAACACAGCCACCAGCAAAGAGACTAGATATTTACTAATGCTTTACAAATAAAACTCTAATTTACATAAACGTTCTCGCTTGTCTCTGAGAACACCCAATACACATATAAATACGCTCCCTGGATTACCTATGGATGCAGTTTACCGTGTGTTAATCTGAATACAATGGTTGGTTTACATGTGTGTGTCTGTGGGTCATGGCAATGTGTGTGTGCTAAGAAGTACCTTAGCGAAACAGATAAGGTTTGTTTATATTATTGTCCTCTGAGGAAATGTAAAAGAGACAATGCAATGGCTTGGTATTGGGTGGATTATTAAAATAATGATTAATTCAATGAGTCAGGAAATTGTCAGATGGTGGCTGAGAAACAACGGGAGACATGAAATGTAAGTGAAGCTTTTGGAGGCTTTCACTGTTTGCTCCATTGTACTTATCATGAGTCAGAATGATCACAATTATAACAATTGAAATTGTCCTAGTATTTAAGTATATAAGAGTTGTTTCTTACATGTGGTTTAAAACAATTCTTTAGCGCACTGTAGGTCACTTAAAAAAACAAAAACTGCAGGCTATTTGCCTCAATATCAGTGGCTAATAGCAAAATAAGGAATGTGGCTATTAATATAATAATTAAAGATGGAAGAGAGAGGGAACAGGAGACCTTGTCTATAATTACTGAAGGATGGGGGGGGGGGCATTTAGAGGACGCTGACGCTGCAGTTTATCATCTCATAACTGGCCCTCAGTACTTCATATTTTATCACTAGCAAGCAAACTTTTAGAATCATTGGATGACAGAAGTGTGTGTGTGTGTGTGTGTGTGTGTCCAAAGAGAGTCGAGAGATGGGTGATAAAATGTTAATCAAACCGTAATGGCTTGAATGTTCTCACTGATGTATAATTATACATGCCAAAAAGATCCTAATTAACAACACAGAATTAACCTGCGTCCTCTGAATGAGATTTATTTGATCCAAGTCACAAACTTTTATTGCAGAACGCAAGAAAAGCCAGTGTCTTTAAAACATACAAACTGCCAGCTATAGCGATCTCCCACAACATCTGCTAGCTCCTTTAGTCGTGTACTCGTAAAAAACATTTTCAGAAAATAGAAATGACTAAAATAACATTTGCTTTCATGCATGAGAAAATGTGTTTGGGTGTGCAACTTTCCCATCATAACACAGATAGAAAGCTCATTTCAATCTCTTTGTACAAGCTGGTGCAACATGACGTGACAAGAATATCAGCTCTAACTCTAATTTACAAACAAGGCAGAGAACAGAGAGAGAAATGTTGTGTTCCTCTCTCATCACGCTCTCGTAGTATATGCTAGAAGAGCTCTCCCAAAAGCGGGGTCATCACAGCACAAATAATGCATACAAGCCTCCACAAACAGCAGAAAGAAAGACCACTCAGTGACATATGACCCTCTCCATCCTCTAACAATGACTCATTTCACACTTTAGTGGGGTTTACTCCCTGATGCTAGTGTGATACTTTGAACAAATGTTTGTTTCATTATTGACTTGCTCAGGTGTCAATACATGTTTCGCCTTTGAATACATTAAAGATAGACATTTACAGACCTACAGAAAATAGAAAAACACTAGTGCACAGTTTCACAATCAATTGGTTTCATTCATTCATTAAAGCCTCCTATAGAGAGCAAATCATTTTGTCTTTCCTTTTTACAATAAAAGCTAGTCTCCAATAAACTGGAAATAGAACCAGTCCTTTATTCACATTCTAATAGAAGGTATCCCCATATTTCCCCATAATAGTGCAATTACCCTCAAGGCTTGTAAAGTCCAAAGTCATTGAGCAGAGACTGCTACACAGTTACAAGTTACAACCAACTGTTCAGGGTGTATTCCCACTACACGAGGTTCGGCTCATAAAGTCATTCAACTACACTCTCTCAGAATCATTGGACATCCCCATAAACAATGAATTAGTGAACCCATTTCCACAAATCCTGAGCATTAAAGTCATAAATATTCAGTCTCATAATGTTGATGTCTAAAAGTTTTAGTGACAGTAAATTACCTCCACCAATGAGGTTGTTTACTGTGCCACTAAATAGATAATTGGTTCATTTTAATACAGAAATATCAGTCAGTGCTGCTTTTTTGTTGTTGTTCCTATATTGTTATACCTTTGTGTTGCATATGATTTCATGTTTATTATTTGACATGCCTTTCTTCTGTTAAATGTAAAAAGCACATTGAGTTTCTTTGTGATGAATAAAGCTGCCAGTGCTTTGCCTTGAACACTTATTAGTTACATGTCCTAAAAGACAGCACTGTATGGTTTTGACTTATTGTTTTGACTCCTACATAAAAAAAGGAATTACTATGATTCTTAAGGGATCTCCCCAAAGACTTGGATTGATCATTTCAATGACAGATCTATTGTCTGATCCTAACAACTGATGTGGGTTATTATTCGTCTATTTATCATGCATCTTATTGAGCTTTTATGTCTGTGTGCTTTTGTTGTTTTTATGATGCATCTTTATTGCAACCCTGCCTGCAAGCCTCCTTTCCCTTTCAAGACAATAAAAGTTGATGGTGTGAGCTGCGACCAATAAAGCACCTTAAAGTGTTAAGTGTTCATCTTAAGTTATTTCAACATAAACAAGGCTTTAAGAGCTACACACAGGGAGGATTGTTTATTTCAATTCAATACACGGTATGCAAAACTACCGAAATATAAGAAAACAGCATTTTTACCCAGCAACCACCCTGTGAGCAGGAGCAGGGCCACTCATGTGTTCAGTTGGCAGGATGAAAGAACGTGCAATTGGAGCACATTGATTTTGCCTCATGTTAAAAAGCTTTTATTGACATGGCATTTTCTCACCAGAGAAGGTTACAGCAGAGGAGAGAAGAGAGGGAGGGAGAAAGTGAAACAAGAAGGGATACCAAAGAGATGCCGCACCATGATGGCTCAGGGTGTCCTGTAAACTCAACCCACTTTAGCCCCATTTAGCGCACCATCCTTTCAAGTACTGCCTTCCCCATTCACACAGATAGACACTCCCAGCCACACCTGAAAAGAGACGATGTGGTTGACTCTTAAAACCTTGAAACGTTGGCATTAGAGGCCTCCCATATTTCTTTGAGGGAACAAAACACTGAGGAGGGGACAGGAGAAAGAGTCAAGGACAAACTGTATTCTGAGCACATAGGACGAATACAAAGTGGATCAGACAGGCAGGCAGCGAGACAAATCAGAGACACAAGGATGATGAATCTGGAAACCTTCATCACCTTTAAAGGTTTGCTCATAACGATAATCTCTTCCTGAAACGTCGTCATTTCTCCATAAAGAGTCATAAAGCTTTACAATGGCTTCATCTCTGGAGAAGCCGTTGACGCTTTACTGCTGACACAGCTCTAAATCACCATGCCCTCCCTCCTCTTGCCACTTCTCTTTTTCTTTTCTTTTTTATGGAAAACATGCTCACAACTCATACCCCATTGTCTCTCAGTTAACTTGTTAGCCATAAGTTCAAAATGCCACAACACAGTAAGTATATTGTTAATGAGTACACCAGTAACAGAGCAGCATTAGCATTGATTATGAGTTGTGGCTATGGCCAGTGGTAAATTAAAGTCTTTAGATCTGTTTTTGGTCTACATCAACTACCTCCTGGGCAAAATATCTGACCTCAACGTTCCACTTTATTTATCAACTTTTAGTCACAAGAAATTTCTGTTTTCTATTTTCCCCTTCTGTGATTTGGCTTTAACGCAAAAGTACAAAACAGGTCCAGAAAGCCTGAAATTGAAAACTGGACATGACGTGCCACAAAAGTTGAATGGTACAATTGTAAATGAACAACGAAAAAAGGCGAAATGAGTTGTCAGAGCTTCAAACGGTGGATGTCCAGGGAAAGATGAAGGAAGCCACTCTCATGCCACCTGAGAGAGACCATCTTCGGATAGAGGTAGACAGAACGACTTTGCACTCATATACAACCATATCATATGAAAACACCTACGCCAGCCCCATTTACTTAAGAGGTTGAGAGAGGAGGGGTGAGACTGAAGATCAGAAGCTTTGAGAACCACTAAGGGGACCTTTGTGCCTGTATAGCTGCATAAAATGTTCCCAAATGAGAGTGAACCTCCATGCTCATATACAAAGAAAATATAATTAAGGGGTCTGCTTGTTATTATCAGTCAACATATGCATTTGACAGCAGAAGGTCTGAAGTGGTAAGTCTGCATCTTATTAGCAGGCATACATTTTTAATTCTAAAAAGGCAATGTAATCAATAGATTACATTAGATGACGTCATTATGTCTCAGAGGGGAAACTAGTTCATACGCCAAGGCAAAATGACAACTAACAAAAGAGACAAGTCAGAAAGGTCACAGCAGACAATCTATTAAAGCTGAGCCGAAAAATTAACACAATAAAATAAGATATTATTGTAGCCCAGGAGACAACCTTAATTAAAATAATATCTTTCATATCGATTGCGTTATATAAAAGGCCGACTAACAAGTGTATATGTCGGACGAGAGAATAAGCCATAAATGTGAGAAATCAGTTGGAAGAATACAGGGCATACAATCCACCTATTGACGCTTTAGTTTATCTGAGAGCATCATTATGTCCATTTCAAGCATATCCAGGGATTAAAGTCAACTCAGCGAGGACATGAGAAGGATCAAGTGTACAACATCTCATGCCTGAAATACAACCTTAAACTGCGCTGAGCCTGCGGAGCGTGTTGTTAAATATCCTCTCGTGTACCTAAATCCCTAATCTCATCACATTGTTAGATTCAATCTCCAAACTCTCGACATCAGATGCTGCTGTAATGCAGAGCTCCAAAAATAGCTCCCATGCAGTATCGCTCAAAAGATTTATGGTTAATATTCATAATATTTAGCAAATGACTGGGTCTAGAAGAAAAGAGCTGAGAAGGACAACGGTCTCATTTCACATGAGCACGCACGGTCAGCATTTGCACTGCAGCAGTAGAATTTCTGAAAGCAGCGTTAAAGAGATTGATGCATACTGTAAGCTCTGTGTGACGGACCCAATCACTTGTTTGATTTAATCAAATTAATAAATTGGTCTGACCTTATGCCAAAACTCCAAAGTGGATATTTGCATTAAACAAGTTCTTCCAGTGATCTCTGGAGGAGACGGAGTTTATTGCAGCCTATAACATTGTTGAAACAAAAGAATAAATATAACGACAGCTTCACTCTTTCTCAGCAACGCTATTGCATAGAAGATAAAAATACAAAGTTGGTATTGAGGATTGAGCCGGAGTAAAAGCCATTGGGTCGGATAATAACATTTACCTGAAGGAGCTTTTTATATCTATAGAATTTCGATATTTACTGTGCACAATTCAAATTAGCATATTCAGCGTAGACAATAAAGTGTTATCAATCTTCTCATCCCACTCAAACGAAAAGCTTACATGTTGAATTATTGCTTCAATACAAATATGGCTGATGGCTTGTTTTGGACCAAGGATTTTTTTTGTGGATAAAATGTAAACCTGTTGACGTTAGATGTAGGGTTACAAAAAAATCTTTGCTCTGTGCATCATTATCCATACAGAAGTGAATCGCAATCTGGCCACTACTTTCAAGATAGTTTATCTGAATCAACCAACATCAAGCCACCTGTCATCCCCATAATTAAGCTGTCCTGCTTAAAAGAAAATAGATAAATAGGGTAAAGCATCCCCACATCATAGAGTTTGAACACCTGCCATTCTCTCAGGGCCAAAGTCTCCCCAGGAATATTGTCAATCTGCTGGAGCTTCTACCCAATTAAACCCAGTTATGATTTATTGGATTTCTGTGATGCCATACCGCTGGTTTTCTAACACGGTTTCAAGGAAGCTTGAGGAGTCTAAGGGGTTTCCAGCTGGTGCCTTGAAATATGTGGAATATTTCAATTTCACCATCACTGCAGCCAATAAAACGGTTTTGATGAGGCTTTTCACCTGCCTCTGTTATCTTCAAACTCTCAGCTTTCATCGCTGTGGCGCTGCGAGATAACATAGAAGCTCTTCACAAAGAAACCTTGTTTTTTTCAACTGGAGGTTTTCATCAGTCGAAGTCAGTTTGATTAAAGATCATAGTAATCTTTAACAACATGGGGTACTGACAAAACCTTTATCAAATGTGAGGCTGTGCTCTAAAGCCTGCAGTGTTTCTCTATAGTTTGTTTGCATAAAACGATCTACAAAGACTAGTCTTCATAGCTATTTAATATTGTTTAGAAATATAAATTATTCATGGCGATACTGCCATCACTTGAATCACATACCAGTGACCTGCAGACTAAAGATTTTTCGCTATATAACAAATAATACAAATAATATATATCTATAATGTAGTCATGGACTCTGACCTGAGTTTCAACAGTCACATTAAAACAGTTACTAAATCAGCCTACTATCACCTAAAGAATATATCTAGGATTAAAAGACTAATGTCACAGCAAGATTTGGAAAAACTTGTCCATGCTTTTATCTTCAGTAGACTCGACTACTGCAATGGTGTCTTCACAGGTCTCACTAAAAAATCTATTAGGAAGCTGCAGCTGATTCAGAACGCCGCTGCTCGAGTCCTCACTAACACTAAGAAAGTGGATCACATCACTCCTGTTCTGAAGTCTTTACACTGGCTTCCTGTGTGTCAAAGAATAGATTTCAAAATACTGCTGCTGGTTTATAAAGCACTGAATGGTTTAGGCCCAAAATACATTTCTGACCTCCTGCTAAATTATGAACCATCCAGATCTCTCAGGTCTTCAGGGACTGGTCAGCTTTCTGTCCCCAGAGTCAGAACTAAACATGGAGAAGCAGCGTTCAGTTATTATGCTCCAAACATCTGGAACAAACTCCCTGAAACCTGCAGGTCCGCTACAACTCTGACTACTTTTAAATCCAGGCTGAAGACTTTTCTTTTTGTCGCTGCTTTTAATTGAACTATTCATATCTTAGACTGCACTGTAACTTTTATCCATGTATTTCTTCTTTTAATGTTTATTTGATTAGCTTTTCTTTTTAATGACTGATTTTAAATGCCATTTTCTTAATGTCTTTCATTTTTTGTAAAGCACTTTGAATTGCCTTGTGTTGAAAAGTGCTATATAAATAAACTTGCCTTGCCTTGCCTATAATCACAAAGCTGTTAGATGTGCTATAACTATCGACAATCCCAGGTACTATGGTGGTAAATACATTCAAGCCATTCATTTTAAATATGTGGAAATGCAGCTTTGACTGACCATGAAAAGACAGAAAGTGTTTTATTTTTATTTTGGTTGTGGCCGCTTCAATCCCATTCTAAGCTACCGACTGAGCCTTGAGAGGCAAGCTGCTGCAGAGCGGAGATAAGGCTCCACCTGCCAGCCATGCACATCACTGTGTTTGTGTGTATTCATATAAGGGTGTTTGTCTGAGACTGTGTGTTTATCTGAATCTGTGTGTGTGTGTGTGTGTGTGTGTGTGTGTGTGTGTGTGTGTGTGTTCCAGGTCCTCAAAGATAAGTGGCTCTCAGGAAACCAAAGCTTCACTGAACACTAAACAAGTTAAACGTTACAAAGAAAATATACTTCTTTTTTTTAAAGCGGGAAACGAGAAACAGAAAGCTAATGTCCTCTTCAGCAGCAACAGAAACACCTACTGTATCATCTCTCTATTGTTTGGTCATGTTAATTAAAAGGAGTGGCAGCTGGCCCCAGGTAGCTAATTTAATCAACAAGAAAAAAATAACCTGTTTTTTTACAATTACAGTAATTCCTAATTATGAGCGACATTCTGATAATGTGATAATAATGGGAAATGCCTGAGAGACGTTCTCCACTCAACCATCCATTACCTGTAACTGCTTAGGCTACACTATTCAGAGTAGCGAGTATTAGATCATACATTTATTTTCCTTTTTAACTATTATCTTTTGAACAATTGTACTACTAATTACAGTATGACGTAATCATATACTAAAGAAAGGTGCAATCAATTTTAAGAAACAATGTTATAATGATCAAACAGACTTTTTGACAACACTGCAAATTCGTAAAAATCATTTAAACTAAGGCAACAATTATGATGATAGCTCCCTTATAATAAAATAATATCTCATTATTAAAAGACACTTCAAAATGATGGCATACTGCTGTTAAACGTATGAAGTACAAAGTCATAGTAATGACACACTGTTATAGAACTACTGACATCAGTATTAGATGCCTATTTCTTTTACCCGTATCTGGCACAAGTGAGATAAAAAGTCATAATCAGATTCATTTGAAATGATAAGAAAACATAATGGTTGAAATGGGCTTCTATAGGAGAAAGTAGTGTTGGTGTGTCTAAGGTGTGTTTTGTTGAGGGGAGTATCCCTCTTTAACCGACATTGCGTACAGTCAACCATACAGTATCTGAAGCTGATCCCCACATTTAGTTGGGGAATATAAATGTCTATGTTTCTTTCTGTTTTACGCAAAAATATAACATAAGCTGATCTCTCTTTACAGATATGCAACACACAAATACAAAACAGGATATATCCTCTATCCATCATTTACATATCGAATCAACTACTTACATTCTGCTGATAGAAACTCCATGTTCACTCTTTCTTAGAAAAAAACAGGAAGTGCAAAAGGAAGTGCAGTTCTTTCTGCGTTGTGGCCTGCCTCTGCAAGACGTATGTGATAATATCGAGGCAGGCTTCTACCAAACATTTCTGTGATGCTGGGTCTGAAAACACGTGTTTGTTTCAGAACTCAAGAAAAGGAAGTAGATACCACAAGCCCCAGGTCATGCCTCTGTCAGGGGGAATAAGTTTGTGTGAGATCTTATGGTGCAACCATGACAAGAGCAGCACTCACTAAACTCCTCATCCTCGTGATCCTCGCCTTCATCGTTTGCCTCCCAGATTTCTTCACATTGTACAGAGGTGGGTGATTTTATATAAATGTCACTATCGGTTCACAATCTCTTGAAGAAGTTAAAAAGGAGGAAGTGATTGTTTTGGCTTAGTTTTCCTAAAAATGTTGGTTAAACTATAATAACTAAAGTCTACCATTAAGAGAAGTTTACTTCATTTAATACATTTTGATTTCTTGTCACTGTCTGATTCAACCTCTTCTTCTTTCTTTCTGAGCTCAGAGTCATATCCAAATATAGCTTCATTCAACAAGACATTGACTGACAGTCGCTTTGAAATTTTTCCGTATTGTGTTGCTTTGAAAAGATGGTTCTCTTTTTGAGAGCAGCCTGCATTAGCCTTTGTACTTGGCCACGTGTTCGCCTTCAATGATTTTGCCCTGTGTGTCAGTTATAAACTGGAGGCTATATCTTCCATTTTGGGATCTTGCTTTGAATTCTGAATGAGTGCACTTTGCATTTCTTCCATTGCTGCCGAGAAATCGTTCTGAGTTTTCTGTTAATTTGCTTTCCCCTTTCAGTATCAAAAGTGAACTTCCTCTGCCTGCCCTATCGACGCTGTGAGGGAGGGTATCGGGTGAAGAAGGGGGGACAAGCAAAGATTGGGGATGCTGAAATTACAAAAAAAGATGTGTGTGACCCCTCACAGACTCCAGAAGGTGACGGGTTCGAGCAAGACTGCACACAAGAGCATCAGAGCAACACGACAGATCCTGAGTCCAGGAGCGCCTCCAGAGACCCAGAACAGAGCTGGTTCATGTGTGAAACAGATGTTGACATTTCACAATTACACAGACATAGCTCATCTTCAGGTACTACTAAAAATATACATTTTCATTGTTTTTAGGCATGCTAGCAATGTGGCTTTAGGGATGTCAGCACATTGGTACAGACTTAAAGTGGCCCCATTATGCTTGTTGGGGTTTTCCATTTCCTGTGTTACAGTATATAGGTTTTTGTGCATGTAAACGTCACTATGGAACACTCACGCTTCTATTGACCAATCACAACAGGGCCGGCCAGAGCAGACTGGGCTTTCAGACAGAGGGTGAAAAGAGGTGCTGCAGCACATGCAGTATGAGGAAAAGAAAGACCTTTTTATCCATTAACACATTTAAACTTGTCACAGAAGAATCACAAAATACAAAAAATAGCATAATAGGCTGCCTTTTTGAATTCTAAACAGACATACATGATCCCGAGACCAAAAGAATCCTGTTGACTTCTGTTGCTCATCATTTCATGTGGATTTAAGAATATTTCAGTTAAACTTGAACTCATATCAACATCTATGGCCTTGTTTACACATGAAGTTATAGTTCTTCCTGGACATTAATTACACTGCCATCAATAACTGTAGTGTTTCTGCTTTCCCAGCTAACAAAAGGTGATGAGACATCTTTAAGATCGGTATTCTAGTCAAGTTATTTGCAAATGTTAAAAAAAAAAGCAAATCCCAGAGGAATAAAAGGGCATTCAATTAACCCCTCTCTTGTTAGCAAATGATGGCTCTCAACAGAACTCTGAAAAAAAAGAAAGAAAAGCCAAACAGAGACGATGGCATGACTGCAAAAATCCTGATATGATCATGAAAATTAAAATATAATCTACGTCGTGCATTCCGAGCTACGATCCTTCAACAACATTGCACGGTTTTCTTCAGCAAATGTACGTAGCATGGCTGTAATCAATGTATTCCTCTTTCTGTGTCTTCACAGCTCTAAAAATACATTTGGTGGTGTCAGTGGAGCTTCAATTTGGGGATGCAGAGACCCTGAATCTCACCTTATATGGCCACACTAATCACAGCTCCCTACACCTCTATCCACCTGAGGAGGAGGACAAGGAAGAGGAGGAGGATAAAGAAGAACAGAGGAAGGCATTTTACTGCTGTCTCCCTGCCCTGACCATCTCGGAGTCAGCCAATCAAAGCCACTGTCTCCTTTGGCTCGCCAATCAAACAGTTTTGAATGCAACAGCAAAGGAAAAGCTGCCATGGAAACGGACAGAGAAAGGTAGGTGTCAGGAATAGAGAGCTCATTTTTCTTTGTGTGGTCAGTGTGGCTTTCAATCTAAAAATTTGAAAGGAGAGGAAAGAAATTGGACAATTAGTTTTCATTTTAGGTCAAATTGATTTTAAGGCTGTCCTCTCTCTCAGTCCACAGTGGAGAATTGTTTTCCAATTGAAGACATGTTCCTCAGTTGTTGTTCTTTTGACTCAAATCTCAGCTCTGTTTCCCTTCCTCTCTCTGTACTCTATGATCAGAGGTATACAGTACATCTTAATAAACTGTATCTCGAAGGCTGTATTGATTCTGTCTGGAGCTCTTTCCATTTGTCTCTCTCTCCAACACTTCCCCAAGCTTAAGGCTATATTTTCCAGTGTGTCTTGAAAGCTGGGTATCAATCTTAATTTCATGCTTCCACTAAACTTTTCCATACCATACCCTTTCCGTTTCTTATCTGCTGCTATTCATTCATTTCCTTATTTCTGTCTCTGGCTTATATGGATTCATTTCCTGTATTTTTTCTCCTTTCTAATGTCCACCAATAACATGTGTCATGTGGGTGAGTGCAGGGCAACAAGGGAAAGCACCCGAGTGCAGACAGACACTCAAACAAACAGGAGGTGTTCTTGTTTATATATACAAATTAAGATACATAAGCCTTCAGGGTTTCAGGGTAAAGTGTTAAGGTTAAAAGGTTTAGAAAGCGAGCTGGAGAACAGTATTAACAATCTGGCAACTGAAAAAGAGGCTGATACTGTATGTCCTGACAGGGTTATGGAACAGGCTTCTAGATTCCTTGAAATGAACAATCACTGGCATCCGTTTGTCTTAATAATGTCCCATCAGTGATTTACAATCAGGATGGAGTATTCCTGGGACTGAGGAGATGCTCTGAGACAGTAAATGAATCTGCTTGAATCCCTCTGTTCTTTAGATGAGTGGCAGTGTGTGTTCAGGGCATTCTGTCTGGCTCTGCTAGGTGTGGTGGTGCTCACTATCATCATAACTGTGCTCAGACACATCTACTGGAGGAGGAACTCCTGCAGTAAGGCGCGCAGTAAGACACACACACACACTCTGCCTATGTCATTTTGAAGAAAAACAAACCTACTAACTATGCCTTTCACCTACCCCAACAAGAAGCAGCGTATCAGAGAACTTCTTGGCCAAACACTCCACCTCCTTACACATGGCAACCTGGAATACATATGAAGAACGAACACACACACACACACACACCTTTAAGCATTGACCTGAAAATGTTTCTTATTTTTGTCAGAAAAGCCCATGGTGCATCCTGTCGTTTATGATGTCACTGGGGGTCACTGCCAGGGGTTAAAAGGTAAATATGAATGTGTCCTATGAATGCCTTTTATATAGAATGTTCCATTCTTGCTCACATTGTCAGTTCTGTTCCTTATCAAAGTGAGAGTAGACACCTTATACAGTAAGCCCAGATACACACGGCTCTTTTTCAGCACCTGTGGTCAAGACTGAATCTAACTGATTACAAGCAATTTTGTATATTCAATACACAATACTTCACAATACTGCAATTGTTCCTCAATGGATCATTTAAAGCAAGCAAACTGTCATAACAGGTGACAGGGCACTATTAAACACATCTAGGAGTTTGTTATTTTCCCTTTATTATCGTTTGTCTCATACACCTGTATATGAAATGAATCACAATATGTACCTGATGTGCCGTTTCTTTTGATCTTTCTACCAGATGGTGAGATACACACAGAAATCTTCATTCCCAAAGGTAAACGATTTTGGCAAATTCACTAATACCGCATCAACCTTTAAAAAGGTTTACACCCTTATTTCTTGTGTATATATTGTGTACATGTAGAGACTTATTTAAGGCATTTGATCATTTATGGAACCCCATTTTTAAGACCACCTGCCTAAACAACACATACGACCCAAAGTTGTTTAGCTTTGGGTGCACATGGTACATTTGGGATTTACTGTAGGTGATATTTTAGGTACTCTAGCATTTTAGGAAAAGCAGGTGAAATACTTATTGAAACCATGTCATACTGATCCATGAGTTGAAGATGTACCCTTTTCTGTTTTCCTATGATCCAGTATTTTCCACAATCGTTCATTTCAAACCTTAGAAACTTGTTTTGTTTTTATTGACAGGACTTTCACCCATTCCAGAAGTTGACACACATGATAATGGTAGGATATTAACACACAGCAATTCTGAGAAACATCTGTGACTGTGAGTTGATAGTTTTTTCATGCTTTTTTCAGATGAGATAGAAACTCTGCTGGATGGCAATACTGACCACTGCTATACAGGTAAAGATGCAGACCTACAGACTGAAAGAGGCTACTTTATGTATGCATTTCCTTTGCACAACTTGTTTCCATTAAACCGAGAACGATAAAAATCATTAGATCTCCTAATTGAAGTGTTGGCAAAAGCACATACTAGTATATACCGCAACAAGCCCAAAACATTTCAATCGACATTATTAAACAACAAGCAACACAGAGTTGTAAACTCCATTAGCTAAAAGAGCAACGTTGCAAAGGCTATCACTGCATAGTGCACACACTAAACACTGCAGTGCCTTTTGTCATCCTCTTCTGTAAGTTTAAACAATGCATTTGTTGTTTTACTCGCCTTTCAAAACTTCTGTGTTGGAACTTTGAGCACCGCAAATCCTGCTCAATCTGCAGCAGGTTCAACTCCTCTCCTTCACTCTCAGTGCAAAAATAACGAATCTACTGCCTCTCCAACTGAGCTGCTAAAATAAAACACGTTTGGAGTTGATAACTCAAAACATAACAGCAGGAAGTCCTTACACACCTCAGTGACGTTAACACTTCTTCAGTTGAGTGGAAATCACCTGGAGGATGACTACATTAGCATATTAGCTTGTTAGCTAAACAAATCTGCACGCACCTGTGAATGACGCGACATTATAGGTGCGTTTGATGAGTCACAGAGTGGGCTCGCCGGGTGGTGCAGTGATTAATTAAGCTAGATGCAATTTTCTTTAACAATGCCAATACTTATGCCGATTTTTTAAAAATCCATTTGGAATAAAAATCACATATAAAACATTTATATAAACTTGATAACTTTAACCGATAACAGTGTCAAGTTCTGATTGAGTTTGGTTGATTGACTCCTGCCTAAACTTGAAAATGGCCTGTTCACTCCAAAAGGACACACGGGACAACTCACATCTTGACTCTTTTTTACATTACATTTAGCTGACGCTTTTATCAAAAGCGACTTACAATAAGTACATTCGACCAGGAAGACACAACCTTGAAGAAAACAGAATCATATAAGTACATCAGGTATCATAGAGCCAAACATTTCAAGTGCTACTCAACTGGCTATAGATAAGCCAGTCCTTTATTAGTATATAAGTGCTCTGTTAGCAGTTATTTGTTAGTAATTCTATCGCTCGAAGTGAAGTCGAAAGAGATGAGTTTTCAGTCTGCGCCGGAAGATGTGCAGGCTTTCTGCTGTCCTGATGTCAATGGGGAGCTCATTCCACCATTTTGGAGCCAGGATAGCAAATCCACGTGTTTTTGCTGATGGGAACTTTGGTCCCCCGAGCAGTGAGGGTGCAGCGAGTCGCTTGGCTGATGCAGAGCGTAGTGCACGCGCTGGGGTGTACAGTTTAACCATGTCCTGGATGTAGGAAGGGCCGGATCCATTTGCAGCATGGTATGCAAGTACCAGTGTCTTGAAGTGGATTCTAGCAGTTACCGGGAGCCAGTGAAGGGAGCGGAGGAGCGGAGTGGTGTGGTGTGGGAAAATGTTGGAAGGTTGAAGACCAGACGAGCCGCTACAACGAGAGCTGCAGAGGTCGGATGGCACATGCAGGTAGACCAGCCAGGAGGGAGTTGCAGTAGTCTAGGCGTGAGGTGACGAGAGCCTGGACCAGAACCTGCGTGGCTTTCTGGGTCAGCTGGGGACAAATCTTCCTGATGTTGTAAAGCAACGGGTTGTAGCAGCGATGTTTGCAGTGAAGGACAGGTTGTTATCTAGGATCACACCCAGATTCCTTGCAGTCTGAGTCGGGAAACAACAGAGGTGCCGATGTTGATTGTCAGGTCAAGAGTGGGACAATCTTTTCCTGGAAGGAAAAGCAGTTCAGTCTTGTCAAGGTTGAGCTTGAGGTGATGAGCAGACATCCACTGAGATGTCAGCTAGACAAGCAGAGATGCGTGCGATGACCTGGGTCTCTGAGCGGGGAAAGGACAGAATTAATTGGGTGTCGTCAGCGTAGCAGTGGTATGAATAACCATGCGGGCTAATGACTGATCCGAGCGAGTTTGTGTACAGGGAGAAGAGGAGGGGACCAAGAAGAGAGCCCTGAGGGACCCCTGTAGTTAATTGACAAGGGTCGGACTCGGACCCTCTCCAAGTTACCCTGTAGGTACGGTCTTTGAGGTATGAGGTGAGGAGGGAAAGTGCAGAGCCTGAAACTCCAAGTTCTTGGAGAGTGCGAAGGAGGATCTGATGGTTCACTGTGTCCAATGCAGCTGACAGGTCCAACAGGATGATGACAGAGGAGAAGGATGCTGCTTTGGCAGTGTGCAGTTCCTCAGTGACAGCAATGAGAGCAGTTTCTGTGGAGTGACCTGCCTTGAAACCAGACTGGTGCGGATCCAGAAGGTTGTTCTGATGGAGATAACAGGAGAGTTGTTTAAAGACAGCCCGTTCAAGTGTTTTAGACAGGAACGGGAGGAGATAGACAGGCCTGTAGTTTATAACATCAGACGGGTTGAGAGTGGGTTTCTTTAGGAGAGGGTTTACTCTTGCCTCCTTAAGACTATTTGGAAAGTGACCAGCAGTTAGAGAAGTGTTGATGAAATGGGTGAGAAACGGTAGAATATCAGGAGCGATAGTCTGAAGGAGGTTTGAAGGGATAGGGTCCAGAGGACAGGTGGTAGGGCGGCCAGAGGTAATGAGGGTAAGAACCTCACTTGGAGAGAGAGGGGAAAAGGAGGTTAGTGTGTGGGAGAAAGGAGGGTCTGGTGACCCAGCGGTGAGTAAAGGTGAGTCAGAAAAAGAAGAGTGAATATCATCAACTTTTTTTCAAAATGGTTAACAAAGTCGCTTGACAGAAGTGAGGAGGGGGAGGGGCTTTGGGAGGGTCCAAGAGGGTGGTGAAGATGGAAAATTGTTTTTTGGGATTGGAATAGGAAGATTGGATCTTATCTTGAAGGAAAGTGCTTTTTGCCTGGGAGATCGAAGCAGAGAAAGAGGAGAGCCTGATAGGTTAGGAGGTCGTCACAGTGTTTGGATTTCCACCTTTTCCACTCTGCTGCCCTAAGGACGGTTCTATTAGCACGCAGTGCGTCATTTAGCCAGGGAGCAGGAGGGGACTGACGAGCTTGCAGAGATGTGAGAGGACAGAGAGAGTCCAGAGAGGATGAGAGAGTAGAGAGGAGAGTTTCTGCAGCAGAGTTTGGAAGTAGGAGTTGGAACGAGTCAGAGGAAGGGAGGGCTGAGAGCACCGATGAGGCAAAGGTGAAGGTAGAGGGGGAGAGGGAACGAAGGTTACGGCAGACAGGTGCAGGATGAGAAGAGATTAGTTTGATATGTTTGGAAAGGGGTAGAGAGAATGAAATGAAGAAGTGATCGGATGTGTGGAGCGGGTTTACACAGAGGTTAGAAGTAGTGCAGTTCCTTGAGAATGTGAGATCAAGGACATTGCCAGCTTTATGAGTTGGTGGGGATGGAGACAGTAAGAAAGCAAAGGCGGTTAACAGAGATGTTAGTTCGTCTATCTTCCCTGACTGGAGGTTGAAGTCTCCGTGAAGTACAGCGGGAGGACCAGTTTCAGGGATGTGTGAGAGGAGATTATCTAATTCCTCCAAGAAGTCCCCAAAGGCACCTGGTGGACGGTAGAGAACAACAATGGTTAATTGTATAGGATGGGTTACTGTGACGGCATGGAATTCAAAGGTGGAAGGAGTGAAGTTAGGTAGCTTGAAGAGGGAAAAGCTCCATTTGGGAGAGAGCAAGAGACCAGTGCCACCTCCTCTGCCAGTGGGTCTGTGTGTATGGGAGAAGGAATATGCTGTGGAGAGAGCTGCTGGGGTGGATGTGTTGGGATGGAGTAATCCAGTCTCAGTGAGAGCAAGGGAAATCCAGGGACTGCAGCGAGGCGTAGCCAGAGATGAAGTCAGCCTTAGGAACAGCTGACCGGCAGTTCCACAGGCCACCTGTAACTAGATGTTGGATGTCAGTGGAGCATGTGGGATAGAGGAGAGCAGGCCGGTTATATCGATTACGAGATACACGGGGCCAGTGATAATTGCGAGAGGACACATGAACAGGAATGGAGAAAATACACATGATTATAGCATGAGGGGCTAAACAACCAAATGAAATAAAACACCAGCGATACTTAGCTCAATCAAAGTAGGATTTGCCTCCTCTTTGCCACCCTTGTGACTCCTGCAGGACTCCAATGTCTTTGTCAGTCTTTAGCTCCCGCAGGACTCCAATGTCTTCGGCTGTCTGACGCTGAAGCTGATGCTCCAGGAAATAGCTACCTAAAATGGAGCCTGATTGCTGAGTTCTCACAGCTATGGGGCCACGCCCCTCTAATTAGTTAACTCTCTACAGCTGATGGGCGACAGCAGAGTGGCCCTGCCTATATTGTAATGCAGGCTTGAGTGCCCAACTGAGACCTTGAGCAGATCTGAGATTTAAAATCTCTCAAAAGCGCCGTTTTAGCTACAATAACTGCAGAACAATTATACAGAGTAGAATAAATGAAACGGAGAAGTCTAATTAAACAAGAATATAACTTACAGTGGTTGCTGCGTCAACAGGTAGTGTCGTCACCCGGTCGAGATGCACACTCTTTTCTTTTTATTTGAGATCATGTATTGTTCTTTTAGCTTCATGGAGCTTCATTTAGCTTCCATGTCCATCATTTACGTTTTAGGTTGAAAACTTTTAAAAAACACAAAACATACTTTCATTAACTTAGAACAATTTAGGCAAATGAAAACATTTAAATGAAAAACATGCACTTTAATTTCTGCTCTATGGTTTTAAATGTAAATCAAGTGACAATTTAACATTTCATGTCAAAAGTAAATTCATCTCAACAAAGTAAAGGTGACCTATCATGCTATATTTAAATGATATAGTGTATAACCATACCTATATAAGGTATATTTATACATTTTATTTTTCAAAATACCAAACAGATCATTTTTTAGCCATGCCTCGTTTCGCTCATTTTCGCTTTATTCCAAACCTGCCTATGAAAATTCTGAGCAGCAGCTGACCACGCCCCCAGCAGAAGAGCCGGCGAGAGTCACGTTACCATGCTTGCTGTGATTACGAGTGTGGAATACACATGTCATCTCAGAGCAATGCATGTGTTCAAGCATATTATCAATTTGATCCAGAAACTGAAGCGCGGAGGTTTTGGTGGAGGTGCAAACATCTCGGTGCAGCAGGACGTTTCTGAATGGTTAGTTGACAAGCTGTTGTCCCTATTTATTTTTACTCTGTTACGATGCTTGCTACTTATTCCATTCATATTTTGGGCTAATTAGCAAGAATGCAATGTGTTACAGTTTGTAACTTAGAGGTTGTAAAGCAAACACAGCGATACATATATTATTTATAAAGGGAGACATTCATATTTTCAGCTATATAACAATGCCTCATTGCGTTTAATAGTTTACAGTCCTTTTCTTCCAACATCGTGCAACAACCGTTGGAAAGTTCAATAACTTAGGGTGATAAAAAGTATAACTCCAACACCTCAGTTGTCAGCATTATGGTGTTTTAAAAGCTCAGTTATTGACTTCTTCTAAAGGGGTACATGTGCAACTTGCGCCACGATGCCTTCTGAACCGGAGGCATGTGCTGCATGGAGATACCACACGTAACATTAGCTTCACTAAGTTGTCTGTTTAGAGAATACATTTTTCACATGTCATTCAATTATGTTTATCACACTAGGTGTAAAGACGGATGCAGGAACATGAGGACTCTGTAACCTGTGTGGTGGACCATCCTGGATTGGTTTTGACTGAAATTGTAAACGAATGCTAATATTGTTCATGGAAATAAATACTGGTGTATAAGGCTTTATGCAATCTTTCATTCTGTCATTGTACATGTACTATTATATACTACACAAGCAATGGCAAAAACACACCCATGTGTACGACAAACAAGTCCACACCAACCCCTTATGCTTTTGAAATCAGAATATCTTTACCCATCCAAACATGAATAATCACGACACATTTGATATCAACTCGAACTTTATTGTTCAAAATCAACGGTATTTGATCAGGATCAGAGTGGTTGATTCCGGCCCTGCGTTGTCCTCTGATCCGTGAAATGTCTATGTTGGGTTCAGACAGCAGCCAAATTGAACCGTGTAGCATACCCGGCGATGACCTCCTCCCTGTCAGGTTGCTCATAATGGTGCAGGGTCCACAAAGACTTGGTCGAAGATGAGGTCCACTCAAGTTGGCCACGTAGCCTGTGCAAATGTTAAAAAAAGCACAACAAAAGTGGTTTAGATTAGTAATGCATGTCGTCAACAACATTACAGGGCTTTAGCTCCGTTTATTACTCGTGGTGTGTGTCCCCTCGCATACATACATACAGTGTTGTATCCTAACACACCCCCATTATATTCATGTGCGCAAACAAGTAAACAGCAAAAGCTTTTCCATATAACGCTGCAAAAACGGCATGTCTCATTAGCGTAGCGTAGCTTAGTTACAGATCGATGATATATGAATCGTTCTTACAGACTACAATCACAAAAGCTTTTACATAACGCTGGAAAAAACGGCACTTACCTCCAGAAGATTGCGTTTGTTATTATAACTTACTCAATATGATTTTTTAGAGGATACAAAATACTAATACATAGGAGAATAAATACTTGTGTTATCGGCTAGGCTAGGCGTGGCTTTACAGCCTTCACACAGATCGCCATTACGGCAGTCTGAACATGTTCGCAAATGCCTGATAATTAAAATAAAAGACAAAGCAAAGACTGCGGAGCGTACAAAATAAAATGTTACAAGAACATATAAACACCTAACCGATTACTAGTTGGGGTTGAGGCGACATTGATACGGCGAAGCTACATGCTACATACTATAAGCTAGAGATAGCTTTATCAGGAAAAACACCGCTAAATAAAAACTTACAGCTTCAGAATTGGATGTGTCCTCACTGGCCTGGTCCCGGATGGTTGGTATCGATCCCGGGTGTAGCATTAGTTTGGAGGCATATCCGTGTTGGACTTGAGAGAAGTTCATAAACATGTCCGTGGTAAAATGTTTGGAACACACACACAGAAATCTGCCGGGGTCTTCTGGCACATGTCCCTTGAAAATGAAGTCTAGCCACAGATTATTCTCTTTTTGCACTGATGGCATTGCATGCAGTCCCCTGTTCCGAGTCTTGCAGCCAACAACAGCACAACGTTTAACTGGCTTAGACATCCTAGCAAGAGCAGGCAGAAACACAGATGTGACTGGGGTTGATTTAGCCTGCCGATAGCCTATATGCGAATGAGAGGTTTGGCAATGCACGTGGCCGTGGCTCATTCCCCTGATAGGTGGAGAGTTGACCAATAAGCGGAGTACTCTTTGTGACGTAGAAAAGTGTCGGAATGTGGATCCATTTTTTTCAGATCCGTTGCAGCCCCTTTTTTTAGAGATTTGGCGAAGGAGGAAAATAGAGAGGGTTGTGTTTTTCTGACACTTGGCGAGTTCCCTGGAACACCGGGGACACATAATCATGTATAAAAGACGTACAAAGGTGCATTTTGCACGATAGGTGCCCTAAATTAATTCCAGTTTCTTATATTTTAGATTAATAATTTGTAAGACTAACTAGAAATAATTATTCAATTCAATGTTCTTCATCAAACTTATCTTAAAACCAGATAAATATATTTAGAAATATTCCCAGCAGTGTCTTTGGGTGAATCCTTGAGTCAATCCTCTCCTCTCTGCCCCGCAGTGGCCGTTTCTCAATCGCGAGTACACATGCTGCAGAGCAACTATTTCAGGTATACTACGTCATAGAGTGCTGGGCATTTAACCTTTATATATACAGTCTATGCATTTAACCCTCCATGATTTAACCATGGATGTATAATAAGAACATTTAACATGCATTTAAACAGTCCTTCGGCGCCACTCGATGACTAGTATACTTGAAATAGTTGCTCTGCAGCAGTTTTACTTGCGATTGAGAAACGGCTGTCACTACCCGATCCGTCCCCCTGCCCGATCGGTACTGCGCATGTGCGAGATGGTCCGCCATATTGGACAAGTCCGGACGGCAACCCAAGATGGACACTTGACACAGTGGCTTTTAGCAAAGCTCAAAAAGAAAACTCGAGAGATGAGTTATTGTTATTACAACGTGACTTCACTATTATTTAACAACTCTTTTTATTGGGTTCTTTTATTTGGGGTTAAGTACATTGTCAGAATAAGTGAGGAATGAATTTAACTTCTGTTAGACAGCTATCATACGGAGTAAATATTTACTGTGAATGTATGCAAAAATGTATGGCATATAGCTGTCTAACAGAAGTTAAATTCATTCCTCACTTATTCTGACAATGTACTTAACCCCAAATAAAAGAACCCCATAAAAAGAGTTGTTAAATAATAGTGAAGTCACGTTGTAATAACAATAACTCATCTCTCTTGAGTTTATTTTTGAGCTTTGGCTAAAGCCACGTGTCAAGTGTCCATCTTGGGTTGCCGTCCGGACTTGTCCAATATAGCGGACCATCTCGCACATGCGCAGTTAGTGACAGTGACAACCATAGACATGTGACAACGGCCACAGTTAAGTATTTCTGTCTTTCGTCCTCTGCTGAGAGTGTGCATCTCCAGGTGCTTTGCATCAGGCTGGCTCTTCTTTGAGCCACGTTAGGCTCCCTGTCACCACCTGCTGGACTGGAGCCAGATTTAGAATTTGCCCTTCACTGGTGCCCTTCACCGTTTTTATCAGTTATTATCTTTATTTTAATATTGACTTTCGTCTCGACAATAGGGGCTCCTGAACTTGCAACCATTTTTATTGTCTTTCTTAATTTGATTGATGTCTGTGTATATTAAATTGAAAATGATTATAGCCTACATCAAATATACCTCATGTAGGGAGTTCAGGTCATCCACTCTGACCTCTTTATCCTGTTATCTAACACTTATCTTTCTTTTTGTTTATCTTTAGCAAATCTTCATCATCGCAACCATCCCTCCATGCCTTCATTATCAGAGGAGCAGACCTGATGACAGAGGAGCAGCCAGAAGAGCTTATTGAGTGTGTTGGACACAAATGAAAAAGGACCGCTTTAAATTACCAGCGACCTTAATGGGTAAAATAAAAAACATCTGAGACACATGAATATGAAGTTAAACATTTATTTTTGGACAGTCTAATGGCATTATTATTAGAAGGGAATCACAATATATTAGTAAACTCTCCAAACTTAAATAAATGACTTTTCATTTCACATTACAAATCATTTTGTATTCTAAGGCAGAAGCATGGCTGTTGCGCAGCCTAATCTTCATCTGGATGAAGCTGAAAGAGTAAACATTACGACAGTCATTTCTTTGCTTAATGTCTTTCGTGCCTGCATGCATCTCTAAAAGGGAAGTAGCAGAAAATGAGAAATGGCTTGAAGCTAAGAGGCCAATTTAACACTGGATATTAAAGAACAGATGCACCGTGAGCACCTTGGAATGGCTGCTAAAACTTTACATTTGAAGTAAAAGGGGAAAAATAATCATTTTGAAACTGTTTGAGATGTTTACCTCCTGGGAGCCAGAAGTGTGGACAAGGAGGACAAGATTAATTCAAATGTTTTGGCTAATGTCTTCTTCAAGATGTTCAGATTTGAACCAAGCAGTAGTCATGTTGTGTAATTTAGATATTAAGATAAGGGTAAACATTTGAGTGACATTTGGTTCTTTCTTTCCAAGAGTCAGATGAGGAGAGTGGTTTCGAACCTCTCAGCTAACTCAAGAGGCAAGAAAGCTAATAAACAAAAATCCCCAATAAATCGAAACTCAAACAATTTGTACTATATAACAATTACTAAATATAGCAGCATAACAAAAACATAATTAGAGATTAATTCATTTACATTACATCTTTAGTATAACAATAAGGTATAGACACAAGAGAACTTAATATTTTCTCATTTAAAGTATGAAGCACAGATCTGTGTCAAATCAAACTGAATAAGAGTGGTACTTCATCATTTAACAACAAATAAAGAAACAAGCTAAATGTGTATAATCACTAATACTGGCATTTTGCCTCCAACCAGATTCAAAGAACATTTCAGCCAAACAGACATGTCACTAGTGTAAGTCAATGGTCTTTATATTGAAATCACAAAGAACCATAAGGAGTGCAAAAGAAAGCTTAAATTAACGTAGAGTCCCTTCCATACAGTTAGTTTTTTTGGTTCAGTTTTGGAGAACATGTTTTTTCAGATCGAGTAGTAGCTTTGCTTGAAATAAACTCTGAACAAGTCAGTTAGTGTCCTCAAAGAAAAATATATGCTGAGTCAAAATTAACGTCAAACATGGGTAATTTTTACAAGTGTCTATTTGTTAAACTGTTATCTTCAAAATGATATTACGTATGTGTAAACCATCTTGGGCCTTTAGCGATGGCATGGGATGTGGATTAAAGCTCTTAATCTGAAATAATCTATTCTCTATACTTTCTGTACAACAATTGATACATAAGGCGAGCAGGTGAGCCTTTGGCGAGTGTGTGTGTGTGTGTGTGTGTCTGTTAGTGCTGTGTCTGCGCTGATGGTTCTGAATTGGGAGCGACATTGCTGGCTCTGGATGTGGGAGATCTGCAGAAACGGGGAGCAGCAGCTGCAATGCATTCTCAATGTAGTTGGTACTGTTGGAGCCCTGCAGATAGGAAATCCATGAACACCATAAACATCATTAACTACATCATCAGAAATTCAATGATTTGACCTTTTTAATAAGTGGTTTTAGGGTATAGTTTAAAGCTGTATTTAAATGATACAGAGCATTTAAAAAACTTAGAAATAGTAAGGATAGGTATTTGAGGTTGAAATTATAAAACATAATTTACTTTGAGCACCATTAATATATTGAACACCTTGTGAATTTATTTAAACAGATCTTTATCCTTTGAAGGTTAGCTCACCTCATTCCCTATTAACACATTAAACATGATCATTACCACACATTTACAGCAGTCATCTTCAACGCTGAGCTTATCACAGCATTCAATTCACACATATTCAAGATCATCTAAGGGACTGCATCTCACCTCTAAAAGCACATCGTTTACCAGCGGATTCAACTCCTCTGCTTTTCCTTTGGCCCTGCGACAGAGAGACGAGAAGCAGAAGGAGGATGACACTTAGTTTACTGGTTGTACATTTTAATAACAATCATGAATCATAAAGAACTACAAAGATTAAACAATGTGTAGGTTGTGGCCCTTTCTAACGATCTTTTTAAAAGAAAAAAAACATTTATGCTGTATTTGTGGTTTGTTTATCTACTTCTGCCTATGACATTTTGAAGAAAAACAAACCTAATAACTATGCCTTTCACCTACCCCAACAAGAAGCAGCGTATCAGAGAACTTTCTTGGCCAAACACTCCACCTCCTTACACATGGCACATGTCAACCTGGAATACAAATGAAGATTTTAACACAGCGACTGACACAGACCCCGGGCTTCATGGAACCTGCACAGGAACGCACAGGAACACACACACACCACACAACACACACACACACACACACACAACACACACACACACACACACACACACACACAACACACACACACACCACACACACACACACACACACACACACCACACACACACACACACACACACACACCACACACACACACGACCCACACACACACACACACCACACACTACACACACATACACACACACACACACACACACACACACACACACACACACACACACCACACACACACCACACCACACCACACACACACCACACACACACACACACACCTTTTATTATTTTTTCCTTTTTCTCTTGGCTTTTTTTCATCCATGTTCCTTGCCGTTGATTATTAGCTCTTCCACCTTTTTATCTTCTCGATACTGCGAGCCTTCACTTCTGCAAGACTGCTGACTGATGACAGTTATACAGCCTGTAGGGTGAGCAGGAGGAGAAATGCACACAAACACATATACAAGAATAACTGAATCAAATCAAATCTTCCGTGACAGCAGGTGAAAAATAAAGGTGACATTAAAAGAATAGAGTATAAAGTCTGTAATGTTGCTGTTTAGAGTCACACTGTTGAGTTCACCTCACCTCTACAGATCTGGGGTCATTCTCTTTCTCCTTCTTTTCCTCCTCTCCTCCCTCAAACCTCCTCCCCCTCGCTCTTTCTTCATCCACATGCTCTTCTTTCCCGTCTTTCTTCTCCTCCTCCTCCTCCTCTTCGTTTCCTCCAGGTAAGGCCTCTCCTGCTGGCTGGTCCTGTGGCGTTTCCATGTCAACTGTCCTCCGTAGAGACAGGCTGTTCCACCTCGCTCACCCAAATCCTGGGCCCCTCATTCGAGCCTGCAGATGCATAATTAGAGGAGATCTCAGTCCTGATATATGCTAATGAGATGCGTATACACACGATGATATGCTAATGTAGGTTCTATATATGTGAATTTGAATATGCAGAAGGACTTCAAAAGGTGATCATTTTTCGGTCTAAGACTGCAGCAGGAGAGAGTGGATGTTAATATTAGTATGTGTACGTGTGTCCAAATATCTAGTACAATTGGAAGGGAAATTAGGCAATTCTCTCTGAAGAGATTTATTCAGAGTGTTTAGATTTTAATTAAAGTTGAAAGTAAGTTAATTAAGGGGGTTTATAGAAAATGATTTTCTCTGATAGACTTTAAGTGTTTTGATACTACGTTTGTTACATTTCCCAGAATGCTTCTTTAATTGACAGAATAGAGCTTTGAAAAATATACTGTGAGTACATAACATTAAAAGAGGTTTAATGGGAAATCTAACCTTTTAGGATAGAGCATAGGACAACAACTGCAGAAACCACCAGTGAATATTGAGGCCAGAATCATTGAGCCCTTAACTGTGTTTATTTGTTTAGGATAAAGGTTGTTTGAAAAAGATGAACTGAATATAAAGAGTTAATTTCTGCTTGATGTAGAACACGTAACAATTAAGATAATATCAACACAATTAGGTTCATATTTAAAACATTTAGTTTTGAAATGTTTTTTCATTAGTTTTTTGTGGTTGCCATGTTTAAGATTGTGTGTTTATTTTGTGAATTGGGTTGTTGGTCGTTATATGTGTAAATATTGATAAAAATCACGTTTAAAATAATCTTAAAAAACGAGGATGAATTTTAGATGCATCAACTTCAAGGCCAGTATGCAAAAGGGGAACGATGACAGCGAGTCTTTAAATGTACATGAGAATGTGAATAATTAAAGGTTAAAATGTTATGGAATGAATGAAAGAATGAATGGATATTCATTCATCCAAAGTGTGTGTGTCAGTTCAAGCATTTCTCACCTTGTTGAGTTTGTCTGGCGTTGCAGCTACATGAAGTTCAAACAGCAGCTCAGTGAGGACGCTCAAAAACTCCTCTCCGTCGGCCGCTGGCATAAATACAAAATCACACACAATCACACACATCACATCAGTGTACTTCACACTGCATATGTTAAACTAATAGACGCATGAACTGTAGAATGAGAGCAGATTCAAAGCCACATGCAGTGTTTCCCCCCATGCTAAGAGCATAACGATAAATATTTTGTCTGCCTTCAGCTAAACAGCTCAACCAACATTTTGGTGCACTTATAATTCATGGTTTTGTACTAAATAAATTACAACTCTTATATATCAGTACAATCAGCTCTAAATGTGTAAGGCACACACATGCAGATTCAATGTCTTATCTGATGTGGGTTTTGTTTTGAATTGGCGATGTGTTAGAAACGTGGCCCCTGAACACCAACACTGGATCAGGCTCCCTGTTAGACCCTGAGGGACACGGTCTGCTTTGAGCTCTGCTGTGACATCGCCTGAGGGCCCCTCTCGCACAGTGACTTTACATTTAAATATCATGTGACAAGTGGCATCTCATGACATCCCCTTGACAGTAAATCCAACTTTTGCAGAACATATTACTTAAAGAGAGAAACAGTAGTAGATGAAGAACAAAATGCCTGCCGTTGCCATAATGTTGAAATATTTGTCCAGGATTTTGCAAATAGGAAAACTAGTTTGTGTATGTTGACACTGACAGACACAACGTTATGTCACAATCTGACGCTGACATGTTTTAGTTACTTTAAGTATGTGTCATATCAATTCTGTTCCTGACCCATGTCCCTCTGACAGATTTAAAAGGTGAAATTAAATGATGGCCAGCAGATCCAGGGTCAGTGCTCAGGGTCCGCCTCTACCTCCAACAGGTCCCTGCGGCTGGTTTGGGTCACTCACATAGGGGGGTTGAACAGTGTAATTGGGAACTTGGAACACCGTTGTCCTTCATCTCTCCTCCTTCTTCTTTTTTTTCTTCTTCCTGTTTTTCCTCTTCCTCACCTTCCTCTCGCTTGATGAATATATTCTTAATGACGATCAGTTCCTTCTTTACCTCGTCCTGCTCCTCTTCCACCAGGGAGGAGAGGAAGGCTTGGACCTAGGAGCAGATATGGAGTGTATGACTTGATAAAAAGACTGTATCTTAAAAGCACTCCACACACTGGTGCCTTACCTTGGCCTCGCTCTCATTGGAAAGGATCTCCAGGGCCTCAAGATGTGACAAGCCCTGGTAGTCGTCAAACAGAATACCATAGTGAGCTGTGGGCACACTGATTGGCTGGTTGCCCAGACGGGCCCGTTCTTTCTCTTTGGCTTCCTTTAACATCTAAAGAAATCACAGGGAGACCTTCATATAACAGCAGACAAAATGTGGATTCAAACTGAATATCACCAAACCAAAATCCATGTTTTACTCCATTATTTATCTCTTAAAAAGGAAACATATTGAGTGTCTGTATGTGAGCTCTGAGAGTGTGTCTACATGCCTGACTCAGTGACACCGTCTTCTGCATCAGGGTCTTAGTCTTTTTGAAACCCGGGTCACTCTCAGCAAGAACAGTCATGGTCTTCTTTCCAATGAACTCCAAAGCATCCAAACCTCCACTGATCACTGACTTACCCTAAAGAGACAAGAGATACACAGAGAGAAACAGGAAATTGAAAAAGGTAGAATACAAATATTTAAGCATAATGAAAGTGATACAAAGTCCACAGTTTTACTTGAAGTGAAATGATCAGATACTGAGATAGTGAAGCGAAAAATACTTTTGTAATACGATACACTATAATAGAAACAGTTTAAATTATATATTAAGATATACACTAAATACTTTTTTTGGACTATTTGTTTTCTGCAATCTTCTTTTGTGTCCATCCTTTCTTTTGTGTTCAGCCTTAGCTATGACACATTCATAGTTAGGGCAGAAGAAATCCGAAAAAGGATGGCAGATATCTTTGTGATCAAACTCTGACTTGCATTAACTAACGATTTTTTAACTTAGCAGATTTGAATCAGAAATCACTGGCAGGTAATTGTTTACATGATTGTGTGTGAATGTGTTGTGTGTTCACTCCTGTGTTTCTGCATAGCGTGTGTGATGCTAGAGAAGACGCCCCTGCCAGGAAGCTGCAGCACTAACAGGAGACTCAGCAGAGACGGACAGCTCAGGATCTCCACCTTCTCCTCCATCTGTCTTCTGTTCCTCCACTGCATCCTCCTCCTCTCGCGCCTCCTCTCCTACTGAGGTCTTGTGGAGGCGCAGAGCTTCTCCTGCCTTCGTTTTAAAACCGAGGTCAGGCCTCTGACCTGCACACAGACACATGAGGTAAAGACTCAGTAAATCAAAAGAGTTTGTAAAGTTGTAAGGACAAGAAAGAAGAAGAATGAGGAAATAGGAGCAGAGGACGTACCCACTGAAGAGGTGGCACTGTTAATAAGAGTTTTCCCCATGAACTCCAACTCCCCAACCTTTTCTGTCTCCTGCAGTGAGCTCTACAGATATAAACACATACAGATAAATAGCTGGAAAACTTGAGATATACAGTATATATTTATTTTACTATTTTTTTGTACATTGTCATCAGCTTTTCGCTTGAAATTCTAATATGTCCTGCCACACAAGGGCACAATTCTAGTTTAAGGTATACTTAAAAAAAATTCTCAGGTCAATTTATTTATATACAAACTAATGACACACTTGCATATATGCAAGCCTGTTTCAAAAGGTTTGTTTTTGACCTTTGTCTAATTAATATCCCTGTTCGTACTATGTCACTCTGGCAATAAAAACAGGTTTGGCTAAAAAACAGAGTATAGGAAATGTTATATTTTGCACTTTATGACAAGAAACCAACGAAATGATTGCAACAAACCTCCACATCCTCCTTTACAGCACCTCTGCGTCTGGCTCCAGGCTCACTGGTTGGTCACACAAGATCACCTGACCCTCAAGCGGCGGGTTCTGGTTGGTCACATATGATCACCTGACCCTCAGCAGCAGGCCCTGGTTTGTTCGGTTGGACCCTCTGAAGGGTTAGCCTCGGTGGCCATGTCCTCTGTGGTCGTCTCCTCAGTGGTGTGACCGCGGGAGATTAAAAACTCTCAGGAATCAGAGGAGGCTGTAGAGAGGCTGGAGGCGATGCAAAGGCTGCTGGACTCCTGACAGGATCCAGGGTCGGGGTGAAGGGGCTCAGTGGGGGGAGAGCTGATGTCAGCAAAGGGGTCAGTATCAGCCTGGGACATGGTGATCTGGAAGAGAAGAGATTCATTTTAGTGGTTTTAGTTAAGAAAATGCAGATATGTACTCCTTTATAAATCTATGTTTCCTATGTTACATAATACAACACATACCTGCATTAAAAAATATATAGCATTAATTAAAGCTGACAAGGTTAGTCTAATATCGGTATATACTGGCTGTAGGGACTTATGACTACAGACAACCTAACGTTATTTTATAAAGACATTGCCTGCATTTTCACAACACAATTTCAATTGTTGATGCAACGAATAATCTTGTTTGTTGTTAATTACGAATTAAACAAACAGACACACTTTAGATCATATTGGAGAAAGTAGAAGCTGAATACTGTTTGATTTAAAAGATACATTGATAATCAAAATAGTGAATATTCATCTTATCATAAGTAACTAGGTTCAATAGCACAACGTTCAAATGCTTAGGACAAGCAAATTACATGAATTAAATAAGGCTGTATTTGAGGTACTGGGAGAGGACAGAGATATTTTAGACTCACTTCCACTGTGAAGGGTTCAGAATAAAGTCCAAACTTCTCCTTATTTCAACAACATCACCAAGGTAGAAATCACTGCAACTAATTGCCAAGTACTGGTTTGGGCATCTGTCAATTTAGTATAATCTGTAGTAGATAATGTGCTTTTAGTGTTTTATACACTCGAGCATCGCAGAGGCTGCTGCAGTTAGAGAAAGTAGAAAAGTTATAAAGAGTTTTCCATCCAATACATTCACAGAAGAATGGAAATATCTAATGTTTGATGATTGAATAAAAACCTAAATATCATAAAGGATGAGCTGCTGTTATACATTTCATACGTGATGCATGCTATGTGAAAGGCACATTTTTAGTAGTATAGAAAACTGAAAGGCAGTGATTAAGGATTGCTTCATGATTTAACACTACCATAGTGATAACTGTCATCCCTGTCATCATGGTTTTTAAACACTGTGAAGTTTGTCTTGAGTTAAATGTCATTTAACACTGTCATCGTTCACAAACTACATGTAATGGACAAAATAGTAAACAAACCAGTTGACATTATCAATATACAGCAATCCATTAAAACAGACAACAGTTTGCAGAATACGGCACTTTAAGTATAAAATGACAACATGTTTCCATTACTCTGGAGTAAAAATAAATTATCCATAAACTTTCAAAATCATTTTTAGAGTTATAATTGTAGCCCATAACTATAAACTGAGAATTACAAAAACAGTCATTCAATATTGCCATCAATATGTCGAAGCGTCTTCTGCTTCTCTTAACACTTATAAACACATTAGTAAACAACGTTGACATACAGAGCAATGTCAAGCAGACATTTAACAAAGACCACTGTTCAGATGGAAAGTATGACAATAAGACTATTATTCGCATGTTAATGATCTTATTTACAAGTTCTACCTTTTTAACAAGTTAAACAATGTATCAAAACTTAAACGCCCGTGTTGTTGCCCATTAGTGTCAGTCGGCTGCTGCAGTTAGAGAAAGTAGAAAAGTTATAAAGCTCAAAGACAGTTTTGTTTTTGTGAAAGTGACAGTGCAGCTCACCCGGTTGCGTGGTGCCAGCAGGCTGCGGCTCCTCTTCCGCCCCGCCACGTCGGCAGGCCGGTACGTGACCACTGCTCCGAAGACTATGGTCACACAAGATAGTTTCACTGCCTCAGGACACAGACAGTCATTGGAAACAACTGTTGTACTGTTTTCTTCCACTAAGAAGAAGTGCAAAAGCAGTGCATTATTAATAAAGACACTGCTCCACTGAAACAACTACTTTGTAACCGTTGTCGTTCCGTCCGGTGCGTTTGCTGAGGGACAGGGTATACAACACATGTAAAAGTTTCACAATGACATCTGTTGATAATTTCACATATTTTATTTGCTCCGACAACAAAAGTATCCGCCTGATGGCATTTGATTTGCAACTTGCTGTATAAATAAGGGGAAGGCACACGGTGAGGTGGTTTTAAACGAAGACAGAAATGAGGGGTGAATCATCTTGATGTGACTTGGGTTGTTTTCACATAATAGTGGATTTGTCACTGTGCTGGCAATTCCCACCGGCCTAAAAGCTTAACCATTCTTATTTTGTGTCATAATGAAGAAGAACACAATAGTAAATGGACACAAGTTTAAGGACTAATTATTCTTAAGTACCCTATATTCCGCGTTGAGCTCATTGCGGCTCGTTGGTCTAGGGGTATGATTCTCGCTTAGGGTGCGAGAGGTCCCGGGTTCAAATCCCGGACGAGCCCACCCTTTTTCTTCAGATAAACAATGAATATATAGATATACACAGATATCCAAAGTATAATGCAAATAACAAAGTTAACAGCTCATATTTCCAATTGCTTTTAGTGAGATACTGATGAAAATAAACTAAATAATTGCATTATGACCTATGTTTGTGACAAGCAAGTTGAGTCCTGCTGTATATTCACGGCCACAAAAAAAACCCACTAACTGTATTTTTTGAATAATCATCAAATGTCACAAAATAGTGAAAAATCACATCATATTACAACTTTCAAAAGACTACAACTAGTAACCTCTATAAGGATTTAATTATTGATGATACCTACAATTACCAATATTAATCATTTGTTATTATTTTAATAATATTCTTCAGGGGATGATGCTGCCTGTGTGTGTATGTTTTTGTGTGTATAAAATAATTAGGTTTATTAGCTCTTGTAATAACATATGACCTATGAAAAAGAGGAAATATTCAACTTTGAGAAGCTATATTAGGGAGCATTTCAAACTTTTCATTTGTGCGTAATGAGTCACCTGTGATACAAAAACAATCTTCAGTCGATCAACTACCAACTCCATCATCAGTCCAGAAACACCCACAAACTAAATGTAAGACACAGCACTCCATTCTGCAAATATTATCAATAGGTTTATTAAGTGGTATGAATATTCTGTCTTAAAATAAATGCAAAAATTGCAGATAGACCTGTACAGTTATATGTTCACAGTTTTAACATGTTCCCTTTGAATTGCCCAACATTTAGATTAAAAAGAGATAGGGTTTATATTAGACAGAACATTATAGAAATGTATAATATCCATTATTATGAGAGTATCAAAATCATGCTTAATAAAAACCTTTAATTGTCCTTTCAGTCTAATAATCAATTATAAAATATATATATATATATATTACAACTTATGTTTTCAGAAATACAAAACATGTACAAGCAAAAATTGCCAAACATATCCAGGGGCAAAAAGCAGATCTGTTGAGCCACTCCATTCAGTATATGTGTGCGTGCATGTGTTTGTCTGTGTGTGAATTAAAGGATCACACCCTCTTATGGTATTAAATGATAAGAAAATGAATACAAAGACACCTGATGTTTCTGATCAAACCGACCAGCAGATAAATGAATAGAAAAACTGATGTGATAAGAAAATGTTTGGCTTTGGGAATGATTTATATACATATATATAAAGTGCACATTGGAAACATGTACTAAGATGCTATGAACAAAACAATTTTCTTCTCAAGAAGCTATAACAACAGAAATGTGTGCTGTTAAATTGTGTGGATGGTAAAACAAATATTGGGTAGTAGAAGAATATATCTTATGACATGTTACGAAAACATATTGTTAAATGCCATAATCTTTAAAAGGAGATATCCTGTGAGAAAGGCTGAAAACACACATTTAAAGAGCAAATGTATCTGCTTTGCACTTTGTATTTTTCCCATATAAACGTGTCATATAATAAAAAGAAAAAGGCTACCATTGTGTCACGTCAAAAACCAAACATAGTTCATATTGATACATAAACGTGATATAAGACATGTCATTGCTTCTACCCTTAAACCAACCGAGTGGTGTCTTTTCCTCACAAACACAATAATGCCCCTGTGCAGCAACTTTCACATTTCTGAATGAAAACATAAAAACACTTTGAAACTCCAACAATGTACAACCCAGTCCCCCCCCTTATTGTCAAACCCAAATTCCAAAAGCACACCAGTCCCAGGCTGCTTTTATTAAGTGCATGTTTTCTTTCTGTGTGTGCATTTAAAACGTGTGCATGTATGTACAAGGGAAAAGCGAGCAATAGCTACCTGTTTGTTTATTTAGAATCACTTCATGATTTAAGCTTGTAGAGGCAGATGAGGTGTGTGGTGCTTTAATGTGGCGGTCCATGAAGGAGGAGTTAGCATTAGCATTATGTCACAGGTAGCAGCTTTGATGAAAAGCTGAAGTATGACACAATACACAATGTGTGTGATATGATACATTCTGGAAAGTTTCACATTATATTGGCCTAGCTAGCAAACAACGCGTGTGTGTACAATCTTTACTTTAATATATGCAGAGAAATGTGAGCTGATGTATAAAGTAGCATGCTGTTTCTGGCTTAAACAGAGCGAGTGTAGATGCAGTTATGTTTAGCAGCCACAGGAGGGCGCTGCTCTCAGGCCAGCTGAGAGGCAGCTGCCTCTATTTTAAAGAGTGTCTGGGCCTTCCACACCTGATCAGAGATCTGGTTTCTCTCAACATGTCTAAATAAGCTGCTGATAAATCTGCAAGCAGGATGGTGTGACGGTTACATGATTAATAGGTGGACCCCCAACTAATTCTCAGGCTACTGAGTTGAAAGGGTCCTAATTCGCACCCTGAAGGAACATTTTCCCACTCCCTGGAGTCCAACATGTAAGGCAAACTCTTTTAAAATCCCCCCATAAGTCACAGTGGTATAGTCCCAACGTTAAAACCAGCAACAAGTTGTTGTTTTTTTTAAGCTGCCGGGATTCTGAGTTTTTCATCACCAGGAGGTGGCGTTTCTTGTGCAAAGCCAGGTGGTCCGACCGGGAGAAGCTGCGTTCACAGTCGGGGCACTGGAACGGTTTGACTCCTGTGTGTTTGCGGAAGTGTCTCGTCAGCTCGTCTGAACGGGCGAACTTCCACGTGCAGCCTTCCCACATGCACTTGTAGGGTTTCTCACCTGCACAAAGGGAGAAAAGATGGTCAGCAAAAGGGCTTTTAACATGGGCGGTTCTGGGGAGGGGCCAACAGGGGCCAGTGCCCCTGTAACACTGAGCTTGGACCCCCTGTGCCCCCTCCCACCCGAAAAAGGATTCTATGTTATTGTGATAGTGTTGCAGTGAAGATTGTGCTGTAACTTGAGCTGAAGTTTTGTTTTTCAAATGGTTATTTACACAAATTCTGTAACTAAAACAAATACCAATTATGTTTCTATAGGGTTGCTCTATAATTGTATACTGAACTAAAAATGTATTTTCTGTCCCACATTAAAAGTGCCCCTCTCAATAATTGGCCACAGCATGGATCCCCGCAGTAAAATTGGTCTTACAGTGCTGGTAAGGATGATATAAGTGTTTTAATGTACCGTTTGTGTGTGACTCTTACCGGTGTGTGTCCTGCGGTGTGCTTTGAGGTGGGAGCTCTTGGTGTACACTTTGTTGCAGCCGTTGAAGTCACAGCAGTGGATTCGCCTCTTTTTCAGTGTGTCAGGAGACTCGGCAGGGAGAGGATGCTTTGCCCCCGAATGAACTATTACTGATGGGTTGTTACACCTGAGAGATACACAGAGAGAGTTTGTTAGAGGTGCTTGCTTCACATGATTTAACCAGGAGAGGGAGCCGCTGTCATTTAACAGCGTTCCCCTTTAACAATGCAATAACAAATTCTACCAGTGAGGAAGTAAAAAAAAAACACCTCCTGCCTTATCCAGTATACCACCACGCCTTTCCTTTGTCTTGCCACCCCTGTCATGCTTTCATTCACTGGAATTTGATACAACGTCTGCTGACTTACAGCAATAAATTAAGCTCTGGACTTCCCTATACTGTGAAATAGTAGATGCTACTTTGCAACTCAACTATCTATTTTTTCCATCTAATACCCAATTTAAGAATATTACGAATCTAATACTCTGCACCTCGTGTGTATGTGTAGGTTTGTGTGTGTTTGAGATATTTTCTGTGAAAATGTTCAATGTTACAGTAATAAATACAGAATAGAATTCAAAATAATAACCAAAAAACAACATATTTTAAATGTTTTAATCTGTTTCCCGCACTAACATAAACGTTATAGGGGTGTATGTGTGTGTGTCTGTGTGTGTGTGTGTGTGTGTGTGTGTGTGTGTGTGTGGGGGGGTGTGTGTTGTGGGGGGGGGTGGGTGGGTGTGCGTGTGTATGTGTGTGTAAGTGGCAGTTGAGAGCAGGTGTCGGGTGTTGAAATATGAATTCCTCACAGATCAGTTCTGCATAGAAGATGTGCAGAAAAAAAAAACCATGACACACACACACACACACACACGCACACACGCAAGAACTAATTGGCATCATTCCCTGACTATTACCTGTGTGACTGACATGCAATTATTTATCTGAGGAGAAGCAGTTATTTTGTAGAAGACTCTGGGAACCAAAACAGATGACAATGGGAGGTTAGGAGGAAGAGGAGGAGGAGGAGACAGGAAGGAGATGAGGAACAGGAAGAGATGAGGAGGGCAGAAAACAGTGAGAGAAGCCGAACAATGTTCATAAAAAAATACAGGACGTTCTGAGCAAAGGAAGAAGGGAGGGGAAGAAAAAGAGAAAGGAGAGATGGGAGAAGAGGCGGAGGATGACAAGATCAAGGTGGCTTATATGTGTGGCTGACTAGAATGGGAAGGGCAAGCAGTTGTATTAAGAGGTTTGTCTGAAGGACGAGAGAAAAGTGAATAAAAGATTCTGGGGAATTTCTTGCATAATAGATAAAGTTGCTTTAAAAAAAGCCATTAATGGTAGGTTAAATCGGTATCTCTTAGCACTGTGGTTGTCCGAATTATCCTTCAAATCTTATCTTTAACTCATTTTTACCATAGAATAAATAAAAAAGGAAGATAAGACAACAATTCCTTGTAATTTTTTAATCGCAGCTAGTTTCTGTGTGCTAAATGTTATATATAGTGACTGCTTTGTGATATTTTTTGTTTATAGATATATTTCCTGATTTCAATCCTACTTTTTTGTAATTCAAACAATATCCAGTCACAGTTTACTGCACCTGAATTTTAAAAAGATCACAACAGGAACAGAGATGGATAGGTCGGAGCCTCTGACCACGACTTCCATATACAGATAAAGGGGAAGCGCTCAAGCAGACGTAGAATCTTATGACACTTTTGGTGCTTCTTTCCAAATGTGTGCGAGAGTCACTCACCCGTATTCGTGTGGTATCCTGATAACGGATGATTTCATCTCATGGCTGCTGTGAAAGTCATGAGAAAGCTCAGAGCGAGGCTCCTTTTTGATTTGCCTGTGCAGGTCATGGATGTTGCCATTTTGAACTGTGGATATAAAGTATTGGTTAGTATGGTCGTGATTTATTCACATTAACATAATCTCCATATTTCATAGGCTAGATCAAATTAAGATTTCATTTGAGCCACTGTTGTGAACAAAACAGTGATTCAGACATGTTTCACTCTGTGAATCTCAGTGAACTCCATCTGACCACAGAAAACAGAACAACAAAACATGGATTTCCTAAGAAACAGGAATCTGCTGAAATAGATTTTCTAAAAACAGAGGAAATGAAAAACACGTCACATTTTTTTGGAAAATATTTGTTCATTTAACGAGAATTCGTTTTTTGGAATGAAATTAAGGAAACAAAACATACTTTTTTTTGTTGTTGAGAAAATTAAGCGAGGACCTGCTGACTGATGCTATAACTGTAGGATGCTCAGATGACTTGTATTTGTTTCCTTTTTGTCACTTTTATTTGATCTTATACATTGCATCAACCTTCGGACTGAAGCAGGATTATATATTAGTAAGGGTTATAGGACGTTAGTTAGTCTTACATGTTTTCTAGGTTGCTAAAATATGTGCACTTTTTTAGATGATGACGGGTTTGAATACCTAAAGTTGAGAAACTATCTGGGCCCTATTCTGAAGCTTCAGACCGTGTTTTCATAATGTCACATTTCACATTTCTCCATTCTGTCGTGTCGATTTTACTTTTACTCGATTTTTTTGAATGAAACTGAAACTAAACCTATTTGCATTTGTGAGAACATTTTGGCAACATGTATAGTATGTAATGTTACTCAAGCTCAAATCAACTGAATTGACATCTTAAATAAAATAAAAATAAACGAGGGTTCACCTGGCTTGTGCTCCCTGCTTCGATGATGGACGTCGTCATTGGCGACAGGTTGGCTCACCATAATGGACTGATGCAGGTGGAGAGATGAGGGGTAGAGGACGGACAGAGGCACCATGACCGGGGACACCATGACCCCTGACCCCTGGATGACTCCGGATCCTGAGCTGATCAGAGGACCCATCATGGTGGGGTAAGGAAGGGAGGGAGTGTGCTGCTGGAGAACGTGGGAGGGTGAGGAGCGCATCTGCGAGTGCGGCGTGGAGCAGCGGGGGGAGGCGCGGCTCCCCGAGCTGTAGGGGGAGGGCGGGGAGCTGCGTGAGGAGGCCGGGGAGGAGGCGGAGGAGCAGGGAGGGGAGGAGGAAGAGGAGGTGGAGGAGGAACGCTTGCTGACGGACAGATCCACGGGCTCCAGCTGGGTGTGTGTGGGGTTGCTGGGGGCGTGGGACTGGGTGAAGGCGTGCATGTGTGAAGCGTGGTAGAGGTGGGTCGGGTGGGAGAAGATCACTCCGTATTGCTCTGGGTTTTTCACTAACGAAGAGTAGAATGACTGTGATAGAGAGGAAGCAGAAGGAAGCAGACAAAAGAGCAGTTAAAAACTTCTGCTCTGCGTTGAATAACAGGGAAAACATGTTTCTGCCACACAAACAACTACAGCCAGCCAAAAACTTTAAACCCAGCTCTGCTGGGGGGGCGGATAACTGTTATGCCTCAGTGGGTGTGTGTGTGTCTATTAGCCTGCTGCCTGGCAATATTTGTAGCCATTGTATGCAAATGTACACTGTACAGCAGCCTGTTTGTCCAGGAAGAGCTGGAATGTGAGAACCAGTATGTCTAGACACGTAATAGGAGAGTGTGTGTAGGTCAGAGTTTCTGTATAGCATCAAAAACATGTTTGGGCATGATGTGAGCACACAAAAACACACACGCACCCAAAGCAACATTCACAAAAACACACACATTTGACTTACCGTCTCCATGTCTGCCTTCAGAGGGTAATCATACATCAGCATGGCTGCACAGGCCAGGCTCCTACAAGATAAAACACACACATACAGCCATCAGTACACACATTTCATTACATAAGAACTCATTTATGCTCTTATTGATCATATTGGTTTACTTTGATGTCCTGTATGGTTTAGCATTGAAGACAAACATAAGCCAACAGTGGAAGCAGTACAAATATATATTTATTTTAGAAATACAGCATTACAAACACAAAAAAAGATAAAGTACTTAATGTGAGTATTATCACATTAAGTATAAAAGTAAATAAGTAAAAACTTATTTTGCAGAAACATGGGCCCTTATGGCCGATAGTATTGTGATTTCAAGCCGGGCCCCCTCAAACCTTTTTAGAGTTAAAACCTTTGAAATAACAGCCAATATGTATTATTGTTTTGTATAATCTTATTATATTTTATAAATGGCATATAATAATATGAAAAGGTAATATAGCTATCAAATAAATGAAGTGAGGTAAAAACTACAAGATTTCCTTATGGAAGTATAGGGACAAGTGGCATTAAACGTAAAATACTGAAGAGCCTTTGAGAAGTGATGAAAAGTAAATCACCTACAGTACAGGGAAAGGCTAGACAAGGGTCTGTAGTTAAGTGTAGGTGTCTGAGCGCTGTCGGCCTCACTTCCAGTAAATCACATCAGTCAATAGCCAAACCTCTTTTTTTCAGACCAATTTTACGCATGTTCTCCTCCTCTCTACTTTCAGTATGTAAATCAGAAGCTCTTCTTGCTCAGTCGTTCGTCTGACAGTCAAACAATTACAGACAACTTTACGACAGACCATGTGACTACGAGACACAGGTGTGATGAGGCTAAAAACTGCCCAGTGTAAAAGACATTAAAAAGACCTCATATATTTCACACACACACACACACACACACACACACACACACACACACACACACACACACACACACACACACACACACACACACACACACACACACACACACACACACACACACACACACACACACACACACACACACACACACACACACACACACACACACACACACACACACACACACACACACACACACACACACACACACACACACACAACCTTTAAAGGCCTGTCAAGTGATTTGATCAAAAGCGTGTGAGGTTTCAAAGGTGGCTTCAGTTACCTCGGCTTTGAATGGTCGGGTGCAGCTGCAATGACTTTGGTTTGTTCCTAAATGAGTGTGTTTACGAGCGTGAGTGTGATTGCATGTGTGTGTTCAGCAGTGCATTGAGGCAACATGAACTGTCAAATAATTTACCCTGAGGGAGTATGTGTGCGTGTGACCTGATTAAAGTCCACAGTCTAGAGACAAGTTAGCCTTTAATTATTAACAAATGGACAGAAACACAGGCCATTACAACTTAGCACACACAGACATGCAAGCACACGCACAGCTGGACACACACACACTCAAGATGGGGAGCAGACCAAGGCCGTTTCTCAATGTCGAGTAAAGCTGTTGCAGAGCCACTATTTCAAGTGTACTACGTCATCGAGTGGCGCCGAATGCTGGGCATTTAAACAGTCGTTCGGCACCACTCAATGACGTAGTATACTTGAAATAGTGGCTCTGCAGCAGCTTTACTCGACATTGAGAAACGGCCCATTTAGTAGAGCAGGATGCTTGCTTGCTGTTTCAGGAAGGGTGTGAACATGACGACTGAAGCCTCGCCCTTTGCCCGGCTCCATCGAAACAAAGAGACGGTAGTCAGGTGGGGCCGGTGTGTGTGTGTGTGTGTGTGTGTGTATGTTCTAATCTGGGTTTGTATTGTATTGTAGTTCACAGAGAGGTCAATCTGTTCTTGTGCGGTGGAGAATCACACACTGAGGTGGCATGAAGCACAAACCGAGTGGCGTACAGTAAGTACAGGTTACATGTTGTTTTAGTTCAGACCAAGACATTTGTCTTGTTTAATGACTGTTTTTGGTTTGCGTTTGAAACGTGGCCCTAAAGGAAGTCCCCACACTTATTATATGTTCATATGTAAATATTTCCCCAGCAACCCGTACTAAAAAGAGTACTGTAAGAGACACAGTTTGACTCATATATTTCGAAGAACATGGACTCTCAATGTCATTAATGGAAAGCACCAGAAAACAGGCCCAGACTTTATTATTTTCCAGTCAACATGTATAGCTACTAATCATTATTATTTATTTATCTGTCGCAATGTTTTTTTATACAAAATGTCAGAAAATAGTCGAATAATAGGACATTTTGGTAGGATCCCACAGTCACAGGTGTCATTTTGAAATAATTGACAGTAACGTCACCCATTGGTTTGTGGAATTCGTTTTGTAAGCCTTGAGTTTGGCTCTCTAGCCATATTCGTTTTTGGCATTTGTAACTTTTGGATGGCCTAAAAGTTACATTTAATGAATTGAAAATCATTAAGAATTTGCTTTACTTTAGACATTTTCCCTTGACTCAATCCTAACAAACTCATGGGCCTCAACTCTTAAGTACAATAATTGAAAAGGACCATGTTGCTGCAGGGCTGGGCTCAGGAGGGAGATTGACATTTACATGTAATAGGCACACATGCACATATAAGTTCTTGAACTCAAAGAAATACAATAAGTATCTCAGCTCAGATCATGTAGTTCTTTAGCAAACCCCTGCAGCGACACTGGGCCACAACAGGAGCATACCATTCCTCTCCGAGTTCACCTGTCATGCAGTATTCCCTCTCACAGGCCTATTCACATGAACATATGAATACAATCAAAGACACTAAATCTGCTTGTCATTATTCTGAACAAGTTTTGTGACAGTGACAGAGATTTAGCTCTCATGGTAGCGGCAGCAGCAGATATAACACGTTGTTAAGTTTGAATCTGCATGGAGGTGTAAGTGAGATGGTTGGCCATACAGGAATGTGAACAGAGAAAATAATACAGGGCAAACTTTCCCTCAGGGATATGTCATAATGGAATAAAAACAACGAGACACAGAAAGTTTAGACAATCACAGGAAATTAATGTAATTTGGCGATGCAGCATGTCCCTCAGTACACTTCCATAAACCATCAGGCCCCCAGAGACATATCTGCAGCTGGAGCTTGTTGATCTGTGTATGACTCAGAGATCCAGTTATCATTTTGACGATTAATCGATTAGTGGTTTGACAGAAAATGTAACCAGCAGCAACTATTAGGATAATATGTTTGTCATTTTTCAAGCAAGACACCTTGTTAAAGGTTCTCAACTCGGATGATTTACTGCTTTTTTATTGTTTTGTATGATGGACAAAACAGGATATCTGAAGACTTTACAGAAAACTGTTATATTAATGAAGAAAATAATCTCCAGATTGTTTGATAATAGAAATAACCGTTAGTTGCAATGATCCTCTGACAGATTGAGTTCTGTAGAAATCGATCTGTCAGATGTGTCTTTCTGGCAGAAAGAAATAAGACAGATGTTGCTCCAGGCACTGTATTGTAGCTCCCCTATGATGTTAAATCACAGGACACACACAAACTGTGACAGGAAGGAGCCAGCGTGTGCTGCACCTTTTTGGTAAATAACCTTGAGTTGTTGAGTATTTCTCCCTGTGCGCTTTTTACATGTGGGTGTGTATTTGTGCATGTCAAGTGTGGTCTGCAAATATTGTCCTTCTAGGTCAGTAGAGCTTCTGTGTACTCAACCCCAACCCACTCAGCAAACACTTCCTACAACCCTTTCTCGCTCCCTTTCTCCACCCTTGGACTCACCCTTCAGATCTTCTTCACTCGCTCCTCATCCATCACTTTACTACTGTATTTATCTGGACAACACAGTACCCCACTCTGTTCTTCTCTCCCTCTCAAAGAATGATATAAAACAACATGACTGAAGGGGAAAATATTGTGGCTTGGAGTCCCTGGCTACTGACTCAACCACACGCGCACACACACACACACACACACACACACACACACACACACACACACACACACACACACACACACACACACACACACACACACACACACACACACACACACACACACACACACACACACACACACACACACACACACACACACACTTTCTGCTAGCTCAACAGAATACACACACTAAATCACTAAAGGACAAACATATTACAGACATGCACATGTGCTCACACACACACACACACACACACACACACACACACACACACACACACACACACACACACCACACACACACACACACACACACACACACACACACACACACACACACACACACACACACACACACACACACACACACACACACACACACTCTAATGGCAACAGGCTGGAGATGATGAGATCACCAGAGAGACCAGAAACCTCCAGACAACAGCTTTGTCCAAGAACACGCCACAAGACACACACACACACACACACACACACACACACACACACACACACACACACACACACACACACACACACACACCCTTAAGTTTCTCACTTTTCATGACTTTTTTTACCACCTTGTCCTTGTGAGTCTCCCTCGCATAAGCCCCTTGGTTATTTACCTGATCAAAAATTGCACATCTGTAACAGCATCCAGGCGTTAATACACAAAATCACTTCCAGTGTAGAACTTCATGTACATACTGTAGCTTGACTGGCACTTTGTTACTTATTTTAACCCCTCAAGTAATGACATTTCCATATGATCCCTAATTACATGACTCATTTAGGTGATGAGCTAATATTCCAGTGTTTAACTTTTCCCTTTTCTGAGCTCACCTCCATTGTAGTTTTGTATAGCTCCACGCTCCTTCTGTTGCCTTCACTCAAATGTACTTTTCATTCAAGCCCTGACCCCCCTAGTGTACCTCCCTGCTTCCTAATTTTACCCCCTTACCTCACTTCCTACTCCTGACTCCCATGTTGATGCCTCACATACTCTGACTTTGACTACTCTCACTTTAAGGGCCCCTGCTAAAGCCCCTTATCCTCTTATTTTTGGCTTCCTATTTCCTCATGTGAGCTGCCTAGCCCATGACTCTCATCCTCTTACCCTCCCAAAACATGCACACACAAACACACGTTAACACACATACACAGGCCCTTCTGCGCTCCTCTCCAGCAGACTGTGGGGCTGCGGGGCTGCGGGCCCGCAGACCTTGGGGGAAGCCAGAGGGGGCCGTCAGCAGGGGAGAGGAAACAGGATCCATCATCACACACACATCCACACACAAGCAAGCACACATTTAAAGACACAGAGTTGACATAAGGCTCAAACCCGGATGAAGACACACACACACACACACACACACACACACACACACACACACCTCATGCCGTACTTGTCAAAGAGAGCAACGTTTTGAGGCTTTCCAGACAACTGAGGACAAAGAGAACGAGAGGTGCTGCCAGAGAGAAAGAGAGGGAGAAGCGGAAGCCCTCTGAGTTTAGTCTGACTGTTATTATTTCCACACTGCGAGATGGGTCAGGGGGTGTAAAGAAGAGAAGGAGGAGGAGGATAGTGAAGCCAAATGGGGGGTGCTGCTGCAGGGGGCCTGCGGTTTCCTGTCTGACACCCCCCCCCCCACATTGCGCCTCCCTACCCGAAGAATGAGAGGAGAGAGGGGGGGAATAGCAGGAGAGAAAGGGCAAAGAAAACAGTAACTCTGACCAAACTATGTCAAAATGGAAGTGGAAAGAACAAGGCAGACAGAAACGGGGAAGAAAACTAAGTGGGTTTCGACCAAAATATGACAAAACTTCAATGAACCTCAAACACGAGGAGGGGGAAACAGCCACACAGTCACAGTGGCTCAATCCAGTGGTTTAAAAGCGGTAACAGACACACTGCACGTGTTTGTGTCTGTGCTATGACATTACTGTGAATGTGCGTGCACGTGCTGGAACGCATGTGAAGTTGTGTAAGGAGTTACAGCTTTTTGCGTTTATGGTTGTCTGTTGACCATGGTGTCCTTTATTCTCTAACTTCAACTCAGCAGCATCCAGGAGATTAATGTTTAGCCCAAATGTTCCCTAGGACATGCCCTTTGAGCAGTGTGTGTGTGTGTGTGTGTGTCTACACTCTTGCACATTTTGTTCCATCAGATAACATCAGTATGTTGACTCAGGAAGAAAAGGTGTAAGTGTGGGAGGAGTATGACTCTAATTAGGAACAAATAAAAAGCCTTATAAATGAATAAAAAGAGAACTGCTCTTCACTTCAAACTTTTCTAGAGCAATTGAAGAGTGTAAAGTAAGACAAAGAGGCAGAGAGAGAGAGGTCGCCCTCATTCCACCCCCCACATCCCTCTCTCCTCCCTTCTTTCTCCCTCTCTCTCTCACTCCGGGCTCTAAACAGGATAAGGGCTTCATATGCCAAGTGGAATGTGTGACGCAAGCCTCAGCCTTGAAACAAAGCACAGGAAACAGGGAGAGACAGAGAGGAGAAACACAGAGGCAGAGAGAGAGATGTGTATTACAAATAGTTGCAGGGAAACCAGAGGTGAAACAAAAAACCTCAGGTGTGACTGACTGTTCACACACACACACACACACACACACACACACACACACACACACACACACACACACACACACACCTCTCTGTCTGCTCTGACACTACACACAGTTATCTCTAACACTGCTTGAGCATCAGACTCACTTTACCGATGGCCTGTCAATCAGAACTACAACTGAATCAATAAATAGATCAATTAGTTAGTACAATGACAGAAAATTAGCAACAGTTTGGACATTTCAGATAAGTAATCTAGCAACATTTTTAAATAATCACTGAGTACAGCTTCTCAAAAGTCACATGTTGCTGCACTTGTGTGTTTTGTAGCCTATATTTTTAATTGAGCTTCTTTACATCTTATGACAAATAACACAATTGAAGGTGTCCGTTGGGAATCTTCATTATTCTTTGGTGGTATTTGCTTAACCAGAAAAGGGAAGATCCTTATGGAAAAAGCAGATGCCAACTGAGCTCTAACTGTTCATATTGTTTTTTAACATCTATACTAAATCTCTAAATCTAGAACATTTGAAACTAGATCAAAATCACACATTGTGAGTATTGAGTAACCAACTTCACACAGACACACCACTATGAGTCTCCCTCACGTGCCTACATTTGACCACTTTTTCTATTTTAATTAATTAAACCACACCATGTTCTAAAAAAGCCTCTATAGGCTATAAATAGCATAGTCTCTCAACTGTCGAGTTACATGAGTTATCAGCCACTGTTGAGATCATCAGCAGCCGGGCCAACACACATTTAGCTACAACGCTCATTTTCTCTTATTTTTACACAATGAATAAGAGCAACAACAAAAAAACGAAATCGAGAATTTATGATTAAACCAACTATTTTTGAATTAACTAATTAGGCTAATTACCTAGACATTAACTGCTTGGTCTCATAAAAAAACAACTAACTTTATGGACTTCTTTCCCATAGTAAAGTCAGCTTTAATACAACACATAACCTTTAATAAGACCACACAGCACATGCTTTACAACAGAACATCCGATGGTAAAATTACATCAGTTTGCCGGGAAATGAGTAACATTAGAGGAAGATCAGGCTGTCAAACTTACTTCTCAGGTTGAGTATTACAAGTCTTATCCAGGATCAGAGAAGAAACTATCTCACAGTCTGCCTTGCTGAGAAAATGTCTCTCAATTAGTAGACTCCGGTGAAAAAGTGACGCAGTGACGATCAGCCCTCCGCTGTCACTGACATCAGAAAAACAAGACGAGTCCACTGATCGATGGCTCCACAAAACTTCCCGAAGTTATGAAACTCCCTCCTTCTTTCTGTGTGCGCGTCTCGGGTTGTGTCGTTCAGAAACTGCTGCTGTCACATGATCCGGTGTGTGTTCTCCATGGGGTCGGGCCGCTGGGCGGGACCGGGGCGGGGTGGTCCAGTTCGTGTGTGTGCGTGTGTGTGAGTGGGTGTGTGTTTGTCTGTGTGTGTTGCAATGTGCTTTTCAAGTTTGGAGACAACAGGGATGGAAGTATAGACTCTCTAGGTCTAATAAAATCCTTTACTGAAGTGTAGAAGTACTCTGTCACATGTCCTTCATTTAAAAGTGTCAGAGGTGGGAGAGTAGGAATACTCCGTTACAAGTAATAGTCCTGAAGTCAAAATGTTACTCAAGTAAGATAACAAAAAAAAGTATTCACGTCAAAATACGTAAGTACTCATTATGCAGATTGGTCAATTTCAGAATAATATATATTACATGTTTTGATTATAATTACTGATGCATTAATGTGTTATCAAAGCTGGCAATGGTGCAGCTAGTTTAAATGACATTGTATGCTGCAGGGTAGATTGTGAATTTACTCCAGGTGTAAATAAAGTCATATTTAAGTGTTCAAATCAAATCAAGTTTTATTTATATAGCACATTTATAAATGATTTTTGGTCGAGCCAAAGTGCTGTACATAAAATAAAATAGCCTACAGTAGAGACACTTTACAGCTAATACAACAGCACAGATTGTTCAGAATATCAGTATGAGAAAAACGACACCCTCTATCCTTAGACCCTCACATCATACAAGGAAAAACTTCCAGAGAAAACCCACAGTTTAAGGGAAGACATGGGAGAAACCTCAGGGAGAGCAACAGAGGAGGGATCCCTCTCCCAGGACGGACAGACGTGCAATAGATGCCGTGTGTAAATTGAAGAGATAATACATTTTACAGCATATAGACCGAATGTTAGGAAATGCATGTGTCTGTAATAAGAAGATGAATCCACGAGGATGTCAGCTACAATCCTGTGGAAGCCATCAGGGAAGCAGCATGACGAGACCCAAGGCAGGACCGAGACAAGTGTTGATTATATTTCACATAATTATTCCAACTACACTAAATAAATGCAGTGGAGTAAAAGTACACAATTTCCCTCTGAATTGCAGTGGACTAGATGTACCAAGTAACACAAAATTGAAATACTAAAGTAAAGAAACCTCAACATTGTACTTAAATACAGTACTTTAGTAAATCTACTTAGTTACTTTACACCATACTATCAGTATTGCAAAACCCTTAAATTACCTACATGTTTGGTAGCCTACTCATCATGCAGAATGGCCTATTTCAGTCCAATTTACCCTACAAGACATTATGGGATCATTATTGGCCTATTGGCTCTATCACTTTAATGTTGCAGCTGATACAGTTATAACTCATTTTCATTTCTCTGTGTTATATTCTTCCAGGAAATATGTCAATTAGTCATCTACTGCAAGATCACTTACACATACTACCTGCTGTTAGTATACAGCAATATGAGATCATTACACACACAGTGAATACTTTGACTGATCCGCTGGCAGCTGTCTATTAACGCCTTTGAACAGGATGCGTCAAACATAAATCCAGGGAACACTTGTACCTGTTATATCTTTGACATGGGGCCATAATACATTTTAAATTTGACAAAGTGCTTCTGCTTTAGGGGAGCTGATCTAGCTGAGGTGCATTGCGCGTCCCAACACGAGACAAAATGACAACAGTCAACAGCACAGCTCGACAAAATACACAAAGCTCAATGTGTAAACAGACATAAACATATAGCAAAAAAAAAACTAAACTCAACTTGCTACACTTTGAGAGTGGGGATAGAGATTCAAAGAACCAACAACTAATGTTTGGAGTCACAATAAGTGAACAATGTAGGAGAGAAAAGGTTAACAGACTTACAAATAATTTGAGTGAGCCCCTTGTGTCAAGTTTTTGTTAAGCTTGAGATTTTCCATAACACTTTACACTGTAATTTTATTTTGTCAGATTTTCAATCAATCGACTCCAAATGTCATGCAAATAATGACAGAAAGGCTTAAGGGAAAAACACTGTGTACTTTAAGGGTTTAAGTGCAAACAATACTGTAGGTGAGCTACAGTAAACACAATGAAGTACAGTACACCTTGTTAAGTATGTGTAAAAATGTATATTATTTCTCTACACTCACACTCTCACACACACACACACACACGCACACACACACGCACACACGCACACACACACACACACACACACACACACACACACACACACACACACACACACACACACACACACACACACACACACACACACACACACACACACACACACACACACACACACACACACACACACACACACACACACACACACACACACACACACACACACACACACACACACACACACACACACACACACACACACACACACACACACACACACAGGTATCTGTCATTACAGCCCTGTGCAGCGGAGTGAGGCAGTGGGTGCTGTTGAGACAAGGCAGCGATGATATGACAGCTTTGTGTTTCATGGTTGGATTCTATATTAGTATGGGTGCAAGCCTTTCTAGTCTAAACATACATCCGCTTAGGCTTAGCCGGCTCTGATGCATGAGAAGTTGAGCATGAGACGTGGTGATGTCTCACAGAGCAGGGGGATGGAGGGCTGGAGGTTGGACAAATCACTGTAACTATATTTCTGTGTCAAAAATAATGCAGGGAGAACTAGTACCAGATTTACATTGTGCAAGTCACGGAGCCCGGCCGGGCCCAGCCCGAAAAGGCAACGTGGGCAACACCTCCGCTTCTCCATCCCGCGGGCCCACCACCTACGGGAAACAACGATGGGGTCGGGTGCGCTGCCAGAAGGGTGGCAGTGAAAGCGGAGGGTCTCGACGGACCGGACCCGGGCGACAGAAGCTGGCTTTGGGGACGTGGAACGTCACCTCTCTGGGGGGGAAGGAGTCGGAGCTTGTGCGGGAGGTGGAGCGGTACCAGTTGGATCTGGTTGGGCTCACCTCTACGCACAGCGTCGGCTCTGGAACCTTACTTCTGGATAGGGGTTGGACTCTATTCTTCTCCGGAGTTGCTCAAGGTGTGAGGCGCCGGGCGGGTGTGGGGATACTCACAAGTCCCCGGTTGGGTGCTTCGTTGTTGGAGTCTACCCCAGTGGACGAGAGGGTTGCCTCCCTACGCCTGCGGGTTATGGGGGGGAAAACTCTGACTGTTGTGTGTGCTTATGCACCCAACAGCAGTTCAGAGTATACGGCCTTCTTGGAGACCCTGGAAAGAGTCCTGTATGGGGCTCCTGAAGGGGACTCTTTAATCTTGCTGGGAGACTTCAACGCACATGTGGGCAATGATGGAGACACTTGGAGGGGAGTGATTGGGAGGAACGGCCCCCCTGATCTGAACCGGAGTGGTGGTTTGTTACTGGACTTCTGTGCTAGTCATGGATTGGCCATAACAAACACCATGTTCGAACATAGGGATGCTCATAAGTGTACGTGGTACCAGAGCACCCTAGGCAGAAGGTCCATGACGATTTCGTTATCGTATCATCGGACCTGAGGCCGTATGTTTTGGACACTCGGGTAAAGAGAGGGGCGGAGTTGTCAACTGATCACCATCTGGTGGTGAGTTGGGTCGAGTGGCAGGGGAAGCCTCTGGATAGACCTGGTAAGCCCAAACGTGTAGTTCGGGTGAACTGGGAACGTCTGGAGGAGGCCCAGGTTCAGGAGGCCTTCAACTCACACCTCCGGCAGAGCTTTTCGGGCATTCCTGTGGAGGTTGGGGACATTGAACCAGAGTGGTCAGTGTTCAAAGCCTCTATTGCCGAAGCCGCGGCGGGGAGCTGTGGTCTCAAGGTCCTAGGTGCCTCAAGGGGCGGTAACCCTCGAACCTCCTGGTGGACACCGGTGGTCAGGGAAGCCGTCCGACTGAAGAAGGAGGCCTTCAGGGATTTGTTATCCCGGGGGACTCCCGAGGCAGTTGCAAGGTACCGACAGGCCCGAAGGGCAGCAGCCTCAGCCGTGGCCGAGGCAAAGCAGCGGGTGTGGGAGAAGTTCGGAGAGGACATGGAAAAGGACTTTCGGGCGGCACCAAAGTTGTTCTGGAAAACTGTCCGACACCTCAGGAGGGGGAAGCAGGGAACCATCCAAGCTGTGTACAGTAAGGATGGGACGTTGTTGACCTCAACTGATGGAATGTTAGAGCGTTGGAAGGAGCACTTTGAGGAACTCCTGAACCCGACAACTCCGTCCTCTATGTTAGAGGCAGAGCTGGAGTATGACGGGGGATCGACACCAATCTCCCGGGGGGAGGTCACTGAGGTTGTTAAACAACTCCACAGTGGCAAAGCCCCGGGGGTGGATGAGATCCGCCCAGAAATGCTGAAGGCTCTGGGTGTTGAGGGACTGTCTTGGTTGACACGTCTCATCAACATTGCGTGGAAGTCGGAAACGGTACCGAAGGAGTGGCAGACCGGGGTGGTGGTTCCCCTTTTTAAAAAGGGGGACCAGAGGGTGTGTGCCAATTACAGAGGCATCACACTACTCAGCCTCCCCGGGAAAGTTTACTCTAAGGTACTCGAAAGGAGGGTCAGGCCGATTGTCGAACCTCAGATTGAGGAGGAACAATGCGGATTCCGTCCTGGTCGTGGAACGACGGATCAGCTTTTTACTCTCGCAAGGATCCTGGAGGGGGCTTGGGAGTACGCTTATCCGGTCTACATGTGTTTTGTGGACTTGGAGAAGGCGTATGACCGGGTTCCCAGGGAGTTACTGTGGGAGGTGCTGCGGGAGTATGGGGTGAGGGGGTCTCTACTCAGGGCCATCCAATCTCTGTACTCCCAAAGCGAGAGCTGTGTCCGGCTCCTCGGCAGTAAGTCGGACCCATTTCCGGTGAGGGTTGGCCACCGCCAGGGCTGCGCTTTGTCACCAATCCTGTTTGTAATATACATGGATCGGATTTCGAGGCGTAGTCATGGGGGGGGGGGGGGTCTGCAGTTCGGTGGGCTAAGGATTGCACCACTGCTTTTTGCAGATGATGTGGTTCTGATGGCTTCATCGGTCTGTGACCTTCAGCACTCACTGGATCGGTTCGCAACCGAGTGTGAAGCGGCTGGGATGAGGATCAGCACCTCCAAATCTGAGGCCATGGTTCTCAGCAGGAAACCGATGGATTGTCCACTCCAAGTAGGGAATGAGTCCTTACCCCAAGTGAAGGAGTTCAAGTATCTCGGGGTTTTGTTCTCGAGTGAGGGAACAATGGAGCGTGAGATGGGCCGGAGAATCGGAGCAGCGGGAGCGGTACTGCAGTCGCTTTACCGCACCGTTGTGACGAAAAGGGAGCTGAGCCAGAAGGCAAAGCTCTCTGTCTACCGGGCCATTTTCGTTCCTACCCTCACCTATGGTCATGAAGGATGGGTCATGACCGAAAGAACGAGATCGCGGATACAAGCGGGCCGAGATGGGTTTTCTCCGCAGGGTGGCTGGTGTCTCCCTTAGGGATAAGGTGAGAAGTTCGGTCATTCGGGAGGGACTCGGAGTTGAGCCGCTCCTCCTTCGCGTCGAAAGGAGCCAGTTGAGGTGGTTCGGGCACCTAGTTAGGATGCCACCTGGGCGCCTCCCTAGGGAGGTGTTCCAGGCACGTCCAGCTGGGAAGAGACCAAGGGGTAGACCTAGGACCAGGTGGAGGGATTATATCTCTTCGCTGGCCTGGGAGCGCCTTGGGATCCCCCAGTCAGAGCTGGTTGATGTCGCCAGGGAAAAGGAAGTTTGGGGCTCTCTGCTGGAACTGCTACCCCCGCGACCCGACCACGGATAAGCGGAAGAAGATGGATGGATGGAAGTCACACACCAGTATTTGCTGTTTTATAAGTCCTTATCTCTGGTAGGATAGCATTTTCCAGTTAAGTAATTTTCATATGAACATCTTCTATGCTACATCTCTGGAATCAGGCACAACATTATTATTTGATGTCTGACTTGAGATTTAGACAGAATTCATATGTACCTGAGAAACTCACTTTTTACAGATCCTGGCACACATGGCACTTAAAAAAATATTGATGTAAGATACTTGAAACATATTGTAATATACTTTTTAAAAAATCCTATATTCCTAATGCTGATGTATGGAAACCTGTTTGCCCCACAGGAATAAAAAAAAAAAAATCCTGTAAGTCATTATAATGACTTAGTTATCTCATTATATTGAGTTACTATCTCATTATATTGACTTAATATATCATTATATTGACTTAGTTATCTCATTATATTGACTTAGTTATCTCATTCAACATAATGAGATAGTAAGTCATCATAAAGAGATAGTAAGTCAATATAATGAGATAACTAAGTCAATATAATGAGATAACTAAGTCATTATAATGACTCACAGGATTTTTTTTTTTTCCTGTGGCGCAAACAGGCTTCCATACTCACACTCTGGTTGAACACACTGTATATAATTGTGTGAGTTACACGCATGAGCCAGCCTGTACACAGTTGAGTAGATTATATTATAGAAAAGTGCCAAGAGCTGAACAATTAGTGTTAAATTAACACTCTAGAAAAACCGCCTGATTCAGAAAGGTTTCAGTATCTTTGTCTTTCAAATGAAGAGCAACTCAAAGTTGGAACCAAGGTCAGAGTCCACCAGGAGATAAACAAATATTAGTCCTGAGCTGGGGTCCTCTTAGACCTGACCTGCCAAGAGTCCTAGATGGTGATCAGTTATTTCAAACAAAAGCGCTAACTAACAACCCACAAGGGTGTGACTAACTCATTCTTGAGTCAGGAAATGACCAAACATGTTTTCAAAAGCAAAAACCAATATCCATACTCCATGCTCACTTTCTACATTGTGTATATTCATATTAACCTAGATTTTAACTTGTTATGAAAAAGTCTGAGACCCTGGTCCCAAACCAATACGAAATATTACATGGAGAAACCAATCCCACACGTCTCATAGAAAAGACATCTCTTCAACAAACAAATCTTTATAAGAGGAGATATCAGTAGACATTAACCTATTTACTAAATTAAACCTGCAGGCGTTAAGCAGGAATAGTACTAACATCTGGATAGCTAATATCTGGACAGCAGGAAGTTAACTCATCTTCTGTCTCAAACTTAAACTCATCTGTTTCGACTGCACCTTTGCCAATAAAATAAATAAAAAGAAACTCATATTTTTTCAGCATGTAGCATTTGAAATGGTTTGGCTTTCTGAATTCTAATGTACAGGATACTTGTTATTCTGAATTAGTATCTTCATGTTTGATTGCATTTATCGCTGGTGGCTTTGGACTAAAGTGTCAGTTAAATAAATAGGAAATGTAATGATCTAAATCACCCTCCAATTAACTCTGACACGGCATTCAGTTCAAAAGAAAATTATATTTGCTATCTGCTTTACCGTGTTGTTTTTTTTACCAGTAATTTATGTGTTCTTCCGCTGGATCTCTTCCTATCTTTCTTACATTGCTTTGTGAGAGAACAGAGGCAAACACTTAAACAAATATATTCTAGAAACATAATTATTATAGTGTGGATTTGGGGCAGCTAGTTGTCTCAGCTAGTTTTGGTTTCACCAAACTAAGCCTTAGAAAGGAATATTCAGTTCCACAGAGTTTAGCTTGTCCATAGAGTTGTGTGTGTGTGTGTGTGTGTGTGTCTGGATTTGTAATGTTACAGGAATTGTATCTGTGTGTGTAATGCAAATCCACTTTTACAGTTGTTGGTTATGCGTGTATTTGTTTTAAAGTGGAATGTGTGATATGTCTTCTGGTGAAAAGGTAGATAAGATATTTTTCCGAGCTGCACAAACACGCAACGGCTCTCTGTTCAATGGTATGTGATGCTTCACTGCATGAAGAAGAGTTACCAAACACATTCATCTGATGGGTGGAAGTGAATCAATTTAAATTGACCAATTTCTGAACTTTTTCTCCAACAGTGTTACTTTGACATGTCGTCATGTATCATGTACCCCGAATACAAAATTGAGTCTTTGTATTAGTTTGAAAAGTATATTTTCATTAAACCAAGTACAAGCACAAAAGGATAGCTCATTTTTCGAAGATAGGGCTAGATGGAAAGTTAAGAAATCACCAGAGTAACAACAACTCATCCTTAATGAATCATGAATATTCGTAACAAAGGTAATGGGATTTGTTTGGGAACCATGTCAGTCTTTCCTAAATCCCCATGCCAGCTTTTGCACAGAGAAAAAACAACGTAAATGTTACGATTATCACGATGTTAAAACATCAGGAAACAACTTTTCTTCACCATATAATCATAGCTCTTACTATTCATAGCATAATGACGAGTGCTGAACACTTTCAAATAAAAAAGGCGGTTTCCAGACTGCCTCCTATGACCGTTACCTAATTATTAATTAGTGCTACTAGTTAATGTTATTATTAAAATTGCAAACGTATTAGCATTGATTGTATTACATTTGTAATGTGTGTGCGGGAATGCTTTTGTATGGGAGTTCAGGGAGGAGTGCAGTTTGTAAAATGTCAAGTTTAGCTTGAGGTGAAGGCGGTGGCATGCACTTAAGAAAAGAGATAGGCAGACACATGCACACACACAACATTCTGTACACACAATAAAGACACTAAAACCTGTCCCTGAGGGGAGAGGACGGGATGTGCAGGAGGCAGGACTGTGTGGGTGTGAGAAAAACATATTTGGAAGATTATTTAATTGAAGACAAAATTACACTTACATTGTAGTTGCAAGGAAAAAGTAATGTGTCATCTTCCACTCAACACTAAATCCTCCAACAGCCCACATGAGGTCATCTCCTCCAGCCGGCCCCCCGTGAAGCAGTCAACATGTTTCACCCCGAGGGGAACTGCCACCAATTATGGTAGAAACCCCAAAACACAGACATTTCTTCCCAACAGAGAACATCCAAACAAAACCACTATAAAAAAAGAAATAGAAATAATTATTCGGCCCCACTTACAACTTTTCCTGTGATTAATTTTTTTTCTTTCTTTTATATAACGGTGATCACAATTTCTAGAACCCCAAGATGACTAATCAAATGTCTTGTTTTGTAAAATCAATGGTCTTAAAGCTAATTATTTTTGAGTTTATTTACACAAAAGACAAAGAAATCTGTGATCGTAGTATCATATAAATCTACATGCCAAACAGTGAAGCATCACATACCATTGAACAGAGAGCCGTTGCGTGTTTGTGCAGCTCGGAAAAATATCTTATCTACCTTTTCACCAGAAGACATATCACACATTCCACTTTAAAACAAATACACGCATAACCAACAACTGTAAAAGTAGATTTGCATTACACACACAGTTATTCTTTCAGATAAAATTCCTGTAACATTACAAATCCAGACACACACACACACACACACACACACACACACACACACACACACACACACACACACACACACACACACACACACACACACACACACACACCACACACACACACACACACACACACACACACACACACACACACACACACACACACACACACACACACACACACACACACACACACACACACACCACACACACACACACACACACACACACACACACACACACACACACACACCTCTATGGACAAGCTAAACTCTGTGGAACTGAATATTCCTTTCTAAGGCTTAGTTTGGTGAAACCAAAACCAGCTGAGACAACTAGCTGCCCCAAATCCACACTATAATAATTATGTTTCTAGAATATATTTGTTTAAGTGTTTGCCTCTGTTCTCTCACAAAGCAATGTAAGAAAGATAGGAAGAGATCCAGCGGAAAAACACATAAATTACTGGTAAAAAAAACAACACGGTAAAGCAGATAACAAATGTAATTTTCTTTTGGTGATTAATTTTCTTTCTTTTATATAACGGTGATCACAATTTCTTGAACCCCAAGATGACTAATCAAATGTCTTGTTTTGTCAAATCAATGGTCTTAAAGCTAAATATTTTTGAGTTTATTTTCACAAAAGACAAAGAAATCTGTGATCGTATATCATATAAATCTACATGCCAAACCACAAGCAATACTGACTGAAATGCAAAACATGTGTAGGAATTATTTGCGTTTCAACTAATGAATTGAAATTATACTTATTTTTACTTTATGTTCCTTATTGGGATTTACACAAAAAACGTTTTTTGCTGATTTGTGACAATATTAAGCAATTTAAATTCTTATATTACTGTAATAGATTTGTCAGATTATTACTGTTATTTTATTCCAAAAATCTAATCCATTCGATAAGATATAAAATAGGTTGTTATAATTTGTTGAAGATAATTTTTCTTTTGTATTACTATTTATGATTTGAGGGTGAAGAACAAGTGGTGAAGTGGTGAGGAACAAACTTTGTGATTTCTCATATGTAGTTATATATGGCTAAATTATTATTAAAGCACATTATCAAGAATGGATAACATTTGTGTTTAATTCTTTTGAAAAATTAACCAAATGTAGCTAAATTCATTCGCTGAAGTTACTATGTTAGTCAAACTTGACAGAGAAAATATGAGTTTGTTCATACGTAAAGGATTTTACCCAAAGACAAAGACACACATACCAACCTTGGGCTGGGTCACACTAAAAGACCACTGCAGGGCAGGTCACACCCTGCTGCAGAGAAATATCACATCATCTCTAGCATCCCTGGATTATATTCTGTTTTTGCAAAGGACTGAAGTGTTTCAGTCGTAACAAATCCGTATTGCTGAATTCAAAGATAAGTCTACCCTCATTCCTTCAGAGGAGTCACAGAAACGTTTTTAAGAGAGACTGATAGCAGGAAGATGCCATGTAGATTTCAGTGGAATTACAGGCCCACTCAAAACAAGTTCATACTTTAATTTCTCTGTAACACAGGGACATCAGGCAGCTCAAACCTTTGAAAAATGACAGTATGAGGAAGCGGCTGCTTCAGGTGAATTTCCACAACATGTTGGCACTGATCGTGATTGACAACAAGTTTGCATTCATTTGTCTTTCCATGCCTACGTTGTCAAAACTTCTCACTTAGTTAATTTATTTTTCTTGAGTTCTGTAAAACAATCATCTGAGTGCTGAGTTTTACATATGAAATTATATTTCATCATTATATGCTGTACAGGCCAGCATTCGGACAGCATCACAAACTGTTCAAATGTGCTGTCGTTTCTCTACACTGAAATATAACTCTCAGTGCTTGATCAATCAACAGGGTTCACTCCGATATAAGGTCACAAAGGGAGCAAAAGCAGCGACCTGCATCGGTCTCTTTGTTTATTTTGTACGCGGATTAATCTAGCTGTCAAATGCTGTCACAGTTTATTCAGTTTTGGTTCAATAATGTTCTGACTCTTTGTCTTCATGTGGTAAAAGGATAAGCAGCAGTCAACAGATCCCAATGTTTTTCACTCATTAAATGTCACAATTCAGTTATTTCAACGTTCATAATGCAATCATAATGGAGCACTTGACAAGTATATTTAATTTATATAACTCTTGAAACAGATTAGATTAGCAGGTATAACGTATTGTTGACCACAAGGTTCACTGATATTTGACTATTAATACTTAAAGGCAAACTCAAAGTTAAGGCTGGTGTTTTGCAGACATTTGGCATTAAACAAATATATGAGAATTACGCCAGATGAAAGTCAAAGATTATTAAGTTCAAATTCAGTTCATCCTGAGACAGAAATGATGTTTCACAGTTTTGTGACGATTCATCTAGTAGATATGGAGATAATCCACCAGAGACGTCCAAAGTCAAGAGAATTCATCCTCTGGGGACCAAGAATGTCTGTATCAAATTTCATGTCAATGCATCATGCACACACGCACACTAACAGGCAATATTGACATAAGGACTATCTTGACATAACGGATGTTCTGGCACACAGTCATTTGGGAGAGGCATATGTGGTTTGAAAGGTAAAACTCCCTGCCACTCCCTGTCAGCCTCCACTGCTCATTATAATGTACGCAGGCTCTTAAATTTGGTACAATAAGTGCATTTGTATTTAACAAGATGCAAAAATCCCATCAATAACAAAACAGATCATTCCCTGCAGACAGGAGACACACCTTTCTCTTTGTGTTACAACAGCATCCGCAATATTAAAATATTTTTAGCTCCAGACTGATTATAATAAATCATAAACACGACAAGTTTGCATGGATGCCATCTGCCTGTGGACATGCAACAAAGACAGGCTTCTCAATTATCAGGTAAACAAAGAAGCTCAAAGACATAAACAAAACATTGTGCAACATCTCACAGAACACTATTGAGCGGATTGCGTCATAAACAGATCTAATGACTTTTAGAAACAGTAAGAATATTATCTCTTGGTGATTGGGGATAGTTCAGCTCTCACTTCTGTACAAATATGAACATGTGAGTGGGTTTGATCTACCTTCAGTACCATCTCTGTTTTCCAGAGTCAATAGAAGAATACTGTGTGTGTAATAAAGGCCGGTGAGTCTCACTCCTAGCTATTTCACAGTGTATTCAAGTTTCCCTGTGGAACAATCACATCTCTGTTGCTGCATTTACCACAGGCAGTATGGCGTAATCACACACATAACACTGTTAGAACAAACAATGTAATCGTTCATATCATAATTAATCTTGGCTCCAAAATTCCTCAGAAGTCTACATTTTCCCAGAATATATATTTACTGGAAAAATGTGTTTGTGTCCGGCTAACATTGAGAGTGAGTATGCCTTATGGCGGCATTTAAAATATGACTTACTGAGACATGAAGTCAACCTGAATTGATATCAAACCGCCCTAATAAAGAATTTAATAGTGTTCACAGAACAAACACATGTATTGTTATACCCTGTAATTAAAAATGAGGGAGGAGTCCATCACAAAGGTACGTTTCATATTGATAAATATCTGGTTGCCAACCAAAACATCATGCACCTTGATGCAGAGCCACAACAGGAAGCTTGACACTAATGACTTATTACCAAGTCTCAAACCTCAGAACTTAAGTGACTCTGAAAAGTGGTCAAGCAGAAGAGCAGGTGTTTGTTTGGGTGTTGGGTGGAGTCGAGGTTGATATTATCACACCTGAGGGAGTATGTGTCAGTAAGTGGAACAGAAGAGTATAAGAAAGGAACAAGAAACAAGCAAGACGATTCATAAGTGCTGATTTTGCACCTATGTGGAATTCAACAATTTTGTCTGTTAAGAAAAAGATAAATTGTGTAAAAAGTTAAAAAAGGATGGAGGCATTTCTGCCACAATAAACTCAATTAGTATATATGTTTTAATAAACAGTAAGGAAAAGGGATCATGGAGGAAAAATAAAAACATGTCCATTTTCACACACGATCATCTTTATGCACAACTTGTTTATTACAAGTATAATTGGTATTTTTTAAGTTAGCTATTAATTTATTTCAAAAGTGAGAACTGAACATTTTTCAAAGTAAAAGGTCCTGAGGAAAATCACTACCAGCGCAGAGCAATTAGCAGTGAACCCAAAAACAACCCTTGACTTTCTCTGTTGTAATTCTAAAACCTCTTCAATAAATGAGTCTTTGGGTGACAGCCAACAGCCAAGTTCACCAGTTTGAATTGAAATCTGTAGCGAAACATCTTGCCAACAGACAAACCGACATGATAACTATCAGCTCGAGAAATGTTCTTCTCTGGAAGAATAATTCAATCCACACCTCCTGGGTCATTTGCAATATCGCTTAAGACCTTCCTTTTTGATAAAGCTTATAGTTAGGGCTGATTAGATTCAGCCCCTAGTTTTGCTGATATAGGCTTAGTTTGTCGGGGGACATCTTACTTCTTCCTTCTCTCTGTCTATACCTGTGTACTCTCATGTTCCGATTAACCCAGCTTCCCCAAATTTCTTTCTTTTTGATGTCTATATACGCTGGGATCCGGAGTCATGGATGATCCTGCGGTCCTGTGTCCTGCATCGCGAGCCCTGGATCTTGAGTCGTGGCTGTGGTCCTGGATCATAGGTCCTGGATGGATATCCTTGTGGATTCATCTTCCTATTATACACACATGCATTTCCAAACATTTGGACTACCTATGTTGCAAATGTATTATCTTTTCAATTTACACACGGCATCTATTGCACGTCTGTCCGTCCTGGGAGAGGGATCCCTCCTCTGTTGCTCTCCCTGAGGTTTCTCCCATTTTTCCCTTTAAACTGTGGGTTTTCTTCGGAAGTTTTTCCTTGTACGATGTGAGGGTCTAAGGACAGAGGGTGTCGTATTGTCATACTGATATTCTGTACACACTGTGAAGTCCACTGAGACAAATGTAACATTTGTGATATTGGGCTATAAATAAACATTGATTGATTGATTGAGTCAACATTTGTTCCCAGCGGGTTGGCAGACAGTGAAATAGACTCTACAGGTGCAACCAGTCCAGTGTTGCACACCAAGTTTTATAATAATAATCAGCTGTAACTCAATACTTCCACCTAAATAACAGCCTTACTGCAGTGTAGCTAACAAAGCTAACTAACAAAACTAGAGTCAGCGTGACCTGAGTAAGCAGAATGAGGGACTGTGGTTGTACCGGTTGTACCAGGCATGTAGGCTATCAGAGGGTAGCTTTTAGATTCGTTAGCGAAATTCAAGCAACAAAGACAGCATTGTACATTCTGTATGTAAGTGGATTAGTTTGTTCACACATTTTTATAAGGATATCTGTAATCCATCCATCGTTGTCTTTAGCTAACGTTCTCTAATCATTCCCCCCTATGATTGTAGGGCTCCTCATCATGGATGCTTTTTAAATAAATGTTGACAAAGGCGTTACAGTCAAACAGAACATAAATAAAATATGCTAACATTGTGTTGTGTTTCCCTCCCAAATACCTTATGAGGGATACAATGTGATGACATCTGGTTAGGGCAATGGCACATTATTTCCATCATCAGACTATACATACAAATGACTGAACATAAAGTGTTCTTGGATACATTTATTGGTGCCATAATCTTTGTGCATCATTTACTGCACCTTCCTACAACCAGAGAAGACATAATAGCATTGATCTCATCGGCTCTATAATTTAAGCCTGCATCAGATTCCTTACATGACATCTTATATAAGTCAACCTGCAGTAATGGTTGTTGATCCAGAGTTTGTGAGCAAAGCAGCAGACGGAAAAGGCCGAAGGGAAGTCACCCAGTTATTCAGAGCTGAGCTGGAATAATGCCCGGCTCCTCCACTACACAATTACCGATTCTTGTAAAAGTAGGGTGTGGCAAGAGTGTGAGGGACTAGTGTGTCTCTGGATCAATGTGTATGCGTGTGTGTGTGTGTGTGCATGAGTGTGTGTGTGCAAGCGTGCACGTTGGGTGGGGGCTCTATGAATCGTCTCCCCACCCTGCAGGGAGTTGTGCTTCCTCTCCAGGGTTCAGAAATAACCCACAGACAGCTTTATTGTTCAAGAAAACCTGCCTGCTGTCTCTGCCTGTTGCTACACACACACACACACACACACACACACACACACACACACACACACACACAACACACACACACACACACACACACACACACACACACACACACACACACACACACACACACACACACACACACACACACACACACACACACACCAACACACCAACACACACACACACACACAACACACACACACACACACCACCACACACACACACACACACAACACACACACACACCACACACACACACACACACCACACACACACACACACATCTCCTTTTACAGATTGGAGTAACTGACAAGTAAAGTCTTGGTTACACCCTTGCTCTGAGGAAGGGAGGAATAAAGAGGGTGAGAGAGAAAGAGAGAGAGAGATGGGGCAAAGGGAGGGGTTTTGTGGACACTCCGATGTGCTGACAGGACAGCGGGAGTCACACCCAAACTGCGGCGCCTGACCTTCTACAACAAATAGAAACACCCTCACACACACACAATGATACAAGCACACACACACACACACACACCACACACACACACACACAACACACACACACACACACACACACACCACACACACACACACACACACACACACCACACACACACACACACACACCCAACACACACACAACACACACACACACCACACACACACCACACACACACACACACACACACACACACACACACACACACACACACACCTTCCCAGTTTCCCAGTTTCCCAAACGTCTTTTCTCTCCTAAGACTGCTGGTCCATGTTCGCAGTTTGTGACTCAGCAGGACGAGGACGACAATCTGCCTCTTTCATAATCGGGGCCTCTCTCACTCTGAGGTCACTACAGACTCTGCAACACACTGGCCTCCTGTGTCCTTAATACTTCACACTATTTGAAGTGTACTTTTACTTGATTATTTCTACTTCATACCACTTAACATCTTCTATTGAGTTACATTTTGTAGGATGGAATGAGGATACTCTATAATACAGTCTGCCGATTACATAAATTGTGATTTATCAGTTAGGAACAGGATAGATTACCTAAACCTAAATTACCGGAAGCTTTGCTGATTTCCAACCACTTCCTAACTGTATCATCACAACATGGATGAATATTCAAATCAACAATGTTATGCAAATCGAACAATGTCTAAACCAAATGCTAGCATGTTTTGCCAACTCTATGAGCGTTGTTCAAAATTCAGATTTTACTTTCTAATCTTTGCTATGGCAGCTGATTTTGAAGAGTAATGCTGGAATCTGACTTACAGGGATAATTATATTAGCAAAAATAAAGGAAAACATTGTTTAAAAAAAGAAGAGCTTCGAAGAGACAAGCACTGCCAACAATAAGCTCAGGGCATTCTGGTTGTTGTAGATGTTGTGATTTTATTAATCACTGCTTTGTTCATGTAGCACCCATTTCAAAAATAGTTATTAGTTGTGAATTTTTCCTTTGAGATAAAAAAATATGATGATTGACATTGATACAGATAAAACTACCAATAGATGATCATGTAATATATCAAATTGAAACAATTAGCTTTGAACTTGAACTTCAGTTCCTTCTAAACATGACTACCCACACATTCCCAGGAATACAGTCAGAGTCAATCAAAATGTAATAAATAAAAAAGATATTCATCTCTGGCTACGCTTCCCTGCAGTCTCTGGATTTCCTTGCTCTCACTGAGACCTGGATTATTCCATCCAACACATCCACCCCAGCAGCTCTCTCCACAGCATATTCCTTCTCCCATACACCCAGACCCACTGGCAGAGGAGGTGGCACTGGTCTCCTGCTCTCTCCCAAATGGAGCTGTTCCCTCTTCAAGCTACCTAACTTCACTCCTTCCACCTTTGAATGCCGTCACAGTAACCCATCATACAATTAACCATTGTTGTTCTCTACTGTCCACCAGGCGCCTTGGGGGACTTCTTGGAGGAATTAGATAATCTCCTCTCACACATCCCTGAAACTGGCCCTCCCGCTGTACTTCTCGGAGACTTCAACCTCCAGACAGGGAAGATAGACGAACTAACATCTCTGTCTCCATCCCCACCAACTCATAAAGCTGGCAATGTCCTTGATCTCATATTCTCAAGGAACTGCACTACTTCTAACCTCTCTGTAAACCCGCTCCACACATCCGATCACTTCTTCATTTCATTCTCTCTACCCCTTTCCAAACATAACAAACTAATCTCTTCTCATCCTGCACCTGTCCGCCGTAACCTTCGTTCCCTCTCCCCCTCTACCTTTGCCTCATCGGTGCTCTCAGCCCTCCCTTCCTCTGACTTGTTCCAACTCCTACTTCCAAACTCTGCTGCAGAAACTCTCCTCTCTACTCTCTCATCCTCTCTGGACTCTCTCTGTCCTCTCACATCTCGGCAGGCTCGTCAGTCCCCTCCTGCTCCCTGGCTAAATGATGCACTGCGTGCTAATAGAACCGTCCTTCGGGCAGCAGAGTGGAAACGGTGGAAATCCAAACACTGTGACGACCTCCTAACCTATCAGGCTCTCCTCTCCTCTTTCTCTGCTTCCATCTCTCAGGCAAAAAGCACTTTCTTTCAAGATAAAATCCAATCTTCCTATTCCAATCCCAAAAAACTATTTTCCATCTTCTCCACCCTCTTGGACCCTCCCAAAGCCCCTCCGCCCTCCTCACTTCTGTCAAGCGACTTTGTTAACCATTTTGAAAAAAAGGTTGATGATATTCGCTCTTCTTTTTCTGACTCGCCTTTACTCACCGCTGGGTCAACAGACCCTCCTTTCACCCACACATTAACCTCCTTTTCCCCTCTCTCTCCAAGTGAGGTTCTTACCCTCATTACCTCTGCCCGCCCTACCACCTGTCTTCTGGACCCTATCCCCTCAAACCTCCTTCAGACTATCGCTCTTGATATTCTACCGTTTCTCACCCATTTCATCAACACTTCTCTAACTTCTGGTCACTTTCCAAATAGTCTTAAGGAGGCAAGAGTAAACCCTCTCCTAAAGAAACCCACTCTCAACCCGTCTGATGTTATAAACTACAGGCCTCTCTCTCTCCTCCCGTTCCTGTCTAAAACACTTGAACGCGCTGTCTTTAAACAACTCTCCTGTTATCTCCATCAGAACAACCTTCTGGATCCGCACCAGTCTGGTTTCAAGGCAGGTCACTCCACAGAAACTGCTCTCATTGCTGTCACTGAGGAACTGCACACTGCCAAAGCAGCATCCCTCTCCTCTGTCATCATCCTGTTGGACCTGTCTGCTGCATTCGACACAGTGAACCATCAGATCCTCCTTCGCACTCTCCAAGAACTTGGAGTTTCAGGCTCTGCACTTTCCCTCCTCACCTCATACCTCAAAGACCGTACCTACAGGGTAACTTGGAGAGGGTCCGAGTCCGACCCTTGTCAATTAACTACAGGGGTCCCTCAGAGCTCTGTTCTTGGTCCCCTCCTCTTCTTCATGTACACAAACTCGCTCGGATCAGCCATTAGCCCGCATGGTTTTTCATACCACTGCTACGCTGACGACACCCAATTAATTCTGTCCTTTCCCCGCTCAGAGACCCAGGTCGTCGCACGCATCTTTGCTTGTCTAGCTGACATCTCTCAGTGGATGTCTGCTCATCACCTCAAGCTCAACCTTGACAAGACTGAACTGCTTTTCCTTCCAGGAAAAGATTGTCCCACTCTTGACCTAACAATCAACATCGGCACCTCTGTTGTTTCCCCGACTCAGACTGCAAGGAATCTGGGTGTGATCCTAGATAACAACCTATCCTTCACTGCAAACATCGCTGCTACAACCCGTTGCTGCAGATATACGCTTTACAACATCAGGAAGATTCGTCCCCAGCTGACCCAGAAAGCCACGCAGGTTCTGGTCCAGGCTCTCGTCACCTCACGCCTAGACTACTGCAACTCCCTCCTGGCTGGTCTACCTGCATGTGCCATCCGACCTCTGCAGCTCATCCAGAATGCAGCGGCTCGTCTGGTCTTCAACCTTCCAAAATGTTCCCACACCACTCCGCTCCTCCGCTCCCTTCACTGGCTCCCGGTAACTGCTAGAATCCACTTCAAGACACTGGTACTTGCATACCATGCTGCGAATGGATCTGGCCCTTCCTACATCCAGGACATGGTTAAACTGTACACTCCAGCGCGTGCACTACGCTCTGCATCAGCCAAACGACTCGCTGCACCCTCGCTGCGAGGGGGACCCAAGTTCCCATCAGCAAAAACACGTGGGTTTGCTATCCTGGCTCCAAAATGGTGGAATGAGCTCCCCATAGACATCAGGACAGCAGAAAGCCTGCACATCTTCCGGCGCAGACTGAAAACTCATCTCTTTTGACTCCACTTCGAGCGATAGAATTACTAACAAGGCACTTATATACTAATAAAGGACTGGCTTATAGCCAGTTGAGTAGCACTTGAAATGTTTGGCTCTATGATACCTGATGTACTTATATGATTCTGTTTTCTTCAAGGTTGTGTCTTCCTGGTTGAATGTACTTATTGTAAGTCGCTTTGGATAAAAGCGTCAGCTAAATGCAATGTAATATTCTTGGGAATTACAACCTGTATTTATTATTGAGGGCTTGGCTCAATAAAGACTATATATATTTGATGACCTTTGATTTAAAAAGCGTTAATCAGATATCAGCAGACATAAATCATTCTTTTAAAATGCCCGCTGACTGCTGTAACCTCAGATCAACTCTTATCTTCTTATCTTTAATTTATAGCACTGTTTACCATCTAAAACACTCACCGATTGTATTACCTAATGACATTCAGTAGACATTACAAATTCGAACATGGTTATAAAACACCCACTTATATCTGCTTCATTTTATTTATTGGTACTGCAGTTTGTCACTTTTATAGATTCATGATAGGGATGTTGTTTCTTTTTATCATATGAGAACAAAGGATTTTTTGTTGTAAATTTCCATAAATGGTGATTTGTCAAAGAAGTAACACTTGACACACGTAGACAACCACACCATAAGTACAATTTGGTCCGAATAAAGTTAGGTATCCATCACGGAATACCTAACTATGCACCAGAGGCATGTTAACTAGCAGTTTAGACATGTGGAGCTGCAATGTCTGGGTGACACACACACACACACACACACACACACACACACACACACACACACACACACACACACACACACACACCACACACACACACACACACACACACACACACACACACACACACACACACACACACACACACACACACACACACACACACACACACCACACACACACACCACACACACACACACACACACACACACAGCGTGGGTTTTATGTGCAATTTCCTTGTCAAGACTTTGACGTTTCTTTAAAAAGATGTGTTGTTTCTCCATGAAAAAGAGCCAACTGACTCACCACACACAGAGTGCAATGCAGAAAAAAAATCCACCTGAACCATCTCTTAGAAACTTTAACAGGATATGTGTGAAACTATTCTGAGAAACTGCAAAACATTGATTAGATCTTTGAAAGATAACAAAGTCAATGCTGTTCTTGAAGCGCAAATGACACAGGACAGGATTGTGCACGTTTGAGAAACAAATGTAAAGCAGGGGTTCAAGATTCAAGGGCTTTACCATGGCGGAATATTCCTGCCAAAAGTCACGTGATATTTTTTTGTCTCAGTAGGATTTCTTTTTTGTACTCGTAGAAAAAAAAGTGTTGTACTTGTAACACCTAAAATGAATTTGTCTCTGAAACATGATTTATTAGAAAAATGGAATGTGTTTGTATACGTTTTTTATTTGCAAAACTAAATGCATTAGTTTGTAGATGGTGTTTTGTATTTGCAAACCACACTGTGTTTTTTAGTGAATCATAAGGCATTTGTAAAACTTGTTTAGTTTGTGGAGTTATGGCAGGAAATGAGCTCCAAACTTTACGCGCCACTAGCAGTATGGCAGTATGTGATGAAAATAAATAGTGTGCAGTAAATAATCGTAGTATTCAAGCATAAGAAATACAGACAAAGAAATAAAAAGGATTACAAATGAAATGTTAGGCGCAGCCAGTAGTGCTTTCTTTACCTGTGGCTAAAATCACTCGAGAGCCTTAGTTGATTTTTTTAAGACTGATGTCCGACTAAAGGTACAGTGAGAGCAACAGGTCCAGTATAATCAGGAGCTGACTTTATGGCCTTCTTCTGGATTATCCGGATGCTTCAGGTAAAGTAGCTTCTTATCATGATTTAGTGCTTTATGATAAATTGTGACACTGTTTGACCTTTTGTTTGGACCACTGCACTCTCATCTCAGCGCTTGATGTGCTGTATTTAAACAAAGCATCATTAATGATTACATCCCCCTTAATTACTGTATACACCCCACAGAAGGATGAAGTGAGTATGTATTGGTCTGTGAAGGTCAGCTGATAATGAAAGCCAGCGTATAAAGGGATGTCTGGCAGTCGCTCAAACACTTTGGTCCAGACTTACATTTCTCAAAAACCATTCAATTGATTGCAATGACATTTGGTAAAGCTAGTCATGGTTCCCAGAGGATGACTCCTACCAACTTTGTGGATCCCCTTAGTGGGAATTCTACAGAAGAGTGATCCTTCAGGCTGGACAGACACACCTGAAGTATATGTTAACAGAACATAATGAGAACATAAAAATATGGATCCAGGAGGATAGAAAGCAGCCTCCAGGTATCACTGAACAGAGATTCTCCCCAGAGAGAGAGAGAAAGCGATGGGGCAGGATGACATCCCTCTGACTGTGTTGGGTCATGGTTGTAGGAGGATTCGTGATGTGGTGGGGCTCCGAGCAGGGCGGGGCGGGGCGGGGCGGGGCAGGGCCTGAGGTGGAGTGAGGAAGAGTACACAGACTCCAAGTAAAACAAATAAAACTCCTGGTAGTCTGCTCAGCCTTGCAGAAAGAGACAAATTAACACACTCACTGTGGGCACGCACACTGAACACATACACTGTTTACACACACAGTGTAGGCGGCACTCGCTCGGCGGCTGATCCTGCTCCCTCTCGGTTCACTCAACCAGAGAATTAAGAAAATCTGTCAACGGAGGCTGATTTTCAACTTTTAACAGGCTCTGTCATTCCTGAACTCAACCATGTTCCCGACTTTTTTTTTTAAATGTCCCCTATTATACCGTTTTTTAATCAATATATTATAGGTCTCATACAAGACATGTCTCTGAAGTGTTTGGCTCCAAATACCAAACAGATCACCCATTGTAGCATCCCATAATCCCCTCTGTTTCAGCCCTGTTTCAAAAGTGCTGATTCTCTGTCTGTTACTTTAGATGAAAATAAGGAGCCACTCCCCACGCCCCTCTGAGAGATATTTGGTTAAAAATAACACAATGGTGCTCTAGGAGGACATTCAGGTGATAAGGTGGGCGGGACAGGTGTTACCTTGGTTGGTTATTGGCTAATGGTTTCACGACCCAAAAAAAACCTTATGACATCACAAAATTGCCAAAATCTGATCATCTCATTTTCAGACAGGTTTTTATAGAAATGGATCAGGACAAAAAGAGAGAGAATCTTTTTTCCTGAAACTTTCAGAATCTCTTTACAGAGGGGACACATGTTGATGTATAAAAGACATGAAAAAGTAGATTTTGCATAATAGGTGACCTTTAACCTTTAACAGCAAGTGCACACACAACATTTGAGCTATTACGACACTGCATGGTACCTGAGACTTTAAAGCAGGCACGCACGACATGGGCAGGGCAGCTAGGTTATGAAGTTATGTTGCTTTAAAAAACATCTACATAAGTGCCTAAGAGATCCTTACAGATTAGCAGCATCAAGCCTGAGGATGGTGGTGGTGTTCTGCAGGGAGTGGCCGTATCAAGTAGTCATGTTTCCATGTTGATCGGTATCTTTATTACAGGATGGCTTGGCCGGCTTCTAGCTTCCGAAAAGAACTTGACTCCTTTTGTTGCTGCATCATGGAAATCTCTATCCAGAAGTAGTGTTTGGTTTGGATTCCAGACTTGATCCATGTTTTTAAAGCAGGGTTTACTGACAGCATTAATCAGGGTTCATAACAATGCGGTTCTTTTGTTGATCCCTGTAGGGAACGTCTGATAACTTGCCCTCACCTTAATGGCAGGTGAAAGTTCATTTACAGGGCAACATTTCTGGAGCTGTCAGGGAGTTGTTAGCTAGCTGTTAACATACATTTGTGTAAGCACTTCACCTTCATGTGACAATATGACATTTAACCCCCTGGATGACCTAAACCAGTGGTTCTCAACTGGTCAGGCCTCGGGACCCACTTTTTACTTGGTCAATAAATCGCGACCCAACATTTTGAAGCACTCAAATCTATTCAACAAAAAATCGTGCTGTAATATATACGCTTTTCAGCATACAATATTAATAAAAGTGAAGTACAGTGCATATAACCCTTATATTCCTTCACAGAACTAAAGTATGCTTTTAAAAAAGGTTTAATGAGATGATGGAATCAAAGCTGAACTATATAAAAAGGCACATGCTGAACACCCAACCCCAGCAGGGGGTCTGGAGGGATTCTCCCCCAGGAGATTTTTAGAAATACTAACAAACTATGCATTCTGGTACACTCTGAGAAGAAAATAAATCTATTACTAGCTACCCGACATATTAATAATATTTTATGCCATTGTTTGCTTTTCACTTTGTTCTGACATCTTGCTGCGAGAAGAGTAAAGAGGAGATAGTCTGTGTGACTTACTTTAAATTGTGGGTTAGGGTAGATAGCTCCCATTGTTCTGTGACCTGTCAGTCATCAGACCGGGCGTCATATTTCATTATGTGTTCATTTCTATCTGAAGTTGTAACCATGGATGTATAAAGAAGAGTTCTACCGCAAAGTTATTCTCCGTGGGTACTTCCGGCAACAATCTTGATTCTGATTGGCCAGAAGACTCGAAAAAACATCAGCAAAGATATTTTATTGAGAAGATGATCACTATGTGACAGAAGTTTTCAAAACCGTTTAAGATCTCAGGTACTTCCAGTCCAACGCCGTCTGCATGCACAGCGTTAGAAAATCGGGCCTTCAAAATAAAAGTTTGACTTTTCCCCCCAAAAAAAAAAATAATAATTCCAATTTTTTTTTTTTTTCTTCACTCACATCCGCGACCCACTCGAAACGGGTCCGCGACCCACCAGTTGAGAACCACTGAACTAAACAAAGTTGAATTTATGAGCAGGTTCTGTATATTTACTGTTCACACTGGAAAAGCAACTACATTGGGCATACTAAAAAGGTATCTTGTACTTAATAAACATTGATTTTTGAGTGTACTGTTAAATGAACATTGTTTTTCCCTTTATGGATGTCATTACTTTACCTTTACAGAGCATATTGTTGTTTCAAATCAAATCAAGTTTTATTTATATAGCACATTTATAAACGATTTTTGGTCGAGCCAAAGTGCTGTACATAAAATAAAAACAGCCTACAGTAGAGACACTTTACAGCAAATACAATAGCAGATTGTTCAGAATATCAGTATCAGTGTTTGGTGCCATATAGAGCCTTTCAACTTACATTTACTGGGTTTTGGCCATTTGCAGGGCATTTTTATACTAAATGTTAACATGACTGACATAAAATCACCTTTTATTTTCATATAGGGAACATTTGAGCAAACGGTTGCCTATTTACACATAAAGCAGTTACAGAGTAAAATGGTTATTTGGAGTCGTGTTTCTACCTGGTGATAGTCCAATACTCCTTTTCTTTTTAACTCCATTTTTGGACTTTACCAGCTCTTAAAGGAAATACTTGGCTCTTTAGCTGCTCAATGGTCCACTACGTTCACCATATATTCCCTAATGCTGTCCGTCTGATTTTTGGGGCACATTGTGTTTTCACAGAAACAACTGCTGCGTTTGGAAACAGCGCTGATGACAGCATGACCCAAAAGTTGCAGGCTATAAAACCAAAACAATATCCCAATTTCCTCCCCGAACCCTCTGGTAAGTGCTTGGGTGGGAGAGGCTACAGACTTGAAATGATATGATCATATGAATAGTGATGGGACAGCACTTTGGGACACATTGCGTTCCTGTTACAATGCCAAATCAGAGACATTACGTACAGTTGTGGGTTTGGGACTGCCTTCATGGCCAGGGCAATTGAGAGTATGGTTCCAGACTTAAGAGATAGGATCTTGTCTTACAAAATGGAAAGAGGGGAAAATGTCAAATACAGCATTATTGAGCAAACAATTGTATGTATTGAACAGAAGTATAAGCTTGCATTCTTCAAATTCCACGGGTTATACAATCTATTAATAATGTTATGTTTCTTTGTACATTTAGCTTAGCACTGACAGTCCTCCTCCAGTTCATTGCCTCAGTCTGTGTTTTACGTCACAATGCTAGGAATTGTTAGTAATTCCCTCAGGCAAATAATGCAGAAATAGGGTATTAGGGAAAGTATGCTTGAATGGCTCAAAATGTCTGCGAGAGAGCCCTCATGCTATTGATGATCTGACAGTATGTCAGCCCTTAGCCCTCGTAGTCTCAAAGTCTAGGAGACCTCGAGTGTCGTACAGTATAGCATTGATGTTGGGCCAAAGAGCGAATAGAAACTGTGATTTCGATTTGGTAGAAAAACATGTTCACATGCTGTCATTTAACCCGTTGTTTATATAACGTATAGATCTGGATAGCTTGTATACAAACTGTAAAAACACTAAACTATAAAGGGTAAGTACGATATACTAAATTGGGACACAGCAGGGTGGAAGTTAAGCGATAGACTTGAACCGCACTGCTCTTGTTCAGCTACAACATGCTACAGCAGGAGGGTGAAAAATGTTACCTTTGTGAATGTTACCATTTCAGTGTATTATTTAAAGAATACAAGCTGGGGGCTATTGTGATGATTTTACAGCAAAGGTGTATACATCACCTGTAACTGCTTTAATCTTAGTTATTGTACATCCTGATCAATAGGCAGCTCCAGCCTGCCCAGCTGGTTGATTATTGGGTGCACTCAAAGGCCTTCAAACAGGTTTAGGAATGCAAGTAGAAAAGATCTTATGAGCTCCGTGTAATTGTATACTACTGTATCCGGATTAGAGGAAAGGCAGCCTTACAAAAAGTAATAAAAAAAACTCCGGGCATTAAACAAACACTAAACAAAAAAAACTCTGGGCATTAAACAAAGGCGTCTACCTGTTATTATATAATATAAGTAAGTACGAATAAATAATGCTAAATTACGTTTCATTGTGTATTTTCATGATTCTTTTTGGTTCTCCTGTTGCTGCTTTTTTTGTAGTGTACACAAGCAAACATACACACAGACCGAGTCACAACATGCCTTTCCTCAACTTCAAGAGGAGTTCCTAGAAACAAATGCATGGCTATGTTTAAAATATTGTTTACCGTATATTACCACATGTTTGACACCTCATATCAAGCCTGCAGCAAGTGACTGGCATGTTTAGACAGGAGGTAACATTACGCCATCGTTAAAAGTATAGGTGCTTACAGTATGGACTCGTGTGTGTGTCAGGTGTCAAACACACACACAACGGTGTGGAAAGGATATGAAATGTATTTTAAAGTACAATATAACAATAACAGGCAGAATGAAAAAAAAACACATGTGCAAGGAGAGTCAAGAGTGAAAGCAAAATAACTTTACAGTGTAAATGAACAGATTTGTTGCCATCAGTGACGTGCACAAGCACACAGGAACACACATGTCGACACTCACATACTCAGGTTGAGGGATTTCAGTGTGTTGAATACAGTAAATGACTCATGGCTGTCTCAACAGCAGAGATTTCCTATTTGAAGTTTTAGACAAAAGTGCGTTTTGAAGTTAATCATTGATCTGTACTTCCCCTCACTAAAAAGGCACATCTACCGTTTAGAGTTTTCGGCTGGAACTGTATACATTTCCCTTTCTACAGACAAATCAACATTTATGCAAAGGTGAAAAAAACAGGATGTGAAATGGATTGGATTTATTTTGTTACTATTCCTTTGCACCACTGTACTTAAAGTTTAAAATGGAAACATAACGGTGGAAGAACACAAACACGGAGCAGAAATGTCAAATGAGTTGACCTCTGAATATGATCACCACCATCCAAGAGCTAACACCATTTAGCTTATTTAATCTTCAACTTATATAACAGAAAACACTTTGTCATGAAGTTTATTTCTTCACCCGTCCCTTCATCTCACTTTGTCACATTTCTCTCTTATATTTCTTTGGAAACATTTCGTCTCTGTGTGATCAACAACAGGTTATAGGTTCTTTGTTCGAGCTTGTTTTATATTAATAATGACATTCTTTGGCTATTTTAGCCTTGTTGCGTCCCACACAGGAGAATTAAAGACAAGTGCAGAAGCTCACAGACATTCAAATATAATAACATACATTCGAGCACAGGTGCAAATGTAACTGTTTTGTTTTGACAGTAGAGACCGAGGGGGACAGTGCTTACTCTGGGGACTGTTGTTTGAATCACATGCTCACTGATAGTTACAGAGTTGGAAGTGGGCTTTTTGGGGAGTACTCAAAATACAGGCGCCATCCTTTATTTATCTTTAAGCTCATACCCATTTTTGTTCTTGTTCCATTCTTCTCTCCGTTTAGGTCAAATGACCTCTGTATATTTTATTTGTATTAAAACATTTTGAATCCTTGAACAGGATAAAGGTCAAAGTAGGGAGCCATTTTAACGTCTCACCAACCTTCACTTTCTGGGCCCTTCACAAACTGCTCCTCCTCCTCCTCCAGTCCACATTATCATTTGGAACATATTCTGATGTAGTTATGAACCCTCTGGAAGAACCAAAGGGTGGGGAGGGGAGTCCACAGTCCTGTTCGCCCCCCCCTCTCTCTCTTCCACCTTTTCTGTAGCCGTGACTGTGTGTCTTACAGAGGGCGGGGGAAGTGTTTGTCCATCGGGGGTGGAGTGTGTGCCCAGGCTGGTGAGGATGTCCTGGAGGAGTTGGACTGTGCTCACTAGCTGCTTCTTCTCTTCCTCCAGCGCAGAGACGTGCTCCGTCAGCAGGACCTCCGACTGGGACAGAGCCTCCACCCGGCCCTGCAGGCTGCAGACACGAGCCTGGGACACCTGAGGGATGGTGGAAATGAACGGAGGAAAAGACAATAACATTCATACACTTTATATATAAAGCTCATTTTGAGAGCAGCTGTTCTCTACAAGGCCTAAATCATGATTGTATCTTAAATCATGATTAAGAACACAAAACATAAAAATGGAGGACAATCAATGGAAAAAGACATTGGAAGTGTCTTGCACCGAGCGAAAGGAGTTGGAGGTTGTTGCAGAGAGCGGGGAACTGAAAGATAAGGAGATTGAAGACAGAGATTCTCTAATGGCTCCCAGAGGCTTGCTCCAAAAGCCAATATTTGTCATTAATGGACCAACCAAGTTCAAATGTCCAACATTATATCAGAAATAAACATCTTTAGAGCCTTGTACAAAAAGTGTCTTCATTCATGACACAGTAAATACTATTGAGGTTTAAATTAAGGACGAAGCTAATTTGAGTGACAGGTGAGTAGCATCACAGGTTGCTAGCCGCTAGCTGCTCTTCAGCTCTGGTCTGCCTCATCTCTAACGATGGTCAAAACCTTTGCACATATTTGCATTAGACGGTAGTAGGGTAGAGTCAGCCCTGCCGAGATGGCACTGGCCGGAGCCACACACATTGAGATTCGGCTCTTTACAAAACATATGGGTGATGTCAGAGAAGCAGCCTCCATGTTAAACTGTCAATAGTCCTCATTCAAGAGGGTCCAAACATTCTGAGAATGTGCGTATGTACCTGCAGCTCCTCGCGCAGGTCGAGGTTCTGCTGTCGGAGGCTCTGATTGGTCCTCTCCAGCTGTGCTGTTCTCTGGTGTTGGTTGAGGGATGGAGGCGTGTCAAGCAGCTCATCTTGCAAGACATGGTACTCCACCTCGTAGGCCTGCAGCTGCTTGGACACATCCATCTGACAAACCTAATAAAAGTAAAAAAACACATAAAGTGTTTACAATGTGTAGCAGCAATCTATAAACCCTGACATTTGACCTCATTGAATGAACATTAAACCGTTAGTCTTTGTCAGGGGTTTGGCTTGGTGTGCACCATCTTTTTATACTCTGGACTCAAGAGATCTTAAATGTTTCCAAAATAAATAAATGTCAAAATGAGCACACCAGAAATGTTGCAAAACCACAGATAGGTAGTAATAAGGTATCAGGACACGCATTTCCTTTGGGGTTTCTTCCAAATAACACTAGGTTTTTGTACAACTTGTAAATCGTCTGACTATTTCTTCCTTCCTCAGACTTCCCATCAGCAATGTCACAATGCTCTTAGATTTCTGCACTCTAACTTGCTAAGTACAATGTTATCATATCTGTTAGTAGGGCTGCTCGATTATGGCAAAAATCATAATCTGGATTATTTGGGTCAATAATTGATATCACGATTATTAAAAACGATTATCCATTTACTTTGAAAACATCCATTTATTGGAGAAAAAAAAAAAGTAATAATACAAAAATAATCGTTTTATTTCGATTAAGTTGTTTTCGTAATCGTTGCAAGCCATAATCGTAATTGCGATTAAAATACGATTAATTGAGCAGCCCTATCTGTTAGTAATAGTGGCCAAACCATAAAACTATCCCTTGTTTCCTTTATAATGTTACAAACACAGATTGTTGTTGACTGCACCTACAAATTCCATATGACTACATAAGAGAAAATAAACCACGGAGACACGTTTAATTTACGTGGCTCCAAACATCCTGTAGGTCGCTCTCTGAGTCACACCCCTGGTAACATATAGACATCCTGACATGGATAAGTGGTACTTGAGGGAAAGTACCGGCAAGCTAGAGCATGACTTAAAGAGCCTGTGACAGCATCCCAACAACTGTTGTGCAATGAAATATTGGGCTACTAGTCATCTCGAACCGTCAGTTTAAAAAAGAAGTTGCGATACCGTTCCGATAAATATCAATAATTTCGATCATCGCGGGAAATTCCTTCGACTCATTTTGAGGTTTTGGGGGAAGCCGGAAGTGACGTCAATGCGGGAACGCTTCACTGTGTTGTCATGCGTAGAAATGGTGAATTACTGAGTTTAGGCACGTTAATAATGTTTTAATGAAGTTGACTACAGTATATTCATATTTGTCAGTGCTTTCATGTCAATTCGGCGAACATATGATACATTAAATGATCGTGAGGATGATGATTAAAAATCATTTGTTTGAGCCGGTTTGCACATTTCCTGATGAGAAAACAAACCGATGCTTTTTGTAGTTGTACACCAACGTGGATTAAAACGTGTGGTTTTTTACCACAATGTTGGGAAATTAATGGATAAAATGCACGGATTACTATTATTATTATTATTCCCACTCCGATCGGGACTCTCGGTCCACCGTTTCCCCGCAGCGAGGCTCCCCCGTTGACAGTTTATGTGGGCTGGGTGCAGTGGCGGACTGGCCATCGGGACGAATCCCGATGGGCCGGTACCGAAGTGGGCCGGTCGGATAAGTCACTATCACATCCCCCATAGGCGGCGCGTGAAGCTCAGGTTTGGGAAGGCTTAATAACTTGTTTTACCTGACGCTGCCCGCCTCCGGCGTCTATAGAAAAGAGATCAACTCAGTGTGCGGAGTCGAGAGTCCCGGGAAGATTTTTAGTCCCATTCCACCACTGGCTACATGACTGTATGATCGCCCATATTGACGCACCTAATTCCTAAACTTCTAACAGATGCAACATAAACCGATCCTTCAGCCTCATGTGAGCTCTCAGACACGTTCAAAATTAAACTGTGATCACTGTCTGAGCTTGCTGCTGTGTGCGCCATCGTGTGTTTACATGCAGATGCTGGGATCCTGAACGGTGCAGCTGGAGCGCTGTGCCCGCAATGACGTCACACGTAATTTGGCGGGACTTGAAGAATCCCCGAGAAGATCCAGAAAATGGTCAACATTGAAGGGCAGATTAATGGTTATCAAAGTACAAATATCCAAAATCATTTCAGTAACAGTTTTCAAGTGGACAATATTTACTCAAATTGATGAGTTTGGATGATGGGGGAAACTCGTGTTACAGGCTCTTTAACACCCTTTTGCTATTTCATGTAAATGACATGTTAAATGCAGATTTTCAAAACTAGAGAGCACCATGATAACATCTCTCTGCATGTCTTTGACTCGTCACACACTGATGTCAGCCCTTCCCATCTCAGGTGACAGCATACTATACTGTATGTAGTTGAGGAAATTGCTCCATCTTGACATCAGTTTACACGAGAATGACACATAAAACCGTACAACAAGTTAGTCTGATCGTGACTGTGTTTTTGAATTGCTAAACACATGTGCCTTATGTTGAAATATGCTAGTTTCATGTTCTTTCACCATAAACACTGACTCATGAGGATATGGTTTAATCGCTTGACCAAACTCCACCCATCAGTTGTTTGAAGGAGAGGGTGTGGTTCACTTTGATAACATATGTCACTCGAGATGAATATAGTTTGAATGTTTTTGTTGCTCATAAAGCAATTATACTGCCGCGTTATCACTGCCATGAGTTGTACAAAAGGTCTTATAATGAAACACATCTGTTAAGAGAAGTGAGGAAAGTTTAGTGATGTCACTTATTCACACGCAGACATATGACAAGCTGAAAGGTCACTGATCCAATAGTTATGTAACCTATGCAAATACACTGTATACATTTATTTTTCAATATATGTTGATATGTATACAGCTCAGAAAGAAATGAAGAGACAACTGCCAAAATGATCAGTTTCCCTAGTTTTACTATTTATGGGTATGTGTAAAATGAACATGTTTTATTTTATTCTATAAACTACTGAGAACATTTCTCTGTGTTGGAATTCAACAGAACTGGAATAGAATGGCTTCCAAACATGTAGAGATTGAGATTTAAGAAACATTTGGAGTGTCTCTTTACTATGCGTCATATTTTTCAGGGTTTCATCCATCCAATTCTATTCTATATTTATTGAGTCACTGTTCAATTAATAAATTGAAGGGACTATCCTTATAATCTTTGGTCGAAAATAGTCCTTAACAAATCAACCATTCTAGGTGTAGTCATGGACTCAAGTTTCAACAGTCACATTAAAACAGTTACTAAATCAGCCTACTATCACCTCAAGAACATAGATAGGATTAAAAGACTAATGTCACAGCAGGATTTGGAAAAACTTGTCCATGCTTTTATCTTCAGTAGACTCGACTACTGCAATGGTTTCTGACCTCCTGCTAAATTATGAACCATCCAGATCTCTCAGGTCTTCAGGGACTGGTCAGCTTTCTGTCCCCAGAGTCAGAACTAAACATGGTAAAGCAGCGTTCAGTTATTATGCTCCAAATATCTGGAACAAACTCCCAGAAACCTGCAGGTCCGCTGCAACTCTGACTACTTTTAAATCCAGACTGAAGACTTTTCTTTTTGTCGCTGCTTTTAATTGAACTATTCATATCTTAGACTGCACTGTAACTTTTATCCATGTATTTTTTCTTTTAATGTTTATCCATGTATTTCTTCTTTTAATGTTTATTTTATTAGCTTTTCTTTTTAATGACTGATTTTAAATGCCATTTTCTTAATGTCTTTCATTTTTTGTAAAGCACTTTGAATTGCCTTGTGTTGAAAAGTGCTATATAAATAAACTTGCCTTGCCTTGCCTTACTTGAGTTAGAGTAAAATGTGTTAAAACTGCAGTACACAATGAAAATAAATAAGACCAGGTCCATAACAACGTACCATTTGATTCCAGAGAGGCAGTCTAATGATAAAAGGAAGAGCTACACATTACTGATTGTTTCTAATCCTAACCTGGTTGATGGTCTTCTCCATCTGCACCAGGCCCAGGTTGGGCAGCGTGGTCTTGATGAAGTCCACGATGGACTCCAGGCTCTCGTGTTGCAGGATCAGAGGCTTGTGGCTTCCCAGCAAGCTCATGGCCACCTTGAAGATGACCTCTGACCCCTGCAGGAACAACATATCTGACAGGAGGACAAAAAGGCGCCGAAAGGTTATTGAACAAAGAGAAATAACCGGTTAGAAGGGACATGACGTGAGAGCTTTTAGCTAAAGTTACGCAACATTAAAATAAATAATGACAGGCTCTCACAGATCAACCTACTGTGTTGATGGGTGACTTAAAGTGTTTTTTAAGTGATGAATGCTTATTAAATTAAAAAGATTTAAGCAAACATAAATATAGTCCAGAGACTGAGTAGGTGTGTGTATTTGTGTTTGTTCCTTGAATGTATCAGGGTGGGGTAAGGGTTAGCCAAGATTGCATGAGATCATTCAACAGATTAAGGAATGGGCGCGGAGTTGTAGAGCCCCACATGCTGTATGATATCAAAGACTTCACTTTTTAATGATGATGCCCTCACACACACACACAGCGTTATGCTCAGATGAGTACGAGGAGCCAGAGAGTCTGGTTCACTAACTGAGCACCATGTAAGAAATTAGGCATGAAAATAACAGAAGGGAAAGACACAGAGGGGCTGTGGGTGTGATGGTATTTACACAAACGATAAAAGGTCATTTCGGGAGTAAAACAACAGCTTGTAACAGAAAACACTTTGTCTTAAATGTGTCTGTGTGTACGTGACTCACTGACTTTGTTCATAATAATCAACGGCATAACATTTTGGTTTCTAATATACAATAAAAAAATGCCACTCCCCTCAAATTTGCCTCACTGAAAAACTTTTTGGATAACTTGTATGTACTATATTGCTTTCTACACCTTTTATATCCTTCTGTTTTTAACCCGCCTCCCTGTTTTGATCAAATTAGGTTTAAAATCGAATTAGAATAGTTGATTGGAGATAAACAGTATTGGTGACCAGGTAAAATAAGAGTTTGAAGTATGAGTGCAGGTACAAACACGAAGCTTACCAAAGACTCTGGCCACAAAGCCAAGGGGGAAGTGCGAGGCGAAGGCGGTGAGGAACCAGGGGGTGGCGTACAGGCTGGGTCCGATCTCCTGCTGCTCCAAGTGGCTGTAGAGATCCCGGTGGTAGTCGTGAAGCAGCCGCGACAACTGGTACATCTGAATCTGACGTGAAAAACAAACCAAAGATTGTTTTTCTTAGTCTGACTGAAAGCGTTAGGTTGATTGTACATTATGTGCACATTGATGTGTGTACTAAACAGCTTGGTTAGGGAGGGAAAATATGCCATTTGGTTCGGAATCAGCAAATACTCAAGAAAGTGGTTTTAACATTGGTCATATATGTACCGAGCTATCCCTTTTTGTAAACACAATAACTGTCTAGTATATCATTCATGACTGGTATAACCTGATCATGTATGTCTAACATTGCAGAAGTTCTATCAAAGGGCTGAAATCTGATGCTAAATCATAATTCAAAACCTACACTATAGGTTTCCCTGGCATGACTCCGGTTAACAGCTTGCATCAAATCTTAAACTAATGGCGTCACATTGTTAAAACATGTAATCTGATCGCAATAAATGTAAACACAAGGGGAAAAGGAGGGGTGAGATGCATCACATTTCATTTATATATATGTATGTATATATTGTGAGGTGAATAGACTGATGGATAAATGGACACTGTAAGAAGAAAGTGACCAGCAGTCCTCTCTTTGATGTAATTCAAGTAACGGTGAGAAGATTCTCAAAATGTGAGCTACTGTATATTCTGCATTTGGGACAAAGACTCAGCGTGAGAGTGTGTGACCTTTACCTGTAGGATTATCATGTCAGGCCTGTATTGTTTGCGGAGCCCCACGTCATACATGAGAAACTTAAGCATGTAGAAGGCGTCCTCTTCCCCCAAATGTAGCAGCAGCACCCCCGCAATGAAGGACAGGCCCTGGCAGTAACCCACCTACAATCACAACAACACAAATAAACTGGATGACCTCACAGACAAGGAGAGGGAAAAAGGCTTAAGCGTAAAATGTAGTAGACAGTTCCATTTAGTCCATCATCGAGAGAGGTGGAGAGACACACACATTCAATTATACCTCAGGGTCCAGCAGCGAGTAGGCTTTCAGTAGATTATACAGAGACAGCTGTCCTGCTCCCAGCTGGGCTTGGAAATAAGGATGTGTGGGAAAAGTGCGACCTGGGACCAAAACAAAAGAAGAGTGAGAAATGATCTAGTTTGGAAAATAATCTACAGTTTATATTGATTATAAAATGCTACGCCAGACATCGTCTCTATTTGATCAACCTAATACATTTGGTTTATTGGATCGTGTGTCATCCAAGTGAACTATAAATAAGACCTCTGGGTGTGTACTGTATGTGTGTTTGACAGATGCATACAAATCCTGCTAAACTTTGCACTTTCCTGTTGATGTAAACAAAGGGGATGCATGAGCATGTGCCGACCCATTCCAATAGGTTATGCTTACACACGTTCAAGTAGACAAACACCTTTAAGCGGAGACCTTGTACTCTATGTGGCGGTGGATGGGCAAGTGCCTGACAAAAAAATGACCCGGGATCAGAAAAAGGATATTCTTAACGTGGAGGGGCCGGTAATTTGGCAGGTACGGCATGTGTGTTTAAGGACTGAGGACTTCTCACAGGCTTTATAGAAGAGAATAATGATCTGAATGAGTGTGAATGCGTGGAATGTGCTGTGGGGGGTTTGTGTGTTTGTGAACATAATGCCACGGCTCCCTCCCCTGCCTGAAGGAACGAGGCTTTGTGATGAACAAGCCTAAATTCTTAGTCCTCTTGGCTATAGATATTGACCTATGACTATAACAACACATTTGCATTCTCAACCTGCAAACCTCTCTGCTGCTTCAGTGTCGTAAACACCGTTTGCTTTTGTCCCTCGACACATAACACCTTCATGTTTTCCACATTAGCAAACTGTCACTGTCACATTCGTCCACACCCTATTTGATGTAGACTGTATGAAATGGTTGATGTGTATCTGTATGTATGTGGGTGTTACATGGGTGGGGTGTAGGCACTGTGTGTGTGTTTTGGGTGGGAGGTGTTGGGTGGATTTGAGGGTAAAACGTTGGAAGGAGGTTTTAGACACTTTAAATAACATTCGCAGTGTTTCTGCAGTTCACCAGAGGTTACCACATTTACTTTGAGACTTTCTAAGACCTTTTTGAATATCACGAGAGAGTCAGAAACTGAGAAAAGAACATTCTTGACATGTAGTTTTCATATTTGTTTGTGCTTTTCAGGCGTATTTAACAATAATTATTAGTGATGGACGCAAATGAAAAATTAAAGGAGGGATCAATTGATAAAAAAGTTATTCGGTTAATGTACATTTTTGTTCAAATCTTGTACACGTAACAGCTTCACAGTTACTATTTCTGTCATACAAGTAAACGTATTAAACCCAATTTAAAATTAAATGTAAGACTTTTAAAGACCTTTAAGGCTTTCTGTTGAGGTAACTTTGTTCTGTGCTTTAAGACTTTTCGAGACGAGTAGATACCCAGTCTGCAAAATGTAGGAGTTATTATTTGTGTGCTTTGTTAAGGGTGGCCGATATATTTAATATACTCAATGTACTGCAGCTTGTTCTAAGTGGGAAATAGTAAATGACTATATGCAAAATATGAATTGTCACGTCTAAACATCAACATGTTGTTTATGAGGCTTATCACTAAGCCCTAAGTTGTGCAACATTCATCAGGGTTATACTGATCTTCCCATATGGTAGACATTTCTAGGTGTGTCTGAGCTACCCAGGTCTATGAGGATGGCGTGTTGCTGCGTGGTGAGCTGTTTCAGCAGCTCTTTGTATGGCGTGTGATTGGCAGGAGGTCGGGACGGGACCGTCTGCCTGAGCAGGTATTGCTCGGACAGAAACTTCCAAATCTCGCCTCGATGTTGCCTGGGGACACCTGTCAAAGGATAACAAGAGATTAAGGAGCTAAAGAGTGGGGTAGGGCAGAGAGGGATGACATGTCAGCATGCGTTTACAGTAGACCTATTTCTAACAGTAGTATGCAAATCTAAAGGACATCTGACGTCGGGTTGTGAGAATATGTCAAACTTCAAGGGGCTGGGGGGACTCAAAGGAGCCTCACCTTCCTGGAAACCTACCCTAGTAATTATTCTGAGAGTTAGACAATAGAAAATGTTTCTAAAAGGTGAGGAGACCTACTGTTCTACATTCTTTAACATACGCAAAATATTCTAAATGGAGTAGTTATTTGCATGCAAGGTAAGTCCTCTGAGCATAACATGCTGATACTAAAAAATGGAAAGAGCAGAAAGCCATGACAATGTCTAAAAAACATATTTTGATGTATATTGAAAAAGGGCCCAAGCAGATTATAAGGACGAAAATGAAAATGTCCTTTATACTGTACATCAAGCTTTGGTCAAAAAAACAAACATTTGATATACAGTATGTCTTCGATCCAAATGCGTACCTTGTGCAACAGCAGCATGTATGGTGTCTGAGTCAAATTTGACCTTTGCCCTCCCAGGAGTTCCTAGCATCTTCTCCCACACCAGCGTGACGTCCTTCAGGCACGGAGTGATTTCCTCGTAGTCCAGCTTCAGACGCTTGTTCTGCAGATCGCTCTCTGTGGCTACGAATATAAAAGCAAAGACAGAATACGTCAGTAAAGTAACCATCCCAGAATCCTTGGCGTTGGTCCTGTAGTGTGTGTGTGTTTGGAGCGGAGGTGCTGTGCATGTTGCTGAACAGATGCCAGTGTGTGTCTCTCTTCACATAGCACCAAACCCCATACATTTAATGTTATCTCTTCGGTTTAAGTTTTGCACTCATTGACTTTCATAAATAACTGACAGGCCCTCTTTGTTAAGGCAAACAAGCCTGTTATTACATGACATCCGTGAAAAGGAGACTTGGACTTTAAAGCTCAACTGAATAACCTCGTTCGCTAATATCAGAAGAAGAAATTACATTTCTTTTTTAAATAAATCCCTAACTTTTATGATGATATTAAACAAGCAGGCCAGGCCAAATACACATACACAGAGGCTCACCAATGCTTATTGATGATATTAATCAGAATTGAGTAAAGCACGATGTTTAAGGTTTCAGTTGATTATTCAAACTTGCAATTACTGTTATTTTACACTTTTGGTCTACAGACACCAGTTGCGAACACAACATGGAAATATATATATTTTGAAGTTGATGTAGCAAACGGTGGCCTGTCCACACATCCATATGCTACAGTGTAACATTATCAGTCATTTGGAGTCGTGTTCCTGGCCACCTGGTGAATGTAAGTCCAATATTAAACTTAACTCCACTAACTCCTGAGGGAAATATCTGGCTCTATCGCTGCTAAATATTCTCACAATGTGTTCACCAGAGGTTAACACGCCTGTATTTGTTAATCAGATCACATTCTAATTTGGGGGGTCTTACAATACCATGTTGTATATGACCCACAGAGAGCAAACTGAGCAATACCAAAGATACTTTGGACATTACTATTAAAAATCATCCTGCTCGGTTGTAATAACATATTCTTTTGCTTTGCTCAATACATTTCATGACCCTCAGGTTACCACGGGCTGTAAACTGAACAGAAAAACACAAACTGTGAATTCCGTTTCAACATGTTGACACCAGTGATCAAAGAAGGTGAGGGCACACCCAGCGCCCCTCGTCTGTTCCTTTCTTTTCTGACAACACCCTTCCTCTCTTTCCTCGCTTATATCTTAAACCATGGCCTTTCTTTTTCCCTTTTCGGCCTCCATTCACAGTAAATCTTTCTTCTTATTCAATCCCACATCGTTGTTGTCCGTGAACTATTTTCCCATTTCCTCCTCCCTCCTCTTATGGACTTCCCCTCCCTCCCTCCCCTCTCATGTGTGGTGTCCACCCAGTGACCAGCTGCACCTTGGTAGAGCCTGAGAAAAAGTGACATCATCATTACGGGACAGGAAAGAGACAGCAGTCCTTTCCCTGTTACATCCTGCGATGACACTTTTCAGGAAACAGAGGCAAACTAAGGTGTTTTCCAACATGTGGAATGCATGTATTTGCATCCAGGCGTGTCGACCCCTGTTATCAAGGGGTTTCTGTAAACCACCATTTCAATTCTTAGGATAAGATAATCTATTCCTGTCTGCTAAAAAATGCGGTGTGGAAATTGATGTCATGAAAGCAATGTTGTCGGTGTTTGAAACAATGGAGTTTCTGTATTCAAAAAGGGTCTATGTGCTGAATGCAATAATGTTTTGAAAACTACAAAAGATTTATTTTCAATTATGTGACTTCAAATATCATAAGATCAATAATATATATATATTTTTTTTTAATAAAGAAAACAACAATTAAAAACTATTTTAACTCACACAATTGACAGTACGTTGGCTTAGTGTGTATGGTTACTGTACACCAGTAACACTGACAATGTTATTTTGGAGACAAATAAATAAATAAATGTTTGAAGTTGTGATTTGATTTTAATCTATGAAGGTAGATAAGAAAATGGATTCTTACACAAAAAGACTATTTCCTCCAACCCTACTTGTATCAGCAACATTTTTGCAAAAAGTAGTTCACACTAAAATCCAGGCCAACGACTTGATACAAGACAAATCGAGAAAATCTAAAGCGATCTAAAACTTTAATGTGGTGTTGCATATCATTGCTTTAGAAATGAAAGAAGTAGCGGGAGTAACCTGGAAGGCGTAGTCTGGATAATAAAAGAAAGAAAACTTGGACGGAGCAGATATCTGACACGCCCAGAGCAAGAATAGAGGCTCCTGTCTGTCTTATCAGCTGATTGGCTGCAGCCCAGAGAGCGCTCAATTTCTCTAAATTCTCCTCCTGCTCTCCATTTCTCTCCCATTCTGTCGCCGGAACACTCCACCCAAGATAATACACACCACAAGATAGGATACCCCACCCTGAAGCTGACAAAGACAATGATGGAGGCGTGCACACTCACACACATACTTTCAGCAGTTTGAGAGATAAACAGAAATAACAGACAGGGAGTTGAGCCCCACCCAAACAAATAACAGATAGAAAGGTGGAGTACACCCTGCAAGAAGAATAAAACACAAATGATAGACGCTCAAGAAAAGCCGCCTCATGCTGCTAATGCGTGTGTTTGTGTTTAATGTTAGTTCAGCGAGTGTGTGTGTGTGTGTGTGAAGTTATTGCCCGGACTTGTTTTTCTTTCTTTCATCAATGTTAACTGACATTCCCTCCATCCACACCCTGTTATGAAGCAATGATTTCTGTGATCCGTGTGATCGATGAAGTGTGTGTGCGTGTGTGTGAACTAATGGTAGGTATACAGTACAGGTAGTTAGGGGGGTAGTGCACAGTGAGCATACTTGCCAACCCTCCCGATTTTCGTGGGAGACTCCCGATTTCATAGCCCTCTTTCTCCCGCATTTCTCCCGATTTCTGGGATTTCAAAATCAGATTTACACACGACTGTTTCCACTCGGACTTTATTACAGCTACACCATTGTTTGGTTTCCATGGTAGCGCGTCTCTTTAGTAGCGTGCGCAACTAGATAGTCACAGAAAAACAGAACAAGAATCGACAACTCGACCCTCTGCTCACTCCTTTCCTGGTCCAGCCCACACATATGCTCCATCAAGAGGATGGTGCTACAGGCCGCAAGGCAGTGCACTCAGAACTACAATAAGCATGTTAATCTAACAGCTCCGGCGATCCACTAGCACCCCCCCTCCACGCGGTGGTTTTGAAATGCTCCCTATTGAGGTCTCAAGGTTGGCAAGTATGACAGTGAGGTGTGTGCCAACTGGGTCAGGAAAGAGGTGGAGCACTTGGCAAACCCTTACGAACGCCTTCAAGTTACTGTAAAAACACACGCACACCTATAAATTATATAACCTTGTTAAATATGCGATGGGTCCTAACATTAAGAAACAACCAGCAGTGCACTTGACAACCCGATCTCTTTGAGTGCACATCTGGAGGGGCAAGTTGCCAAAGATGGATTAAAGAAACCAACTGGTAATGTAATTCAACATCATTAACTAATGAATCATTACTAGCTGCTGGTCTTGTCATCATGCAGACAGACAACAGATCAAATCCTACTTTGCAGAACCAGGCAGCAATAATACGTATTCTGACTCGATAACGAGGTAGTGGCTTAGATAAAGAATACATATGAAGGGACTTTGTTTTATGTGCATTTAAAAAATCTAGCTTCCAGGATTCCCTTCAAAAGCTTGGCAGATATCGAAGTATTTGATTCATTTTGACAGGAGACATTGGCATGTATCATTGGATTTATCACTTTTACAGAAACATTCTGCACTGTGATGTTGGTGAATATAAGATCAATAAGAATGATACGGCTAATAAGTGGATCTTATGTTCACTGTAAAGTGTTTATTTAAAGATTTGAGCACCGTTTTGTTTATGGACATGTTTATAAGAACAAGAAAAGGCTATGTAGGCGTGTGCATTTGTCTGTGTTTTGATCCACTTCCTCTCACCCTGCAGCTTCTGGTTCTCCCTCTCCATCCTCTGGAGCAGGATCTGCTGCAGGATGGCCTTCCTCCAGAGCTCCCTCAGGTCCTCTTTGCTCTTTTTTGTCCTCTCCTCCAGCACCAGCCTCATGGACAAGTCCCCATTTCCTCCAACTCCCTGTCCCATGCACACTCGACCCCCCTCTAGGCAGGATTCCCCCAGCTCTGAAAAACAAAGCAGAATATAATGTCAGGTCAGGTGTGATCACGCTGCATGACGTGTCCAATGCAACAGCAGGACACAAAAGATAACACAGAGATAACCTGCAGGGAAACAATTCTCCCCTAAACTCAATAGTAAGCATCCTCAAATATTTAAAAAAGAAAATGAAACTCAAAATATTAATCTGGGAAAATAAAGAAAGCTGCATTCTTGCAGGACAGTTTGTCCCTGCCTGCCTCAGTGTGACGTGAGACCTGCTACACCAGGTCTCACGTCTTTTTTAATATTTTATTAATGTATTATATGACTTGAATTAATTTTTCCTTCCTTGTAAGAAACAAAAGTCAGAGTTTGTTTCAAATACAGTATGTATTTGTGTTTGGATGTTGCAACTATACAGAGCTTTAGCAATACTGTATATAATTATGGTCATGCTAATAAAGCTATTGAATTGAAATTGAATTGAGAACACTAAAACCCATATAACAGTCCTATACTATCAAATCTAAGAAGTTCTAATTATAATATTTATAAGCAGGTGGTGTGAAACAGCAATGTGCTGGGAGATGGGACATTTCTAGCCTGAATTGACCTTTTTATCTGGGGGAGATTCAACATTCGACCCTTATCCCTCAGTCATTTCAATATGCAGCTATTCATCCGATGCTCATGCAAAAGAGAATAAGAAAGGCTAAACATAGATCTATTTGACACAGTTGGTTGAAACGCACTCAGTAAAAAAAACTAATGTTTGTGTGACTCCACCCCAAAGTACAGGGTGGATCCCAAGCCTCAAAATACCGTGTGTTGTTTTTGAGGAAGAACATAACAAGTACCCAGATAGCACTTCTCTTTCAGTTCACAGGAAGATCACGGTTCAGGTTGCTCATGCTCACACACCAAAGCCTGGCGTAGGCATGTCAATTTGATGCTTATCTTTCTTAAAAGGAGGAAAACTAACAATGTGCCAGAAAGGTTGTCTCTTCAAGCATCAGAAACAAAGACAACTCCTGTACTGACATCTACAATACACACACGATGACAATAGTGATCTTTGTGCCAGGTGAGGTTAACATTAATGCAGCCTTTGTGTCTGTGTCAGGGAGGAGTGCCGTCACTATACAAACATATGGCTCTTTGGTTTTAAGAGAAGGGGAAGAATAACCAGACATATGACAGACAGAGGCTTTCTTAAGAGATCTGACTATTTGTTAGACAAACACAGACTTCTACACTGTGTCAACAGCTACGTGTTTTATGTATGTATGCACACATATACTTATCCTGCTTATTTATACCCAGTACCTCAGTCCCTTACCTTACCCTTACACGCGCCACACACACCAACCCACCGTGGCGTGACGATACACACCCTGAGTAAACACTCCAATTTCACCAAAACCAAGAGTGCACACATACACAACATGCAAAGTGGGTCAACAAGGCTGGCGATTTCCTCTGGCGCTGCCTGTGTGTGGACTGTCAACATGACCTTCACCACACACACACACACACACACACACACACACACACACACACACACACACACACACACACACACACACACACACACACACACACACACACACACACACACACACACACACACACACACACACACACACACACACACACACACACACACACACACACACACACACACACACACACACACACACACACACACACACACACACACACACACACACACACACACACCACACACACACACACACACACACACACACACACACACACACACACACACACACACACACACACACACACACACACACACACACACACACACACACACACACACACACACACACACACACACACACACACACACACACACACCCACACACACACACACACACACACACACACACACACACACACACACACCCCTTCTGAGTTCATTGAGAATGTGGATAAAAGGTCACATAAGTGCCACATTCCTGGTGCACTTATTATATTAGACCCAATCACAGAATATTGAGCCGTGTGTACAGAAGTGATCAAATTACACCTTACAGTGTAATGTAATATATGCAAAATTGAAATAATACTATCTTTGTTAAAATAGGTGTTAATTAAACTGTATGGAGTTGTTTGTGGTTGGTGTGCGTCGAGTAGAGCATTTTAGACTTTGGCACCGCCAAGTGGTAGAATCACTCATTTGGGATTTAGCAATCCAGTGTCTGGATTTGAGTGATATTTGTTTGCATTTACTAATATTTTAGATTGTCTTAAAAAAATAGGAATAACATGTATATAAAAGAGGCATTAAAGTGTCTTCATAACTTTGGTATTGATTGCATAATTGCAACATTATAAATTGCTTCATTATCTAAATTCATTACTGAAAATGACTCCATTTATTTATTTTGCCATTACGCTCTAGGAGGTTTGTTTGACTGTGTTTGATACCAACCCAACTATTGCAAATGTCAACACTTATTTGGTTCACATGCAAAAACGATGATACATATAATTATCAGCACACGGGAACTGAAGACACGCAAGCACATGCATGATCAGATTCTTACACACGCAAGTTTGTATAGACATATACTGAAAACAAAAATCAAAAAAGGGAAGAGCGGTATCCAACCTCCAACCTCCACGCCTCTAGAATATTTGACAGGGCTGTAAATCTACATGCAGACACAGTCTGCTACTTACTGTATACTGGCCCAAGGCTTTAAGACTTCTACTGAAATTTATTTAATTTCAGACCAGCCAACAGTGTCATACATTAACCCTGAATAAGGAGATATGACTGATAACAGTCAGAGCAATGTGGGCTCTGAAAATGAAATCTTTCACAGCTCCAAAACAAGCACTTTATGCCACAGCAGCATTTGTACATGTCAATCAATCACAATCTGATAACAATAGAGAAATATGAGATGATTGAGAAAGCCTAGATTTAGCATAGAAACATATAAATATGTTTACAGCACTTCTAAAAGGCCACGGTTTGGTGGTTCAGTCATAGACTCGATCCTCAGCAGCTTTTCTGTAGGACATAACGTTTTGAAAACTAGAACTATGTTGTAAATGACAGCCATCCTAATCAAAATGCAAGATTCAAAGGTTTATTATCATAACATATACACAACTCCGGAGTTATTACGTTATGTATGAAAGACTTAGATCGTAGGTTCAGTGAGTATGCTGTATATATTTTAATACATTTTCCCACAGCACAGGAACATAAACCCTTTTTACTTCTGAGGACAGATTTCTCAGGATCACACCAATGATTTTTTTCAAGTCTCCTTTTTTTTTACATTTGTTAACAGTAATCTAGACTTGGCTTTCAAGAGGAAAGTAAATCAGGCTAAAACTGGTGATTAGGCTAGTACTGGAAATAAATAATAGTGTATTATGGATAACCTACAAATTCTAAATGTTCTAATTCTAAAAGTTTATCCAGGAGAAAAATACCTATCAGTTATTTATTTTCTTTCCCTTTCCTTTTCTAGTCACTTCCACCTGTGTTCAACACATCATTCTGCTTCACTCTTTCACTGAAGAACACCCCGTTCTTGTGACACGTAAATTGTAGTGGAGAGTTAGAGATAACTCAGTGTTGGCACTAGTTTTGTGTCTATCACTAGGTTCACCCAGGTGTATCGGCCAGAACACCACTTAAGGCCAAAGGTCCAGAATAGAGGAAATGAGGAGCTACGATGAGGTTTGACTTCTTTACTTATTTAGGCAGACATACAGATATTTGTCTGTGTGTGTGTGTGTGTGTGGTCTTTCACAATACGAAGCTTAAGACGGCATAACTTTCCTGCAACTACTGACGCACATTACCCTCTGATGTGCGACGTCACCCAAAACACGTGGGTTAGCCCCTCCCCACTATGAAGGCACAACTTAACAGGTATCAACTCTGTATAATAAGATAATATATATATATATATATCATCAATAACTATAACTTTGGTGCCTTTTCTACATAAATAATACGCTTCCTATGTTTTGGTGCGGACTGCGTTCACACCATGAACCGCTCCAGAGTTCGCAAGCAAGCGCTCCGAGACCACCTCTTTTAGCGGACCAGAGTCCGGTTGTTTAGTTCACTTCAGAGGTCTCGGACTGTGTTCACACCGACCCAAATGAACCGCACCAAGCGGCTAAACGCACCAGGGTTCGATTCAACCGGACTATACAAGGCTGGTGTGAATGCGCAGAGTGGAACCAAGTGGAAATACTTTGTCACTGCACCACTGTCTACACATCAGGACCTTGTATGGCTGTATTTATAATACACAGGTCACAAGGCACATGTGAGGTGTCTTGCTCATGCTCAGATTTTGGTAGGAGGTTAAGTAGCATGTACAATATGGAGCACATGTGTGTTCTTGATCTGTTTTTCCTTAGAAGACATCTTGAAGTTTACAATTGGAGCATGCAAAGAGGTCCGCCCATGAAGGGCAGCTCATTGTGGAATAGCCTCCCAACTGAGTTACGGGATTGTTCCACTTTGAACAGTTTTAAAGGCCAACTCAAAGAATGGTTGAGAAACAAACAAACGTGCAATCACCGCTAAATGCACTTTAACACAGGGGTATCTCCTCTTGCACTTAATATGTCGTAGCTGCTACATTGTACTGCCATGTGGTAAATACTTGTGTATGCTGCTCTTGCTCTTTCTGCATATCATGTATTTATTTTTGCTATGTATATAAATGTCATGTTCTTAAATGTTGTATGTGAGGGACTACGGATGGAAAGTAGCTAAAAGCTCAAATCCGGCATATTTACAGTTTGAAGCATTATTTGTTAAAGTGTTCATCAATGTGCATTGTCCCTGTTCAAATAAAAGATGAAATGAAAGCTCTTTGGTGCACACAGACTTGCTTACACTCACCAAATGCATGAAGCAGGCATTTTGTTAGTTTGGTGACAAAATCTGACTCTTTGGTGCCAAAGAAAAGTGTAAAAAAGTCTCTCCATAAAGGTGTATTTAAACGATATTCACAATGGCCTTCTTGGGCAAATTGTGCAGTTATTTGCGGGTACAAAGTCACCAGTTTTAATCCAAGGAAATATTCTTATAGTAAGGATTGATCTTTTCTTTATGACTTACCAAGTAACAAAATAACTGTTCAATACTGCAGTGAACCTCCCTTTGAAAAGAACAGTAACAGCACATAGGCCATGTGACTCTCAACTCTCTATAGGACTGATAAGTAATGACAGTATAGTACTTCAAAGGGAACATTAAAATCTATCTTTGAGCGTGTCCACTCTCACCGTTTGATTCTGTGTTTTTCTGAGGTGTCGCGACCCGGAGGAAGATCTGCTGCCTCCAGGAGTGCCGATGGCCTCGCTGAGGACTTTCCCACATCCCACATGCTTCATTAGGTATAGACAAAGCTGCTACATCTCTGAAACACAAGCAAGCACACACACGAATAGTTACCCAATATGGCCTGGTAAACATTCAGTAGGGCGTAGTTTAAACAATATGCTGCATACACATATATATATACTGCATGTTTAAAATAGAGACATCAAATCAGTTTAAGTGACCCATGAATCAAAGAAGCACAGATTACTGGACACACTTATATGGACATCACTGTTAGCTGTACATGTGTGTGTACCTGCTCTTTGGCTCAGGAAAATCGTTCTCTTGGAGAGGGGCCAGAAATGGAAATTTCAGAAAATTAGGGACAGAGGAAGAGGAGCGGAGACGAGCACGCAGACCACCCAGAGGACTGAGATGGAGGGGAATAAAGGAGGAAGAAATGGATGAAAAGAGAAACCTGTTCACACAGAAGACACTTGGCTGTCAGACAATGAAGGACATGTTTAATCTTCCTCTGTGTGAACAGGGTCTCACATAATAACATGGAAAAAAGGTCAATATAAGGATTGAACAATCAATAAGTGTTGAACAGAAAACCAGTTCAGTGCAGCTCACCGTCTTGTATTGAGACGAGCTCCAGCAGAAGGTGAGGGAGGATGATGAGGAAGGAGAGGAGAGTGAGATGAAGGGCAGGGAGGAACAGGAGGAAGGGTGGAGTCCGCTGGGACATGTCTGAGAAGCAGTGCAGCAACAGAACCAGAAAGCAAAGATACTGAAAAAGGCTGAAAACTGACAAAAGGCTGAAGACAGAAAGCAGGACATTTAAAGGAAATGCACTAAAAGCAGAGCTGGGGGAGACAGTTTGTTTGTGTAGATGAAGATCACATCACAAACTCCAGTGTAATATGATTAATAATGCTTATTCCTGTTTTAAACTGCAACTAAAACTAAATAAATGTAATAATCTGTATTTATTTGACTATTCTACCTTAAAATAGGACCCCACATATTTAGCTTTATACATATTGTTTTCACATCTGCAGTAGTGCCTCCAAACAGCTGTAAACAGAGTTCGATGTGTTATATTAGTATAGTTTCCCTTCAACTGTGAACACTCCTACATTACATAACCACACTTTGTGACTTTTGAACCTTTGTTAACCGAGGTTCATTTTAAGTCATTTGTTTTTATTGTAGGCCAAAAGACAAAAAAGAGAGAAGAAGCAGAGTTTGGTCCAAGAGCAGTACAAATATCAAAGCTTTTGAGAAGTGATTCCACAGTTTTCTGACAGGAACTGATCTCTATTGTGCAATAAAGCCGGCTGTATACTCCAATATTAAGTTATATTGATAAGAGATTATAAGAGATGTTCACTACTTGTTTCCCTTTGCTGTCATAGAGGAAACCAAGGTATGACACGCTCTACTGAACATGCGTCAACCACCCGTGAGACTGCCGTCACAGGCTTGTTCCTGATTGTCTCCATTAATACAGAGGGGTAAACTATGTTCAGGAGGATACAAGTTGTTAATACCACAAAGCCTGTGAAGACATGCAAGATATTGCAACTGCAACCAATCCCCTCCCATTTACTTAAATCCTAACTTAATATCTATAAGCAGTGAGACACACTTCTTGTGTACTGCACAGGATTAACATGTGAGAGCATGTTGTTTTATGTGACACTGGAAATGACGTGGAAATACTTGGGTCCAACACTGTATTTCACCTGTACGAAAACTCACACACAAACAGAAACCAAACACTCTTCTTACTTGCTCTGGTGTGGAGTGTCGGTGCTGACGGAGTAGTGTCGTACGAGCTTGGGCTTGGTAGCAGCGGTGGGGTTCTGTGGTGAGTTAGTTTGTGTGAACACTGGTGAGTACTCTGCTGATGAAGGGGTGGGGGGGTGGCTGAAGGTGCTGGCCCGTCGGCGGAAGCCCTGAGGCTGAGCTTCACCAGGTAGAGAGGAGGAGGAGGGCGACAGGGTGGGAGAGGAGTCCAGGAGGTTCAGGTCTCCTGTTGAGTTGTGGCACCTGAAGGGGATGAGGTCAGATGTGAGGAGAAATATACAGTATCATATCCACTAACAAGTGTGCAGTGCTTTCTCATTTAAAGAAAGTCCAGGCAAGTTTGCAAATCATTTGAGCAGCTTACTTCTGTTCTCAGAATTGTGCTATAGGGGGATTTGTGCGTTGGGTGTTGTTTAACGCTTATTTGTGGGGTTAGGCGGTGTGAATTGGCTCTGATCATGTGTTGAGTGGGTGAGCTTATTGAAAAACCCTGACCCACACATCAATACATTTATAAGCTTTGAGCTTGAATTTAGTTCGGCACAATCCACTGTTTGTTCAAAAAACAAAAGTGTTTTGTTTGGCATAAAACTGCAGGCAAATCTCTTTGTGTCAGTAACAACGTCTTGTCCTGAAATCGTATGCCGATAGACAGGTGCATGCTGGTCCACTCTGAGTATGTTGTAATTAGTTTACTATAATATAATTAGGTTAAAATAATTTAACAGGCTGCAAATAGCTTTTTCTTTATTTATAATTCATTTACCAGGCAGAGGGTACTCAGTGCACCATGGCTGATTCAGTTAATGTATGTACTTTGTGCAGTTCTTTTTTTTGTTGGATTAATTATCAATCTATTCTCGAGACTTGTCTTTCCCTAAAGACACTTAGATTGTCTATAAATCCCTACTTTAGACTCTGCGACATATAAACACCTATAATCATGAATTGCTGACAAGTAGAACTGCTTTGATCTTAAAATCACTGACAGGTCTTGTCCTTAAACATAAACCAGTTTACTTGAGTGGGCTGGTGGGTCTCAGCTGGGAGGAAGCAGGTAAGGGGTCATCTAGACACGCCTGGTCCTGGCTGCTGTTCACTGTGCAGATGGAGGAGCCGCTGTCACTTTCTAAACTGCTGTCTCTCTGAGCTCTGGCCTTGCTGCTCCCCTGAAACACACACACACACACACACACACGCCAAGGTTACACAGTGTCCAGCTTTAAATGTAACCAAAGATGACAACAAATGGCAAGACTTCAAGGACATTTATCAAGTTATTCCCCATTTCTATGTTCAAAATTAACTCACTGCTACATAGTTTGGGGTTCTCCCTCTGATAAGCATGAACAATTTGTAATTTTCTGTATTATTAGTATATTATATACTATCCTATGTGTATGTACAGTATGTCTATGCTCCTGTAGTATTTTGGACTTTTTTTAAGAACATTTTTATAATCCACAATATTTTATATTGTTTATATTTGATATACTATTTCTAATTTTCATTTAATTTGTAATTGTTGATTCTCTATTTCACTTTTTAAGTATTTGTATTTTAATGTTGAACACACTGCTTCTGTAAGAAAATAATTTCTCAAATTGGGATCAATAAAGTATATCTATCTAGATATCTATCAAAAATGTGAAGACTAGGAATTATAAAATTGAGCTAACATCACAAAGAAGCAAACATGATAGAAAAAAGAGAATAGTTATTAGCATTATTGAATAAAAACCAAGGGAGAAAGAGCATTGATACCTTCCAGATGCCCTCCAGAGACTCGGTGAGAGAGCGCTTGGCTCGGCTCTTGAACTGTTCAAGTCTCTGCCGACTGCTGCTCTGCTGCGCCTCCACTGGGGCGGGAGCTGCCTCCTCACTGACCTGCACACAGAGAGCAAGACACTTAGGAAGTTGGTAAGTGAGAGAGAGAGAGAGAGAGAGAGAGAGAGAGAGAAAAAGAGTCCTCTCAAGTATAGTTATCTTTTCTTGTTGAACTACTCAGTCATAGGACTGATGACCCTTTAGAGCGGGGTCGTCAAACTCATGGCCCACGACTTCATTTGATGTGGCCCTCAAGAGCTTGCAAAGAATATAATACGTTTATTATACAGTTACATGCCGCTTTACAGAAGTACGTTGTCCATAAACTACATGTCCCACAATGCATCTCATTTTGTGCTGTGCACACTGAAGAGACTTGCAATTATTTGCCCTAGACTTCTACTTTCAGACGTAGTTAATTATGAAGTTACCCTATCAATAATAATCCAATGCAGAGGCAATAATATAATACATTATTTTAAATATATATTTTTATAGTCTTAAAGTTGCAGCTATAATGCTAATGTAGCCCGCGATGAAATTGAGTTTGACACCCCTGCTTTAGAGGAAATGTAGAAGTTAACTGGAATAAAGGAAATAAAAGAAAAAGAGAAAGAACGAGGTAGAGTAATGTTTGTGTGTGAAAATAAATGTAAATAAAGTTACCCGGTGCTGATGGCTCTTCTGCTTCTCCTCATAAAGATTCCTCAAAGAGGCCATCACCAACTCGTTTTCTTCCTGATCACTTTTAGGACGAGCCCTCTGAAACACAGACAATCATTTTTAAATGATATTCTTTTGTTCAACCCCAAAAGAAACGCAGTGATTTTCTGAGCTGATCTATTGATAGTTTAGCACTGTTTGAGTGTTGCAGTTCAGCTACATCACCAGCAGGTGTCAGCAGAGCAATACAGGAATATTTGAGTGCATTCACCTCCCAAGACTTATCTTTTACTGTATCCCTTGAAACAATGATGGATACAAAAGATAATTAGGCTCAAAGGTCCATTACCAACAGTAATATTAATGTGATTTGACCACAACACATCCCTACTTTATCGTGGGATAGACATTGATGTGTTGAGAAAGCCATGAAGAGCAAAACAGACCAGAAATATAGAGGGGTGAGATGGCGAAAATAAATAAGTTACATGTAAAGATGAATCAGTGCACCATTATATATTCCACATGACAGACAACTTCTGATGGAAATTGTAGACTGACTTTTTTTACACAGAGCAGACACGTTACCATGGTGTTTTCAAAGACTGATGCTTGCTCCTCATTGTCTAGAGTGGCGAGGTGTCTCTGAAGCTCCAGCTTGGTTTTAGACGGGGAAAGACCTGAAAAATATTGTGAAGACAAAATAAAAAAACACACTTTTTTCTACCTAGTAAGTGCGTATTTATAAAAGTATGTAGGGCACTACGGGTCAGTGGTGTGGCCTTCTCATATTGTATACCTCTTAGTTTATTGGTGAGCAATATATGACCTTACACCCAATGTGATGCTGTACTACTCTATATGGATATAAATATGCATACGTTTGTACACATTAAGAATTGAAGGCCTTATTATAAATATGTGCATACAGACATAGCATATTCACTTTTCCTTCATTTTAAACATTCATCAAATTCAGATGTCAACTTTCAACTGTGTCAACTCGCAGAACACATTTAATACAAATATAAAATATTTATGAAATCCACTGCTAGGTTCAGCCATTTGCCACTACATTTCAATTATTTAACGAAGGTAAATGTGATGGTGGAACCGAAAGTCTCTTTTATTTTACTACAGGCATATTAAAAGGTGTATACAAATGTATAAACTTGACCTATCAACATTACTCCAATCAACTATGAGTTCAAAATGCTTCAGTTTTCTACCTTCTATCCTCTCACACAGTCGGTGGAGCTGCTGCATGGGACAGCTGTCGCACTGCTGACTCTGGGTCTTTGCATTCTGCTGCAGGGCTGCCACAGAGAACGCCTGCTTCAAAGTCAGCATGATCTCGTCCACCTACAAGAGCAAAACACAGTCTTCTTTATGCTTTTTATTTATCCACCTTGAAAAAAAAAGCCATTCAATGCCTTTATCAGTTGCTTCTCCCAGTATTTGTACACATAGGCTGCTTTTGAGAATTGTATTCCTCTATGAAAAAAATATTTTAACACATTCACCCTATTAGGACTAGAGGATTTATTTTACGTTTTTATATTTAATATATTTATTTCCATTCTGTGCCTAAAACAGCCCTGTCCTACTGAAATGTTATGTACGTTTCAATATATGGGGGAAATCTACATCTGTGCAGAAACATCTTATGCAGTACAAACCTGGCGGAAGTAACAGAAGTAAACAGGATATTCAAATGTTCCCACAGGTCATTCAGTTTACTCTGGCAGCAGTTATTTACTGACCCAGTGACTCATTGTTTAGAATAAGAATAGGTATCTATCTAGTATAAGCTAATCACAATGCAGCATTAGTTGACTTTTATACAATAGACTGCATCCGTCGAATGACAAAGGCCTTTTATCAAACCGATGTATTTGTCCATTTGGCAGACCATGACTCAGTGGAGCACAGAGGCACTGAGTCATGGGACTGAAGAGTTAAAGCAGAATTTGATGTTGATTGACATTAAACAATTTCTGGTTAAAAATATCAACTTAAAGGTGGGGTAGGTAAGTTTGAGAAACCGGCTCGAGATACACCTTGTGTTATATTCCATGGAATGCTCTTAACATCCCGATAGCAATGAATATCTTAAGTGCTTTGACAAAAAATACATAAAGAAATTTCATCTGTGGAAGCCGTAGTACTGTAGTTCCATCTGTGCACAAACTTATCTCGTGTCCTCATTGGTCATGTGCGCGTTCGTGTGTGTTGGAGGAGGGGCTCTGTAAGGAAGTGGCGGATTTTTTCCGGCTGTGTATTTTCAAATTCTAGCGCACTCGAGCGGGGTTCTCCAAAATTACCTACCCCACCTTTAATGCAGCTTCATGCCCAAATTCAGAGGTGACTTACTGTTGGTGATGTTAAATTAAAATGTACCCCACAATCTTTCTGCAGAAAATGTATAAAAAAGGGCAAATACTCGTGCAACAACATTAACATAAACCTTTCTGTTGGTCGCTTGTTAGCAGACCCTTCACGCGATGGCAGAGCGAACAGGTACAGGCAGGGCCCATAATGATAGCCCTATAGTTTAAATCTACTACCCACACATGAACATATGGAAATGGCTTACTAATTAAAAAAATTAATGTATTTATAAATGTATTTAGGAACCTATCCATGTGATTTTTAGTGGGGGTCGACCTCAAATCCCCTAGGGGGGTCCAGGGGCATGCCCCCCCCCCCCCCCCGGTATGATTTTATTTTGGAGTTAAAGCATCAATCTGGTGCATTTTGAGGGGAAAATAAAAGAGACTAGATCTATGGAAACACCTATATTAAACAGAACTGTATACATTTCAATAATCATATAATCATGGTCATAACCAATAACATACCATTTCCAATATGAAAAAAACACTGAAACTTGTTTATTAATTTATTTTTGGTTCATTTATAGTTGTAAGTATGTCTGTGCTCCTGAATCAGCCTCTCCTGTCTCCCTCCTCTCCCCCTTGCTCCTCTTTGAGGCAGCAGCAAAGACTAGTTTTCTCTCAACAAGTTTTAAAAGTGTATCTTTTTTCACCTAGTTAACTTTTTATTTATTCATGCATATTTTACAAATCACATTACATTTCATTTAGCTGACGCTTTTAAATGGAAATATGTGTTTACATAAATGGTGACCACACCGTTTGAGACCCACTGAGAACTTAGACTAAATTAACTATCTAAACACTCAGAGAGTCCTTTACCTCACCTGAGCTGAGGTTATCCCGAGCTTGAATGACACACAGAGACCAATCAAGGGCTTTGATTTATGATCTGTATGACAGTGGCCATGTCGGCAGGCCACATCATGTGGACAGCCAGTCACCCTGAGGCAGGCCACTTAACAGGCCAGAAGGAGGCGAGATCAGAGCAAGGGAGCGAGGGATCATTGTCCACAAGTTAATTGATCGCAGATGGCGTCGTGGTCACGGACGAATACAAAAATAAATAAAATTATAAAAAACAAAAAAAAACTTAATGGGTCGCGAAATATACTTGGGCGGCCGTTAATATACCTGGGCGGCCCGCCCAAGTATAGTCCATGTGTGGAAACCCTGATATCTCATTATTTTCTAGTTCTACAATGCTCTCGCTACATTATCTGTCTCTCACCAGTGTTTCGTCGGTGCACTGGAAGATGTAGCACACAAAGTGGCAGCTCCCTCCTTCCACTGTCTCCCTGCAAATGAAGCCAAAGTGATCCACGTGACGAATACCCTGGAAAGTAAAGATCAGCGGATTCAGGATAGGTTTAAAAACATAAAGACAAAATAATGCAAATGGTAATGTTGTAAAATGCAGTCATTCACACCTGTGAGCAGAAGGAGATCTCTTTGAAACTCTTTTCTATGGCAACTTTCTTGGTGTCCGGACTAACCAAGAAGATCTGAGACCTGCCCACCTGAAACAAAGACACACAATATAGTTATTGTCTTAAATGGAAGTGTCTGCGGTCTATAGAGTGTGCTTTTGTGTGCTTTTGTGTGCTTTTGTGTGCTTTTGTGTGTGTGTGGTGTGGTTTGTGGTGAGGTTTTTGACAGCAATAATGAGCAACACAGGTTTAAATAGATACGAAACCAATCCAATTTTCAAACTTTTACGACATTTGCCTTTCTAAATAAGGTTTTATAGAAAGGGGAGCCTACAAATAATACCTTTAGATATTTTCTTAATAACTGGATTTGTCAAATGAGGCAGTATCATTTCTTTTTTTTTATCGAAAAATGTAAAAAACTATTTTAGAACGGTTCCGCTTTCGGGGATTTTCCCACGTATGCGATCATTAGGATATGAGTCACTATTACTCCTAAACCTAGGACTCATATGTTTGTAATAAACAAGGGATTTCATGTTCGTTAAATCCCATGTCCTCACATTCCACTAACACGGCTATTCTTTCTGTGAACATGTGGCCTATCACTGTTATTCTGATCCCAATATGAATCACAAAATGAGACTCTTTCTAGAGGAGATGGAAGATTACATCTATGTCTCTTAAATGTAGGTGATGATGTCACCAGGATGAGGTTATTCTGTTCACTCTCCCCTGTCAGCAGCAGGATGTATCATCATCAGTGTCAATAACATGTGTGTATCTGCTGAGGGGACAGCTACAGGCCCTGGTGGTTCCTGTGCCACTGGTCACCATTTCCTGTCTGGAGGACAAACAGGAAAAAGGGTTGGCAGCAGGTCACAACCCGTTAAGTAGAGGAGCATGACTGAGATCGTTTTGAGCATCAGTCAGCATTTATTTGACTATTTTGCTCTCACCCTCTCTGCTTTATGAACAACTGAGTATGAGGACTTTATTTATTCTAAAAGTGCACTTCACAGCACTATAAAAAAGAATTGTGTGGGAGCTGGAAGGACTCAAATGTATTTCCGATTTTTTATTAGAAAAACCTATGTAAGCCAACCTTATAGTAATGTATGCATCCTCTGTTCATCCTGAAACCATCCAAAGCTATGCTAAATTACTGCAGCCCCATCCAATTATGTTTTTTTCTTCTGTTAGTCACACACAGTCAGCACCAAATATGTGTTATCTTACCCACTGATGACAATGTGCAGGAATTAGTCATTTTCTTTTTCATGATTATATACATTATTTTTTGTAGGTCAATCTTTACCGTCATCCTTCTGCAACAAAAATGGAGGTCCTTAGCAATAATGTTGAGTGAATAAGTCGCAGACTATCGAGACATGTGTTTCACAACAAGACATTGTCTTCTGTAATACACAATGTTTTTGGCTTTAGTGACTAGCGCACAACCATATTTGGGTGTGTGTGTGTTTGTGTGTGTGTGTGTGTGTCTGTGTCTGTGTCCATTCATGAGTATTACCGTAAACAGCATGGTCCTGTTCTCCTGCAGGCTAAGACACTGTACTCCAGCAGAGTGTGTGTGTGTGTCAGAGGTGTTGGTGTGAGAGATCTCAGGTGAGAGTCCGTTCTCATCCAGGGCCTGCAGGCAGGGGAAGCTGGGGTCTCTTTTGAACAGCATAGGACGCTTCCCTGCGGTGGGGCTCCCTGCAGCTCCATTGTCAACATCGCTACTCCCAAGTCCATTGGACTGAAAGGATAGTGCCTTCCTCAGCCCACCCAATGCCCCACTGTTTCCTCCTTTATCCTCCTCCCTCCCTGAGCCTTGCAACTGGCTGAACTTCTCGATGCACTCATCTATCAGGGCGGGGGGGGCTTTCTTGTGAGCAACAGTAACACGGCCGCAAAACAGCACCTCAAACTTCTTGGAGAAGGCTGTCGGAGACAAAGCAGCAGAGGTTGCCACGGAGGTTGTCGTTGTGGAGACTGAAGAAAAACTAGTTTCAGAGGAATCACTGCCTCCAGAGGAAGATTTGTTGGAGATGGGAGCGATGTCATCGCCACGGGCCGAGCTCTTGCCAGCCTGCCTCAGCGTACTGATGATCTCAGGAACCTGCGAGGAGAGCAGGCAGAACTTGTAATTACAATAATAAAACACTTAATCACATGACAGTTGAATTTCATCATATCCATTGAGCATACACTCTACTGGAAGTCTGCTGTAGAGCACAACAATGAAGCTTCAGCAAAGGTGAAACTACACGTGATGCGGGTCCCGATCCGTCTTCATTCCTGAACTAAGACAATGTCTCCAAACTCGTCCATGCAGCTAGGCTCTGTGCCGTTAACATGACAGACTGTTCTGTTGCAATTTCTTACGTGTGTAACCTACTGTATGTGTTTCTTCTATTTGACTCTCTACATTTGAAAGCTTTTAAAAAGACTTGAAAGTTGCTTTATCAATGATTCCAAAATTTTTTTTGTTATTTGTGCAACTTATATTAAGAAGAACGTTGCTTTTTCTACTATAAAAACAATACCAATGCACAGATTTTGACCCAGTAAAGTATTTGTGGTTGTTTTTGTGTATGCATCTGTTGATGTATTTCTTTCAAAAAATAGGTTTACGTCCTTCTTATAACAGGTGTAGCAAATTTGAGTTTCACAACAAACATCTGGTCTTCGTGCATTAATGTATACTACATCTCTAATTCTACTACGATGTTTATATCAAATAAACCCCCAACTACCTAAACGTACACACTGTATATCTTCAAGATGAAGTTTCTGCAAGCTAATTGAAAACACAATATCTACTGATGGACAGTTCAAAGTGCCATTAGCCATTGCCAGTATAACGTCTCTTCAGCACTGATGGCTGCCCAGCGGCAATAGTAAGTAAACACTGAATATACAGTAAAGACACCAGCTTTTAGTTGTTATCAATGTAGATACCACACCTCACTATGAGCTAAGCTGTCACATGCTGTAATGTCTTATGGTTGACATAGTGAAGCCCTTGTGACTTCCTGTGTTGAAAGGAAGCCTTAATATTGACCTTTAGTCTAAAAGCAGGCTTTGTATTCACTTTATTTGAATTCCTTCTTTCTTCCTGACTACCCCTTTCATTTTTTCCTCTTCACTCTCTATCAATATACTTTTTTCTCTTTCTATAAAACTATTTACAACTGAATTTTACAAGCATCTCGATGTGTTTTTATTGTGTATGTTCTAGATGTTCTGCGTAAAAGCTAAATATTCTCAGCGCCACTATTTGTGTTTAAGACACACACACACACACACACACACACACACCACACACACACACACACACACACACACACACACACACACACACACACACACACACACACACACACACACACACACACACACACACACACACACACACACACACACACACACACACACACCACACACACACACACACACACACACACACACACCCACACACACACACCACACACACACACACACACACACACACACACACACACACACACACACACACACACACACACACACACACACACACACACACACACACACACACACACACACACACACACACACACACACACACACACACACACACACACACACACACACACACACTTGTGAAACAGATATTTAACTTAACACTTAGACAAAAGCATGTAGACACACTGATTGTTCCATCTTGCATGAACTACATTTGAATGTTTGAATGTTGGGGGAAACCAGAACACTTTTTGGGGGGCTTAGTTCATCATCAGGGGTTTAGTTAGCCTTTTATCTAGGGATGCTTGTGAGGAACAAGCAGTAGGACACAAGCAGCACGGTTGGTTCACCGCGGATAGTTTCATGTTATGTTCACTCGGCAGCTGAACATGTATTTGAATATCAACTCTCAAACAATTGCAGTTGCATGGCAGCAGAGAGAAGCACAGCGCTGCCTCTCTGTCCCTCCGAACCCTGTGTCTCTCTCTGGCTGATGTCCCAAAAGGATACAGCAGTCAGGATGTGAGCATGACGAGCAATTATACACACTCACTGCTACCCAGACACTTTGTCCAGGAAACTGTAGTACAGAGAGAGATTATGTGTTATAGTGATTTATATGACTTGGCTGTGAATTTTGTTTTAACAATCTATCTAAACACAAATGTTCATACTCTTCAACAAGCCGGTTTGGTAAAAAAACTAAAACAGGCAGAATTGGAAACAGAGCAGAGCAGCAGAAAAGGCTTTGTTGCTTTTATCTGACTTCCTGGTTGTTATAAATGTTCAGATTATTATTTCTGTATCCAACAGTTACAAAACAATTGCTCTGTAATAGAAGGAACATGTACTTGCTACAATATATCATTTCTTTAGTTTGTAGAAGTGTTTTTTGTACATTTTTAACTTAGCAGTACTTCTTGTCCTGCTCATTCAAGTATTTGTTATTTTTGTATCTAGCAGTTACAAAATAATGATTCTGTAAGAGCAGGAACATTCACTCGCTAGAATACATATTATTTGTAGTAAGAAGTGCTTCTTTATACATTTGCAAAATCGAATGTAACAGTACTTCTCGTCTTGGTAATTCAAATATTTTGCCACAAGATTAATATTCTTCAATTGTTGGGATGCAGATATGTTTCTACTCATTAACCCCAGCTGGTCTGCAAATAAGCGGACATTGAGGGGTTGAATAAGGACAGCCTTGAACAAATAAATGAAAACTCGGGGCTCTCACACACAAAAACCCTCTTTCTGTAACCAGTCTTTCCGTGACTAACACCATGAGCATTAAAGCAGCCAGACACATTGCTTTTGCCAGTTGTAAAAATAGACAAGTAATGGAAGACGAATGTTTAAGAAAAATTAAAAAAATTAAAAAAGAGGCTAGCCAAGGTTAGATAAACAGGCTAGGGGCAACCAGGTCAGTACTTCACCAAAAATATATATAACATTTTAGTATCAAGACTGTAGACTTGAAAGGTGGTCATTCTGCTTCTTATATCCAGTCAGTTAAAACAAACTCAAATGCATGTCTAAATAGTGACACGCATAGCCTTTTGAGGCAATAAACCAATTCTCATCTATCTGAATATACTTTGTGTGTTCCAAACAGCCATCGTCTCACAGAGATATAAAATACAAGTCTTTATTTGTTAAGCACTTAAAAGCTGTGGCCGTTTTGAGGACACGTGTGAGCCATTCCAAGCTGTTTCAATATTGGTTTGATAAAAACACTTTTCAGTCAGATGCATCCCACTGTGATCACAGAACAGGGTGTGAGCAATGGATATTATAACTGATGAAAATAGGTAAAAGTGGCTAAAAAAAAGTGACACCTGAAACATTTCTTATAAGCTGTCACTGATCGCTGTCAACCAAAATAAAATATCCGCAACAAAAACCAGCAAACGTGTGTTGCCGGTAACTCAACTGATAAAGCAGATAACACGGGTTTCAATCAGACCCGCAGCTCTTTGGTTTGGTTTGTAAATACTCAAGTAGTCAATCTGGTCTGTGTGCTAGATAACCTTAAGATCATTGTCATGTGGAAGAGCTACTGTAGACTGTTTAGTTCCTTTCATCATGTTGATCTGAGTACAGCAGGAACACTCTGCTCTCATCACAACTGATTACATGCAGACTTTCATCTTTAAGAAATAATCTGAGTGACTATTATTATTCCTGCAACAAACAAAAAAAGCAAGTCGAACATAATATCACAGCTAACACGTTTTTTTAAAACTTAAATATATAAATATAGCTCAGGGGAAGTTGTAGTGGGAAGTTTGAACTCATGTTGCGATTGTGTGCATATTGAGTTCATTATGCTAAATAATGCAGAAATGTCAGGACAATGAAAAAAACAACAACCTAAACAGTTCTGGGTAATCTTGTTATTTTTAGTTGGACTTCCTTTTATTTATTTAACTCAAAAATAAACAACGGACTAACTAGATCAAGCTACAGAACTATATCATCAACAGACTATAACCTTTGTCTGCTCTCCTGTTGTGAGCCTGGTTTGTTTCACCTCACTGGCAGTGAAGCAGACAAAGGAACAACAAGGAGGAAGTAGAGGAGCGAGGCCGAAGCAGTGGCTGAGTCACATCAGTGATGTCATGAACCAGAGATGCCTGAGCAGCTCCTAAAACTGCTGTCTCACAGACTGACACTCACACAGTCCTGTTGGGTCTTGTCTCGGCATGAGATGTGCACACTCCCGTTTTTTTTTTTTATCAAAACAATTCTGGCCTCATTTTGTTCACAACGGCTGTGAATAACTGCGTCAGAGAAATGGCTCTAGTGTCAAGAATGGGCACTCTTTTTCAAGAAATATCCAAACAGCCGTATATTGGTAAGACTTGAGCAAGTGCATTAACTCAGGTATTGAATTTGCGTACAATTTTGAATTATTACACACACTACAATTCTGAGGATAATATGATACTCTTACTCCATTCAGCTGAAATGATCATGAAAGTCATTCCACTGTATATGACCTAGTAGAAATTAACTCCACCACAAGCAGACCCAACATGGATACACTGCAGTAATGTATTGGTTATAATAACTCACACAGGTGCTCTCAGTTAACTATTTGGACCAATGCTCAGGCTGGACACAATTATGCTTATTTTGTGGGGTGGCAAATCCCAACGAATCAATAAACCTTTTTCACAGAGCAGGAGAAACACAGGTGTGTTATTGTTTTTGACACTTTTGAAGCCAGTGAAGCAGAACTATAAAAAGGTCAATATTTGGGTTATTTAAGGCCCTGTTCAGACAGAGAAACACAAGGCACCCTAAGGACAATAATGGCATTGTTAGAGGGAGAGGGAAAGAGAGTAATCAGCTGTGACCTACAATGAAAAACTAGGCAGGAATGCAGTTTTGTTCCTTGACCCATTTTCAATCCTTGCTTACATGTTTTCTTTTCACAGATGATTTGCACCGTATTTACTTTAACTTCAATGTTCATGTTTAATTCTCTGCGACAAAAAAAGCGCAGGGTGTATCTCAACATTTGGTGGACCCTGTGATATTTCCATTGGAATACATAGAGTGCAAAAACCTTTTCTCAAGCATTGGGGCCTACATCTCCCTACCATATTTGTTTATCAATTATGTGAGTAGGAACGTAGAGGAGGTGCATGTTGAATGACATCTTGTTTGAAGAAAAACATTTTATTATACTTATACGGTAAACATTTGGTCTATTTCTTTTTTTAAATAAGCCTGTAGTTAGTTTCTCCCACACCTTTACATGTTATGTTTCCTCTCTTCAACCTTTCATTTTTATAAAAATAAAGGCTCTCTCACTTGGACTAAGTGAAATAAAACTGAGCCAATGTTAATGTTATTAGTATTAGGAGTGCTTTTCCTACAATGATAAGTCAAAATGTGTTATGTGAAAACAGCTTACCATCCTGGCTTTAGAGTAAGGTCTGCTATCTGTCCCCTAACAGCAGACCCCTCTCTGTTTTGCCTTCCCCCCTCCATGTACCCCTTCCTCTTCCTTCTGCGTTCACTGTTACTTTGAAACACTTGAACCAACAGATACATTTAGCCCTGTCCTGCATGTGCTCTCCTCTCACTCCCTCCCTCCGTCACTAAAGACACAGAACAGCCACGCAGAGGAGGAAGAGGTGTTTACTTTATTGTGCTGCTGGAGCCTTTTCTCATTTCAGCCCACCTACCAAAGTGTCACTCCCTCTGCTCCGCATGATGGTATTATAATCTCTACTGTTTTCTCATCTGGTCCATCCCTTCTGAGAGCATTTTCTGTAAAACCCCGTCTGTATAAATAGATTTCAATTATTTAAAACATTTTAATTTGGTATGGTTCGTCTTCGGAGAAAGGTTACGCTGGAAGAAAAGTAGAGCTGAAACAATTGGTGAATTGATTGATAGGTAAAGAAATATAATATTAATCAGCAACAATTTTGATAATGGATTATTTAAGTCATTTGTAAAGTAAAACAAAGCATATTTGTAAAAAATGTTTGACATCCGTTAAAATTATATATCAAAAAATCTGCATGTTACACCAAAGATTATAATTGTATTTGTCAGAGCCTTAAATCGACAATGTTATTACATTTTAGTGATCAAGCAGGAAAGAAAACGAATCGACCGTCTTTAAGAAAAATCGTCTATATTCATTCAGTGCTGGTGATTTCTCCAACTGGATGAATGCAAACAACACGTTTCTTTTCATCAATACTTAGGTTTCTTATTCCGATATTTTCCCTCTTCAGAATGCTGACAGGGCTGATCTGGAGATGTGGATTGAAGGATTAGAGGGGAATGCAGAGGGTCGCTCCTCAAAGGGCAGTGTTAGCGATAGACACACGGTATCTTGTTCAGTGTAACATTTACATGATCTCAGACAGGAAGGCAGTTGGGCACAGCCTCAGGCTGTGACCCACAGCCTTGGCCTCTCTCAGGGGAACTACATTGAAAAAGCATGTTGTTTCCCACTGAGCCAGAATTAAACAGAACTACTGTTGTACTAACCATGAAAAGAGGGAAGTTACGTAAGTGCCACTGGTAAAAGAGAAGTTGCAATTCAGTGGAATAAACTAAATAAACTAAAGTACGAGTACAACGGTGAAAGAGGAGGACATCATGTGAAGGTTAGTCAGTTACCAGGACTGATGGGGACAAAGAAGTATCATTATAAAGAAACATTTCACAAATGTGTCTACTGCAGTATACCGTCCAGCTCTACTCTTTGGCTACATTCAGCTCCTCTCTTTCTAGACTGTAATAATATATAATGTTCCTATTACAAAGGCCCTAGTGTCTCCACTACAGCAATGTCTCCCACATTTATTAAACAGCTGTAGGCTGAGTTGACAAGAAGCTTGGCCAACGAAGCAAAGAACAAAAACAACATCACACCCAAATGTTCTACCCAAACATGACAAATTGATAGAACGGTCAACTTTTGATGTTGAAAAGAAAACGTAGTATCTTTTTTTAACCAAACAAAATTATCGGAATTTACGAACAATTTAGAAACATGGAATAAAGTAGTGATACTCCAGCCAGCTTCAAAAACAACAAGGACACGCCTGCAAAGAGTTCCACTTCTGCACTTCCCATGGTCATGTGCCTGAGTCTTGTGCCTAGTGGAGCAAAGCCAGGCCTCAAAGAAGTTCAAAGTACAGAAGCCATACCACATATAGGAAACCACAAAGTAAGGCACACAATAGAGAAAAAGGGGCACAATATTTGGAGGTAGGGGATATTCATAGAGCAGATGGTAATCCCCACGCATTGATATGACTTAAAAAGGGACTAAGGAGACACTTCACAGCACAAAGACAATATATGCAGAGATTATTAACTCATTATAGTGTAATCACAGCACACACTAGGTGGGCTTGTTCTCAAAATGCTGTGCTGAGGAAGGAAAAGGATATCTTGGATAAGAATAAATGAGGTCAGATAGGCGAACAGATAACACCCATGTTCTCATCTAAGAGGATTGTGAGGTCCAGCTCTGACAGGATGACCGGTGAGGCAAGCAGACACTTGGATTAACAAAGTGGAAGACAGACTGCTAGACAAATAGTGGACTAACAAGAGCAGACACATGTTACCAAAACACACAGACAGAAAGGTGCTTTCAGTTTATATGTTGGTTTTTACAACAGTGCAAAGACTGTGTCACATGAGGAAGGTAAAAGAATGTGAGACCAGGGATTACAGGAAGAGGGTATGGCAGGGAGGGGAAAAGGGGAATCCACACACTACAGTCACTTTTGGACAATATGGTTCATCATTAACCCCAATTAATTTTGAAAGTGCCTTTTTGTAAAACACATCAACACCTAGGGTACTTTCCAGGATGAGAAAGAAGGCAGTTGTTTTAACTAAGGAAGTTATAAGTTGTATTTATAAGTCGAGTCATTTGAGTCAGCAACATCAAGCTAATATAACTTTCCATCACAACCCAAACTATCACAATCGCTTGATCAGAAAAACAAAAACAACTGCAAAAAAGGGCCCAATATTCTTCAGGTCAAATGGGAATATTGAATCTCACTTTATCACACAAGGCTTTAAAGTGGCATGTGTGTAAAAGCAGCCATGAAAGAGAGACTGCTGAAGTGAGAGCTCAGATTAACACAGTGTGCAGATGGGCTAGCCTCCTCTTCCAGGAGTGAAGTCCTGGCATAAGCACAATGGCTCTGGAGGTGATATCTCCATGACTCACTCGCACCTACATTCGTTTTGTGTTTACAACGGCTAAGCAGACCGGATTTTCATGTACTCAACTTTAAAGAGGGTCTGACAGTCAGTAAGCCACTGATTAACAGAACCGGAAGCTTTAACAACATCCAGTTGAGGAATAGTGCTGTATTCAATAACAGACATGATTATTCACTGTTTCAAAAATCATGTTGAGCAACATGTTGAGCTAGGATGATTATGAGCAGTTTTTTCTGATACAAATAAGACCATGCCTACTAAAAGAGAACTATGTTTTATTTATATAATTCATTCATGTTTTAAAAACTGTAATAAGTTAATTGTATGCCATATTTGCTTAAAAATGGTGGTCTTGCATGAATAGAAATGATCAATAAACACAGATTATCTGACTGTATGCCATTCATCAAATAATCTTGTAGCTATAAAAACAGTTTTATCCCAGCTATTGCACAAATTAACACATCATAGGAGCGTCACACAGATGCCTATTTTTATTTATTTATTTAATTGTGAATGTCCATGTTTGTACTAGTGTTTTCCTTCTTAAAATGTTTTTTTTAAATATTTTGAGATTTGGTTGAGCAGGGTATACTTGTACTTTTACTAGTCCTTTATTAGAGATGTGTCTGTTGTTTGTGTTTGTTTTTAGTGTCAGGATGTTAACCTTGTCTTTTTCTCTGCAAACAGAATCTACCTACGGGTACACAATAAATAACCTGAACCTGCTCTAATAGACTTTACTTCAAATATATAACCAAAAGCAGTAAAGATGTAACAATATTGCTTTGACCCCCACTGGTTTGCAGCAGATAAAACACATAATAAACCTGATTTAAAAAAGGTACATGCTGTAGTATAATCCCCATTCAAATGAAATAATATACTCAAACTCCAAAGGAAGTTTTATAAACCAGCGGTTTCATCATTATCATATTAATACAGACTGTCTACTCTAGATGCATACAGTACATTCGAATTAAACTGCTGTCAGTTGTGGAAACCTTATTGATACTTATTTTTACAACCAGCACACCGACAGCAACCATCCAATGATGCCATTTTCCACTCATAATTTCTTGACCAGTTATGGTAACATGAAGGTACTTGACCAACAACTGCAGCAGCCAAACATCACTTACAGTTAAAGAGGAGGAAATCAGCAGTTTAAAGTCTTGACTTGTAATTCAAACTGTCAAACAAACATTTCACATTAAGACGGGACCTGTCTGACAGGTCTTAGTACGTAGTAAGCTATATAAAAAGGTATAATAATTTAATTAATTTATCATGAGAACTAGTAGGTCAAGACCACGTTACAAGACATGTTACGACTGTACTGCTATAGTCGTGTTATTTATCTCGAGCATGCTAACTTGTTGAACTGGGCTAACAACAAGTGTCGCTAATGTGTTGTGGCTAATGCCAATGCTCGCCAACAAACCCAGTTAGCTTACTGTCCACTTAGCATGGCACTGAAATTAAACACACCCGCGCAGACACACACAGCTTTCAACGTAACTTACATCTTTCTGTTCTTGTTTGATGTTAAACAGTTTGAGTCGCTGGAGCCGTGCTTTCATTCCATCCGCCATAAACTTTAAAAAAGCGAGATCTGAGCGGTTACTTCTCCGAGGCTCGCCCTTTTGACAGTGTGGGACACTTCAATTTAATTTCATTGGAAAGTTGATTTTGCTCCCTGCGGTTAAATGTCAAGTTTGTCAACATAAAATTACAACACATCCGGTTAAAGTTTTTCAAAGTAAGATAATGAAAATCACTTCACATGGGATATCATTTACACACTACTTGATTGGCTCTTGTTTTGAAAGCCAAATAACCAATTTCAGTTTTTTTCCCAGTTAAGTGTGGTTATCTTGTCGCAGCTAGATCCGCCAATGCGTTTGGACAATGGAGTGGACACAGTTCCTGTCCCGGGGCAGTCAAACTTTAGGCGGTAGACTTTTGGGTGGTTTTCCTTCTGATGTTGCATGACTTAGATTGTGTCTATTATCTTCGTTGGTATGACTGAATATAAACAGTATTTCCGGTGTGTAAGCAGAGCAGACCTAATCAGCCAAGAATGATTGCCCTGGGGAGGCACTGCTGCAGATAGCTGGAATATGACTACTAAACCTTATGGTCTCTAGAAGTTACACACCGTTGTCATGTCAAAGTCTACATTTGACAACGTTTTATCTCAAGTTTCACAGCATTGGTGCATAACTGGTTACAATACAATTAAAATGTGTGTACAATTACTTTGACATTGTAGTTTTACACCCAGGCAGCAACTGCATTCCCATGTTTTCACATTAAATAACATGCACACTACTTTAACTACTAGACCATATCTTATTAGCATTTATGTGTACCACTGCTTGCTATTAAAGATTGATTTTAATCAATTTACTTTTATAATTGAAAAACCAGAATACCCAATCCTCATGATGATCATACAGTCTTAATAAAATAGGTTCAGTTAGTAATACTGATATTATTTCATTACCATCTGTTCACTTTCTGAATAGTAATAAACAGACTAAAACATTGTGAACTTTGTACAATTCATTAGTGACACCCAGTGGTTACTTATTTCCCACTGCAGGCGCAGCAGAGTCAAATGACTAGTGAATTGTAACATTTTACCAGACATTCAATAGATAATTGTTGCTGTTTTTTGGCTGGTAAGTGATACAGTTATTCTAGACACATATTTTACCAGCACTTGGCGATTGTATGCTGCTGGATTTACTGCATGGTAGAAGGATGCTAGTGTACCATTGGGTTCATTGGTTGCTAAAATGTGTAGGTTTAACTTTCAAACATTTTTTTAAAATGTATGATGGATAAAAAGGACACATGTTTGTCACAATAAATCATAATATGTCTGTTATACTACAGTCCAGACAGTCTTTAATTTTTAAATATCATTATCACCCACATCTTTTGCAGCAATATTTTCAAATGTGAGCCCATAAACACGATGCAAATACATCTACCATCACTTCCCCCACTTGAAAGTGACAGAGTGTAGCGTGTGTGTGTGTGTGTGTGTGTGTGTGTCCCAATGTGACAGAGCAAGAGCAACAGGTGTGGTTGCTCTTGCAACCACACGTTGGTGACATCAACATCATTGCATTCTTCAAAGGGCTGAAAAGAGAGAGGGGAGAGAACAACAAGCATACAAAGACACATAAAGACACACAAAGACACACACACACACACACGCACACACATCACAACAAAAGCTGAGCCAAAGGAAGTGGTCGCCTTGGCAACATGACATCTTGCTTGGTTAATGTAAAGCAAGCTATTTTGACTTACACACACACATAAAACATTCTATGTGTATGCTAAAGTAAAATGAATCTGAATGTGGGGATTGATACCAAATACAGTACATGTAGTGACACATGTGCACATATAGAGACACATGTCACTATTTACAGTACATCACAGAGTACATGCTGGCTGTTCATATTTTTTAAGGTTATGCAGGTATTTGCCTGTAAGCCGGGACTTGTGGAAAGCAACACAAAAACAGTTGTAGATCGAGTTCGAGCTGACATTTGTAATTCTTACTCCTACGATTTATTTAGTATCTCCATCTCTATAATGTGGCTAACTCTTTTAATTCTTCGGTATGTTAAGCATGGCACGCAATGAGGATGCTATCAAATGTCTCTGGCTTGATTCAGGCACCAGCTGCAGCTTCACAGTGTTGTGTGTCTGTTGGAAAAGCCCAGCATGTGGAGGAGAGGTTAAAGGATTTAGAGGTCAGGAGTGTGCGAATGTGTGTTTTGTATGTGGACGTGTTTGTGTTTATGTGGTTGAAGTGAAAGCACAGTGAATATAGACTTACAAGGTGCCAATTCAAGATCCAGTTTCTCTCAGTGGGATGTGGTAATAAATAGTGTGATCACACTGAATGATCTGGCTACCTTTTGTCAAAATGTAAGGAGAGTGTTGCCAGGCTGAATCCTGATTCTCATGTGATTCCATTAGTTGCCTGTCTGCTCTAGATTCTAAACTGACATGCAACATCTAGGTTAAGTTTAATTAGCTCTGCGTGTTGCTTTCATTATGCTTTATGAGACTGTCCACTTTGACATGCAATAATCATGATGATTTGGGAGCTCTATTACTTTATGTAGATACCAAGGTTTTTCTACAACACACACATTCCTTTGACTCACAATCTTGGGCACAATGTCATCGTTACAGCTTTTGCTTGGGCACCTTACTAAATGTTGAGGCTTTGTGTGGCTAATCTGCAGATATTAACTTAACTTTTATTGCTGTGTTTTCTAATTGTGATCATATTTAAGAAGAGTACACTTTTCCATTGTTTCTTACTTTGCATACACATGCATATAATGCCTGATACAGTAGTGTTTAATCTCATATCATTTCATTTATACACAGTCACTCACCTTGGTGCTGTCCTGGCACTGGAAGACATAGCAGGAGTAGTTTGGTGCGTCTCGGACCAGGCAGCCGAAGCTGCTGGGCTCCTGGCTGTTGTGAATCAGTTTGGTCACTTGGTGAGGACGACATTCAAACAGCACTGTGTGAGTCAGAGGGTCCCAGACAACTCCCTTTCCCAGAACAGACACACATCGCACCCGCAATGCTGACACACACAGGAAAACTGTCTGATTACGGGTAGAAGGGTCCACCTGTCGTCCAGACCGCAACCCAGCACCCACATTCCTCTCTGCAGGCCGACACTTGCTGATCTCAGCCACCACCCAGGGCAGCATGGCCATGGTGGTCAGGTGGTGGACCGGCATAGAACCGATCAAAATCAGTTTGTATCGTATCTCCTCATCTTCCTCCTCTCCTTCTTCCTCCTCTACCTTTTCCCTCTGTGGTGAAATCCTTTTTCTTGTAGAAGAGAGGTTGCGCGGACACAGTGTGGAAGAGTTGCGATGTGAAAGTGATGGACATGAGCGGTGGTTTGAGGTCAGGTTAGGAGGGGTTTTTTCAGAGCTTAGAGGGCTAGAGGGTTCATCTCTTCTGGGCTTCACTTCAAAGTAGAGCCCCTCCATGGCTGGTGGGTCGAGACGCAGCCGTCTGCCTCCGCTTTTAGCTACAAACATTCAGTCAGAGGACAGAGACTTTTAAAGAAGGACATTGACTGTGTTCCACTTTGCCATTTGTGTAGAATCTGGACACTGTTAATCATCTGAGTCCTGCATAGTAATCACAGGGTCATTTGGAGGGTAGGCTACTAAACATGGACCACGACCACCTGGTGTTGTTTACCGAACCCAAAACACATGACTACTGACCTACACTTTTTACAGTCTCAAGGACACACAGACAAACACAGGACAGCTAAACTATAAGGATCATGGCAAGTGTAGAGAGAAAAGCGGGTAGCTCATCTCTCCTGCCCCACACCATTAACACACGTAAGCGACATTAAAATCACTTTTATAACTATTACCGTAAGTATACATTCACTGTGATAATATGTAACGTGTAAGTAACTACGTCAACATTGATAGCGGGGCATGATGGAAATGCTTTAAAAACAGATAAGCCAGCTATGAAATGAAACGTTCCCGTGAAGTTAATAGAGAAAGAAAAGGAAGACGTCCAATACGCACCTCATATTTGACCTTGCAACATACATAATTTCTCAATTTAAATAAAATGAGGCAGTGCGGCTGCCATATAGGTCGGTCTGCAGTCGAGGAGCAACGGAAGTTATAATGAGGTTTTATTTCCGAGGAGCGCAGCCCCACTTGCCTTCTTTTACTGGTGATTGTAATTTTACGCACTGTGCAAGTTATAGGCTATTTACGCACGAGGCTGCGCACACTAAATCTACCACGGTTTATGTACGTTTTTCCCGATTTTGATCGATAGACCATCATCTGGCTGATATTCTCATGCCGGTTCAGTCTTACCTGTTCACTGAAGTCTTGCCCGGTGAATGTCAGAGTCTACGGACGTACACAGAAATAAAGAGCGAGGGAGAGCTTCACGGAGCACCAGCAGTCTGTAGTTTGAGTTAAATATAGAGACAGGGCAGACCCGACCTCCCTCCTCTCTGTTCTCAGATGGGACATGACCAGTGCGTGCTGCATGCATGCTCTCCACAGGATGCAGCGTGAGTGTTGGTGCTTTACCTTCGACATTTCACTCCAGACGTTGGCAAGTGTTTTTATTGAGTTTAAATGTATTTTCAGCAAAGCATTTGAAATACGAGGCAAATAAGGAAAGGTGAGGTGCTAATTCAACGATTCTATAGTCAACATCTATGAAATACTGGGGAAAGGGTCTTAATTGTAGATTTCATATGTTGTGTAAAGAGTCCCTTTGAGTATTAACTATTCATATCAAGTAATGCGCAGTGAGAGCATGTGAACAAAACATGTACAATATTTCCACTTGGTGGTGCTATAAGCTTTTAGGCGTGGTCATTTTACATATCAGCAACTCTGGAATGACAGCTTTAAACTTAAAAATATATGTAACTGTAACTCTCAATGCCATACTGTTATGTAATTGGAAGATAGGACACATTCAAAGTTTAGCAACAATTTACAACATCAATTAAAGGTATAGCTAGTTTTAAAGTTACAGTATAAGTTTCAGAATTTCTCTTTAACATTTGCACACTTATGTAACTCTTCATGTTAGCAACCTTGCAGTTGATGCTGAAAAAGCATCGGATGCATGTTTGTTAAATACAACAGAATATACAGCACGTGTGTGAACCTAAATATCACAGTGAAACAGCAGGAATGACCGAGGAAGGGGGGACATTGTAAAGATGTGCTTCCAAATCTTCAGCTTGAGGTAAACTCAATCTAAACCATGTCACTTTTTAGATGTAAAACTGTCTCTGGATTTATCCCTACACCCAAACATTTGGCATTTACCCTGTAGATTAGATTAAGACTAACTGGCAGAAATGTGTAAAATTGTCAATAAAGTAATGTCAAGCCTGTATTAAATCAAAAGTCCCTTCTGGAGTAATTTAGACACTCTAATGCTTGGACATATTAGTGGTTCTGTAAAGTAATGTTTGTCAGTGTTACTCCGGCTTGGGCTGCAGCTTATTCTTCTCTGGCTCAAAGAAGTTTTCAACAATAGCGTCAACCAATTTATCCAGCTCCTTCTTCAGGTGCGTCACATCACTGTTGAGAGAGTCACAGGGGGAACAAAACATGACAATGAAGTGACTGGGTTGCCATTTAAACGCAAGACATTTAGAAGTGAAACAATTAGTCAATTCATAGAAAAGTAAGTGCCAACTATTTCTTATAATCTATTGATTGTTTAACTCACAAAAGGTGAGGATATGCTGCTTTTAAAATGTTTATATCATTTGTATTTGATATCTTTGAGATGGACTAAACAATATTCACCATTTTGGGTTTTACCATAGGATATTGTAAGTTTACTTTTTTCTGTCTTTTTACTTTATAAATGATTAAAAGATAATCAAAATAATCAGTAGTCATAAAGCCACTTGCTGACCAGGGGCCTCATTGCGTAGGATTCACGTGGGAAGGTTTCTTACGTAGGACAAAGCAAATACATATGCACAGACATTTTCCGATTTATAAAACACTGCGCACGCACGTCCTACGCCGGTTTCCCTTTATAAATCACAATCAACTCGAAATGCGACGCAGCTTTTGCGGGCTTCACGTAACGCCCATATTTGCCTATAAATAGTAAAAGAAACGCCCCGTATTAATATTCATTTTGACTGACTGCATGAAGAAGATCACAGGAAATGACGACAGAACAGCTAAAAAAGACATTTTACAGCGTGTCAGATGTTGGTTCTTTTGGGGAGGCGGAGACAAATCACATTGTTTGGTGGATGCAGTTTGAACCAGAGTAGCAGCATGGAGGTCGGATCGTTTCCATACCTCCTGTGTTTTATGAGCGACTTATCAAGTCTTAGCAAACGGCATAAAACAGATTAAACATAATAGTATATAAAACCATGCTCGTATCTATACAACCTATAGAAAAGCAAAACAGCCTCAGTTTAGACCTAATTCTGTCCTCCTGCTTACCGCATCATTTATGAGAAAACATGACATAACATTAAGACAAAATATTCGAGGTGGTTTTCAATAACATTTCCGTATTTATTTATTTCTCCAAGTTATGTTATTGTGTGCACTGAGGAGTCGCAAACAGGCATTTGTTTAATCATTTTAAGATTGGTTTTAATTAGGGCTGTCAGTCGATTAAAATATTTAATCGCAATTAATCGCATGATTGTCCATAGTTAATCGCGATTCATCGCAAATTAATCGCACATTTTTTATCTGTTCTAAATGTACCTTAGAGGAATATTTTTCAAGTTTTTAATACTCTTACCAACATATGAGTGGACAAATATGCTTTATGCTAATGTTTATTATCATTAGAACAATGACAAATATTCTCATGAATATTAAACACAACAACCTCTGAACATTACAAATATTCGCCTCAATTTAATCTGGAACCTCTCTCATTCAATAATACAATACAAATGGTGTGTGTGTGTGTGTGTGTGTGTGTGTGTGTGTGTGTGTGTGTGTGTGTGTGTGTGTGTGTGTGTGTGTGTGTGTGTGTTGGAGCTATGTGCAACTCAAGGCATATGCTCGAACGGGAGCTGCCTGGACGCTGCAATCATGTTGCGCACTATCCGTGCTGAGTGTGCTTACTTTTCGTACAATGTCCCACTGTCTGGCTTCCTGCATAAAGTCAAGTGCTCGGCGCAGTTGTGGCGAAATGTCGCTCCTCTGTTTTCATTTAAACAGCTCCTTATATCCGTTAGCGCAGCTAGCTAGCACCAGATGCTAACAACAACAATGCACGTAAGGTCTCTCTCTCGCTCGCTCGGGCCACACATACACACACCCTCCCGGTCCTCCCAGTAGCCAGTCGGTGCCTGCCGGTGAGCGTGGAAGTGTGGTCTGCCACAAGCGGGCGGCAGGAGCGGGGCTGTCAGCATCAGCTTGTAGATGGTATTTTAAACTCGATGCGCTCTGAAACTACGGGGCGGCCGAGGACAAAGAAATACACATGCGTTAATCGCGTTAAAATAATTAGTGGCCTTAATTTATTTTTGACAGCCCTAGTTTTAATACATTATGCAAATTAATTCTTCATATATGATACATGAGGTAACATTTTATTTATGGTATTATTTCCACATATTTCTCTCCATTCGTCCTTCTGCCAACGGCGTCGCAGTTTCTCGTCTCTCCCGTTTTTGTGCGTACCGCGTACGGATGGAGCATATTTTCCCGTCAAGTTTGTTTTTATAAATCGCAAACATTGCTTAGAAACTGGCGTACGCCATCTTTTGAGCGTACGCACCGTTTATAAATGAGGCCCCAGGGGCCTCATTTATAACGCCGTGCGTAGGATTCACGTGGGAAGGTTGCTTACGTAGTAGAAATCCAAAAAATAGGTTCAGAAATGTTCCGACATTTTCCGATTCACCAAACATTGCGTACCGGCGAGGAAAGTGCGTACAGCACTTCCTACGCCGGTTTCCCTTTATAAATGACAACCGACTCGAAATGCGGTGCAGCTTTTGCGGGCTTCACGTAACGCCCATATTTGCCTATAAATAGTCAAAGAAACGCCCATTCATTCATTTTTGACTGACTGAATGAAGAAGATCGTAGGAAATGACGACAGAACAGCTAAAAAAAGACATCTCACACCGTGTCAGATTTTGGTTATTTTGGGGAAGTCGAGATAAATCATATTGTTTGGTGGATGCAGTTTGAACCAGAGTAGCAGCATGGAGGTCGGATCGTCACCAAAATAAATAAACAAGTGGTCCGAAAAAGGTTCATGACAAAATAAATACACATAGCCTTCCTCAGGCAGTGTGTTGTAACGGGGACAGGAGACACCCCCTTGATGAGAAACTGTAAGAAATGATCGGGGAATCCCTCCGGAGTGGAGTCATGGCGACTGGATCTGAATTATGTTTTCGTATTTGGTGATTTGTGTCCTAGCTGTTGATCAGCTGTGCGCAGTGTCTCCACTGCAGCCTGTGCGTCTCAACCCCCCCCCCCGCAGCAACTCTATATCCACCAGTTAAAGGAAATACAACTAATGTGTTGTGTTATATTAGCTGTACAATTTACCACATATGGTGTTCTTAGCTTCCATACCACTGTGTTTTATGAGCGACTTATCAAGTCTTAGCAAACGGCATAAAACATGATTAAACATGGTAGTATATAAAATCATGCTCGTACAACATAGAAATGCAAAACCGCATCATTTAGGAGAAAACATTTCATAACATTAATACAACATATTCGAGGTGGTTTTAAATAACATATCCGTATTTATTTATTTCTCCAAGTTATGTTTTTGGGTGCACTGAGGAGTCGCAAACAGGCGTTTGTTTAATCATTTTAAGATTGGCTTTAATCAATGTTTGAAAATGAATTCTTCATATATGATAAATGAGAGGTAACATTTTGTTTATGGTATAATTTCCACATATTTCTCTCCATTCTTCCTTCTGCCAACGGTGTCGCAGTTTCTCGTCTCTCCCGATTTTGTGCTTAGTGCGTACGCATGGGTTAGAGTTTGCGTGGATGACCGCACGTTTTCCCGTCAAGTTAGTATTTTATAAATCGCAAACATTAAGTAAAACTGGCGTACGCCATTTCTTTTAGCGTATATCCCTTTATAAATGAGGCCCCAGGTCTCTACAGTCCCCTACCTGTTTCCAGGAGCCGCACACAGTTCAGTATAGTATTTGATTTTCGGCTCCGTGCCGCTGGTCCTCATGGTGGCTACACCCCCGTTGGCGAAGCTGAAGGTAATCATCTGACTGGACCTGGAGGTGGGAAGAACCTAAGAAAGAGAAAAGAGTGATGGATTAATAAAAAAGAAAACAAAATACAAAAGGGAAGTTCTGTTCCAACTTGAAGGAAATTATTCACAAACTCATTTGCATAAAATACAGAAATGGAGCTCACATATTCAGTTTCTCATAGGATTCTGAAACCTTAAAAGCCCCTCAACAACAAGCAAACAGTCACTTATGGTAAATTAACATTATACATTTAGGAGATAAAAACGATTGGCAAGGTTGTAGGAACCCTAACACAAAGAACACAGCAAAGGGCCAACCCTGAAGAGTGAAGCATTGTGGCTCCTTAAAAAAAAAAAGGTATGACATTATAACTTTAGTGAGTACTGTAGTCAAGTTTATTATAAATACACACCTTTTTCTAAATATAACGACGCCTGCACCATCATTATTTCCATTTTTAAACCCACAGTAGCACTAATAAGCCGTTGTTTATTTCCATATCCAGCAGATAGAAACATTATCACAAGTCGTGACTCTAACTTTTCCATATTTATGGCTGCAAATATTGGTCAACATTATCATTGGTACATAAACATTTGGCATTTATCAAAGCAAGGATTTGTCCCCTCTAAATGAATTACTGTACATGTGTCCATGTGTATACTTACAGCCTTGTTGCTAGGCTGGTTGCTGTCGTAGCCAGTGGTCAGGTCCCGTACAGCAGAAATAGCGAAGCGGCCACATTCAGTGGGATAAGAGTCTTTCTGGCCACTGTGGGTGCGCAGGCGCTCAAACAAGCTGCGGATCACATCCTGGTCATGGCAGATGAAATATGAGTTCTTACTGATGTGGTAGCCGTACCTGACAATGAGGAGGAGAGAGAGTCAGAGTGTAAGTCTACTGCTGAAGTCTATATATTGTAATTATAAAAAGTCCAAGCCATATGAGTTTACTGTATGTTGTCTTACTCTTCATAGATGTTAGTGACTTGTTGAGAAAGGCTTGAGCTTTTCGTGGCCAGATAGGAAATCATCTCTCCTGCTATGGCTGCAGCACTCACTCCATCCTTGTCCAAAACAGAGGGACTACACATATACCCTGCAACACACACACAGTTCACTCTTGGTATGCGTCGCCTCCAGCTGTTTCTTTTTATTAACTGTGTGTGCAAAGTCATGCGATTTCAATTACAGCACCAGAAGCATATTATATGGAAATGCTCCAAAGTATGTGATGTTGTATTTTTGAGTTTATATGAACATTTGTCATATCCTCAAACAACGTTTATAATAATAATATATTTTATTTATAAGCGCACTTTTCATTTGCGTAAACAAAACTCAAAGTGCTACCAAATTAAAAATTAAAAAGGGTGAAACAAAACAACAAAAACTATTTAAAAACAATTAAAACAACATAATAAAAGCTGTGACATTCATGCCGGCATGGCATAATGTGGGGGATTTGAAAATCTAGTTAAAGGCTATTCTAAAAAGATGCGTTTTTAGGCCTTGTTTGAAAGCCTCCACAGTCTGTGGTGTCCTCAGCTGGTTTGGGAGGGCATTCCACAGTCTCGGAGCAGCAGAGCAGAAGGCTCGGTCTCCCATGGTCTTCAGTTTTGTCCTTGGTGGGATGAGGATGTTTTGCCTTTACTGAACGTAGGTTCCTCGTGGAGGTTTGTGGGGTGAGCAATTCCTTGATGTAGGAGGGAGCATTTCCATATATGCACTGATGAGTGAAGAGGGTGATTTTGTAGTCAAACCTGAGTGAGACCGGGAGCCAGTGCAGTGATTTGAGGATGGGTATGTGTTCATACTTCCGCACTCTCTGTTTACAAGAGTGCATGGTGATTGACCGCTAACTAACTAAGACCAAAGTGCATGTCTGATATTTGAAGGCTTTCTCCAACTTCAATGATTGATTTATTCGCTTAACAAGTAACTATACTTTACAACATTGTAAATGCTCTTGAGTAACCATTTGTCAGACAGCTGGCCACAGAGGAAGTGCTTGAAGAAGTTAAGTGTTGTATTGTTAGAGTAGTTAATATAACTTTATTGCAAAAGGTTAAGGATGGGAAAATGAAAGATTTTATTTTATAGTTTATTTAAGTTTAATCTAAGAGTTGATTACTGTCTTTGCGCAATGACCAACATTAAACACTAGGGGCCTTCCCCTCCTATGACACACTGACACAGCAGTGTGTCTGTGTAGAAACATTTATCATGACACAGTGAGACCAAAGCATGCTTTGTTGGCAGCCATCTAAAGGCAGATTGTTGAGGAAACTACATTTAAGTTTTTACACTGTATTATTTTGCTTTTACTTTTATGTGTACGCTTCTTGGCCAGTTTCTATCATTGAACAAGGTTTCTGCAATGACCATTATCCCAACTAAGATCTTGTGAACTGGCAAAAGGATTTTAGCCTCTAATTGTGCTTGCCCACCAACTGACCCTAGATACATTTACATCAGATGAATCCTCTTAGCAAAATCAAATCAACCTATCTGGTGACATTGTGTAGATCATTAGAAGAAAAAATAATGTGATGCAACCCCAAAATTAATCAGATGTGCTGTCATTAATTAATGTACGTGTGTGTGTGTGTGTGTGTGTGTGTGTGTGTGTGTGTGTGTATACCTATGGCCTCTTCAAAGGCAAACACCACAGTCTTGCCCTGGTCCAAAAGGTCTCTGGCTCTGTTTCCCATCCATTTGAACCCTGTAAGTGTTTCCTGTGCAAACAGTGGGGACAGTAAGCGTCAAGTCTAGTTCGAAAAAGTTCAGAAATGTGAAATGGTGAAGTCTACGAGTGCATTTTACTCTCTTAGCCACATTTTACTCACAATGACCTCTTAATGTATTGTTGCTAATGTTTTCTAAGATCAATCATTACAAGATGACACATACTGGAAAATGCAGTTAAGGTGGCCTTTTTGTACCAGTAAGCACAACAACTTTTGGATGCACGAGGACATTAGAGTCAGATCTGGGCTTTAAAAAGAAAACATTTGGCACAGTATGTTTTTGCTTTCGAGTTTCGCATGTATTATAGATTTTAACCAAGAAGTTGACTAGGGTTACCTCAAAGTGGAAGCCTTCCTTGAGGGCAATGGCGCGCAGTATCTTGGATGAGACGGTGCTCGCCAGCATGTAGAGGTTTTTCACTTCAGCAGCATCGTCAGAGTTCTGCTCTTTCCAACAGCGGAACATCCACCATCCAAGCAACGCACCCAACTCATTACCAGTGAACACTCGCCACTTTCCACTGAAACAGACAGAGGGCATTTTAAGTGCGGAATAGCAAACAAACATAGCCTTATATATCAACGTCTGTGTTGTTTAAAATGTTGCTTTTGCATCGCTTCTGGAATTGTAAAGGTGTTCAAGGTGTGAGAAAAAGTTAACAATCTGCAATTACACCAACAAAAGAACATGAACATTATATTTACACAAACCTCTCCTGCTTTTCAGCGATGGCCAGGCGATCAGCATCAGGATCATTGGCCAACACAAAAGCAGCGCCCTCCCTGTCTGCCAGTGCAAACGACAGAGTCTGCAAAAACACACAAACGTTACATCTTCATCCTAAAACCCACCGTGTTTATAGGACTCTTTGTGATGTGAATGCTCAGAACATACCAGGACTCCCTCTCCTTCCTCAGGATTGGGATATTTGACAGTGGGGAATTCAGGGTCCGGATCTTTCTGTTCCTCTACAGCATATGGAGGGTGGAGGTCAAAGGCCTGAAAAGCTGACTGGACAAATGTGTGGCCCACGCCGTGCACAGATGTATGCACGATTTTCACCTCTGAACTCTTGTTTATGTCCCTGTAAAGATAGAAGCCAGAGTCAAAACGTTTCCATGCATACTTCCTTTAAGCCCTGTAGTTTCTGTGTTTGTCCTAGTATACCGTTTTGTCTCATACTGTACATGCATTTGAAATGTTGAGCAGCAAATGCAATGATTCCGATAACACAGTTCCTGTATTTCTATGTCATGCCTTCCTCAGTTTTTTTTTTTTTTAAATACATGGGTAATCTCTAGTTATTTATGGCGCACCTGTGGTGACAGTGTTTCTGGATGGCTTTGAAGTATTGTGTGTGGATGTCCTGGTAGGGGTCTTTGAGCAGGGGGCTCTTCAGGGCTTCCTCTGTGCTCCAGGACTTGGGCCAGGGCTCCAGGTTCTCCTCTATGGCCTTGGCGATACCTTTGTCATGAGGAGAGACGATCTGGGCCCCGTTCTCCCAGTACACCTGAGACACAGACAAAGCAGCAAAGGAAAGGAATAACGACAGAATTAGGATTGTGACTTGTTTAAAATATCGATAAATGTGCCGATTATATTATATTTTTGTATTGGTTAAACATTTTTCTTTAAAAAGTTAGAAAACTATTAAAAAAGCAAAACATAATTTCATGCAGTCAAATGTTGAAATGACCTATTATCTCAACAGTCTGAAACCACTAGACATACAAAACAGGAATTGAAAAAAACTGGAACCAGGAAATAGTTTGTTTTCATTTCCTGTCGATCAACTAACAGTAATTTTTTTGACTTTACACTGAACTAGATGTTACAACTTAAAACAACAGGGAGGAGGTGAGGAAGTTACCTTGTAGCCATTGTCCTGTTTGGGGTTGTGGGAGGCGGTCACCATGATACCAGCGCACAGACCCAGCTGAGAAACTGTGAACGGCTGCAGGGAGCAGAGGAGAAATGTGTCATATTTCCAATAATTTCAAAGAAATACTACACAATATAAAATAGTGTGTACTGCAAGGCCACAATTTGTCAATGTCGACAGATAAACATTAGCCCAACATGACATGCATTAGGACATTTCCAGGTGAAAATCTAGTACATCGCTTCAGAGAAAAAAGAAGTGCGCGCCTCATACAGACACAAACTATTTTTTTTGTTACCGGCTGTTGGTCATTTTAAGCAAAACAGCAAGCAAGCAAACAGAATACAGAACAAACTGGGAATTTTGCATTTAGGTAAATCTAACTTTATTTATGCTAAATGATTTTAGTCCTGTGAGAGACGACAGCATTATGACCAACTGGGCGTTACCTATGTGACTTATGCAATGTGCACTAAATAAAGGGGAAGTGTACTTTTTGAATGGAATTTGCCCTGTAGTTTCTGTCCCACTGTACCAACGCAACACTTACACCAGACCAACTGATCTGACTTCATATGTATTCAATCACAAATATACCTTACAAATTTGATTGTGAGAATGTTTAACTGATGTTATTTTCATTTGGTAAGGTACTATATCATCTGTGACTGCAATAAAAAAAAATGAGGTAATTACAAAAGTTTAAGTGATTACCACAAAGGGTGTCGGGGTGATATCAGAGAACAGGTGGACCGGCACCCCCCGGCTGATGAACACAGCAGCGGCCAGGCTGGCGAAGCGTTTGCTGCCGCCTCCGCTGGGGGGGTGGGCCCGGGCGTCGTACCCAATCACCACCCCACGCTCCTTAATGTTAACAAAACTGTCCTCCAGGTAGCTACAGAAACCCTGTAAAAAAGAAAAGATTCAGAGAAATAGGAGAAGAATGTTTCTAAACTTGCATTGTGTGACATTTAACAACACCTACAGGTAGTCAGTAAAACAATCGCTGCAATGAGATACTACTGTGACATGTCTTTTCAAACATCAGAGAACAAAATCAATAACGTCTGGCTTTGCATGTGACTTGATGCTTAATGTGTGGTAGTAGTTTATCCATTAACCAACCTGTGTGGTCTGGATGATAGTGAGGTCATTCATACAGCATGTGCCGGGGCCCATAGCTGCTCTCAGACCTGCTGTACCAAACTCCATCCTGGAGGAGAAGCATTTCTTCAAAGCCTCCACCGCACCTTCCTTCACCAGGTCCTGCACCATTGACACGGTCTTGGGATTCTGGGGAAGGAAAACATGAACATATTTGAATATATCAAACATAATTAAATGTATTAATAACAGTCAATTGGAGATTAGGTTTGAAAAGTTAGTTTGATAGTTAATAAAACATCAGAAAGTAATGTAAAAACTGCAAATTTTCCCAAATCTCAAGAGTATTTGACTACATTACAATACTAGAACATTTACTTGAGCATTAAAGTGTTTGGCAAGATATTTGAGAATAGATCTATGCTGAAGACTGCAGTTGAAAACTGGATGGCTCGCTAACACTGGGACATTTAAAGAAACATGTGGTTTAGGTCTGTTAAGTTAGTCAGTATGTGTATATGGTTACGTTTATATAGCACTTTTAAACAAAGTGCTATGCTGCTAATAAATTGTTATGTGTAATATAATATAAAGCTACTATAATGTGCAGTTTCAAGGAAGGATGTACTTGTTCTTCTGAGGGACTTACAAGCAAAACGCAGGAATCTTTATCAACTATATTGCATTAAGTTGTGAATTAATACCGTGTCCATTTTCCCAAAAAGATAATAACTTGTACTGAAGAATAAGTCTGGGGAGAATTGGCAGCCATAAACACAGCATGTGGGTCCATATGATGTGCCATTTGACAAACTGCCCTAACACAATTATGTGAAGACTAATGAACCAGGGTCCCTTTTCTAATGTGACCTGATGAGAGGCATCCCCCGTCTCTTTAAGGCCATGAATGACTTGGTTTGTTTAGGTCTGAGGGGCGGATGCACGTTAGTCTGATTACACGTCAGTTTGCTCTTTTACACGAGACCTGAGCTTTCTCTCTGGGAAATTACTAATAATCTGAATATCCGTCTGTTTAAGTTCCTTTGTCCTTTTGATGAGGACAGTAGGGAGGCAGAGAAACATAGTATGTAAATATGTTGTGTTTTGATTTACAGCTAAATAATTGTAACTTAACTAAATAAAAACATATACACCGAGAACACAAAGCTTTATTTAAAGAATGCATTATTTCCATACATTTTCCTTGGAGGTTTCCAGATAACTATGATTTTGGTAGGGTTAAAAGGTAACCTATATTAAAGAACTGCTCCAATTATATGCATTCTTTATTTATGTATTTATTGGAGACTTGCCTGTTGACAGATTTTACATTTTGCATGTTAAACTTACTTGGTCAAACTAAAAGGATTTGTGATTATTTATTGGTTTGGGAGGGGAGCAAATAATCAATGTCTCTGTATTCCCTTGAATAATAATAGTCTTGCAGGATTTGTTTATGAGCCTAGAATTATGACAATTACAGACCTGTAAAATAAAGCATTATTAAAAGGTCACAGTAAAGTGTTTCTATTAAAAGCTTATGAAATAGCCTTTTTGTGTATGATGTCAGTCACTCACACTGTACCTGACGCCACATTTGCAGTAAAAGTTAGTTAGTGATTCTTGTGAAATGCTATAAAAAACTATGGGGGAAAGCAAATGTACTAAAGTTGCTTACTTTGTATTACTTTCAACCCTCCGGTATTCACTGTGGACGTTTTTGTCCATATGGGTCATTTTTCACTTTTCATTTTGCAATAACTTTGGTTGTGTTGGTGCAAATGGCCTGATTTTTTGTAACAAGGCTATTTTCTCGATCTATTTTGGAATTCCAATTTCAATTTTTGAAATCGGTCTTTAATTCACTGTGTAACAAATCGACTACGCAAATTAGTCATTCGAGACAAAAATGTCCACTGCAAAATGCTTTGATAAAAACATTATATTAAAAAGGTTTTTTTCACAACCTTTTTCAGTTCAATCTTTAAAGCAACTTCCACCATAATAGAAAATATCAAAAATGTAATCATTTTCAGGATTTTAACCCTTTAAATGCCATTTTGAATACATGAAACCGCTGTTTTTTTTCATGATGAAAACAGAGAAAATGTGATATTTTCCAAAAAATACATATCTGGGGACTGGCTCTTTTTTTTTATAACAGTCTTGGATATGTCAAAGATTAGCAACAAAATGGATATTTTTGCATTATTCGTTTTTGCACAAAATCAGATTGAACAAAAAAGTTACAAATTAGTCATTCGGGACAAAAATGTCCACTTCCAAAAACAGATTAATATTTTTTTAAACTTTTTGGGGTTAAATCTTTCAATCAACTTCAGTCCTGATCAAAAATACCAAATGTTAAATTATGTTCAGGATTTTAACCCTTGAACTGCCAGTTTGAAAACATGAATTTGCGCTTTCTATGAAAAACATGCACAAAAAGGCAGTTATTTTCCATATGATAAATGTTGGGGGGGGGGGGGGTCGACTTTTTTTTTTTAACACAGTCTTGGATATGTCAAAGATTAGCAACAACATTGATTTTGGTTGATTATTAGTTTTTGCACAGAATCAGATTAAACAAAAAACTCACACATTAGCCACTCGTGGACAAAAATGTCCCATCCACTCCCATTATAACCACATATTTTGATCTCTCCGCCATACCGGTATAAAATCATGCATTTTGTAATGTCAGGGTTTTATATTGGAGGAAAATAGTTCAATTTGTCCTTTTTACTGTAAAAACCAGATGTGACATTTTACCATTGCATTACATGCTTGTCATTTCTTGGTTTCTTTGCCTGTTGTATAATGGGGCCCTGACAGCCATTGGAATACATGTATGCAACTAATATGATGTAGGTGTGTTGGTATGGATGTGGAAGAGTGGTATCAGCTGAGAAATGTGTGTGTGTGTGTGTGTGTGTGTGTGTGTATGGATGTACAGTGTGTGTGTACAGAGACAACAATATACAGTAGATTTGGTTTACAGCAAGTCGCAGTTTTCACCTCATATCTTTCTTTCTCTCTTTTTCTCTCACTCCCTCATTCTCAAACTCATACACACTTACATATTAAACCTTCTTATACCTTGGGTGAGTGATTGTGTGTGAGAATGAGACGGGAGTAAGTGTGCTCTCATGGCGTTTTGTTTTTCATTTGTGCTGTTTCATGTGTCTTTGAGGTAAACAGATGTATGATCTTGACCCAGCTTGACCTCGATGTTTTGAATTGTTTGAACTTAAAAGTCCTTTGATAATGTCAAGCAAATATGTGTAGTTTGGCTGGCTGGTCATTTCATTCCTGTGATACGCAACAAGCAGTAAGATGAAGAGGAGCTTCTCTGTGGGACAAGGGGTCTCTGCTCATGCAGCCCGAACATAATTTAACATTTGGTATTTTGATCAGGACTGAAGTTGATTGAAAGATTTAACCCCAAAAAGTTTTTAAAAATATTAATCTGTTTTCATTTTAGAGCAGTTTTTGGAAGTGGACATTTTTGTCCCGAATGACTAATTTGTAACTTTTTTGTTAAAAAAAAAAAAAAAAAAAAAGTTGTGAAAAAAACCTTTTAATATAATGTTTTTATCAAAGCATTTTGCAGTAGACATTTTTGTCTCGAATGACTAATTTGCGTAGTCCAATCGAATGATACTGTAGGGTTAACGAGGCGGCAGTTAGCAGCTAGCGGCTAGCTAGTAAATTATGCTAAGTTACACATCAATCGTTATGTACTTTTATATTACGCTGACATCAGGATCTAGTGATATCCAAGCAACAGAGCTTCATTTAGCATGATACTTGTGTGGGTTGTACATGAAACCACTTGGTAATATATAAAAATGTATATGTTGAAGCCTGTTATGATTGTGAGTTAAAACTTTATCTAAAAAGTAAAGCTGATGATGGATTACTGTGGTGGAGTTAAAATAACAATATCCTATTTCTTTTTGAAATGTGATGGAGTAAAAGGATAGTAACTGTGATTATTCATGTTAAGTAGCCCACAAGTAACTAAAACAATTGCAAGTGCAATAAGAAGCTACAGGAACGTTAATCTACGTCGGTAATATTAATACAACATTTACATCATACAGCCCATGTAGTATAATATTTTACAAATGATGAATTACAGCAAACATGTTCAATATATCCATTATTACAGCTCCGTGGGCTGGCAGTAAGGCGATATGGTCCGTTGTTATTGTGCATCCATGGGTAAAGAGAAACTCATGTAGTACTGAACACGTAACATGAACGTGCCGGGCGGCGCGGTCCCGTGGGTTAGATGCGTGTTCATAATGCCGAGGGAAATAACTCTCAGAATAACATTATTAGCACATTTTTACAACTTGAGGAACGAATGTTTTTAATAAGGGCTATACAAGTGTTCATACTGGGTAGTTTATTTAGTTTAGCAACCTAAAGGAAGTGTAGTACCGCCGTTTGACCAGCACGAATATTCTCATCAGACTCCGGCGCACTTCCTGGGGGCTTGATCCGTCCCCCTGCCCGATCGGTGATAAAATGACACCTTTAACAAACAAAGTGAGAAGTATCTGACTTTCCTTATGTCTTTGTCCACTGCCTCAAATGATCTCTTGTTACAGGAGGCACTTCAGAGACAGTACATTATTTCAAAATAAAAGCGATTTGTGTAGCAGTAACACTAATGACGTAATTTTGGGTGACTGACATTTATTTGATTACATTACATTGCATTTAGCTGACGCTTTTATCCAAAGCGACTTACAATAAGTACATTCGACCAGGAAGACACAACCTTGAAGAAAACAGAATAAGTACATCAGGTATCATAGAGCCAAACATTTCAAGTGCTACTCAACTGGCTATAGATAAGCCAGTCCTTTATTAGTATATAAGTGCCTTGTTAGTAATTCTATCGCTCGAAGTGGAGTCGAAAGAGATGAGTTTTCAGTCTGCACCGGAAGATGTGCAGGCTTTCTGCTGTCCTGATGTCAATGGGGAGCTCATTCCACCATTTTGGAGCCAGGATAGCAAACCCACGTGTTTTTGCTGATGGGAACTTGGGTCCCCCTCGCAGCGAGGGTGCAGCGAGTCGTTTGGCTGATGCAGAGCGTAGTGCACGCGCTGGGGTGTACAGTTTAACCATGTCCTGGATGTAGGAAGGGCCAGATCCATTCGCAGCATGGTATGCAAGTACCAGTGTCTTGAAATGGATTCTAGCAGTTACCGGGAGCCAGTGAAGGGAGTGGAGGAGCGGAGTGGTGTGGGAAAATGTTGGAAGGTTGAAGACCAGACGAGCCGCTGCATTCTGGATGAGCTGCAGAGGTCGGATGGCACATGCAGGTAGACCAGCCAGGAGGGAGTTGCAGTAGTCTAGGCGTGAGGTGACGAGAGCCTGGACCAGAACCTGCGTGGCTTTCTGGGTCAGCTGGGGACGAATCTTCCTGATGTCGTACAGCGTATATCTGCAGCAAAGGGTTGTAGCAGCGATGATTGCAGTGAAGGACAGGTTGTTATCTAGGATCACACCCAGATTCCTTGCAGTCTGAGTCGGGGAAACAACAGAGGTGCTGATGTTGATCGTCAGGTCAAGAGTGGGACAATCTTTTCCCGGAAGGAAAAGCAGTTCAGTCTTGTCAAGGTTGAGCTTGAGGTGATGAGCAGACATCCACAGAGATGTCAGCTAGACAAGCAGAGATGCGTGCGACGACCTGGGTCTCTGAGCGGGGAAAGGACAGAATTAATTGGATGTCGTCAGCGTAGCAGTGGTATGAAAAACCATGCGGGCTAATGACTGATCCGAGCGAGTTTGTGTACAGGGAGAGGAGGAGGGGACCAAGAACAGAGCCCTGAGGGACCCCTGTAGTTAATTGACAAGGGTCGGACTCGGACCCTCTCCAAGTTACTCTGTAGGTACGGTCTTTGAGGTATGAGGTGAGGAGGGAAAGTACAGAGCCTGAAACGCCAAGTTGTTGGAGAGTGCGAAGCAGGATCTGATGGTTCACCGTGTCGAATGCAGCTGACAGGTCCAACAAGATGATGACAGAGGAGAGGGATGCTGCTTTGGCAGTGTGCAGTTCCTCAGTGACAGCAATGAGAGCAGTTTCTGTGGAGTGACCTGCCTTGAAACCAGACTGGTGCGGATCCAGAAGGTTGTTCTGATGGAGATAACAGGAGAGTTGTTTAAAGACAGCGCGTTCAAGTGTTTTAGACAGGAACGGGAGGAGAGAGACAGGCCTGTAGTTTATAACATCAGACGGGTTGAGAGTGGGTTTCTTTAGGAGAGGGTTTACTCTTGCCTCCTTAAGACTATTTGGAAAGTGACCAGAAGTTAGAGAAGTGTTAATGAAATGGGTGAGAAACGGTAGAATATCAGGAGCGATAGTCTGAAGGAGGTTTGAAGGGATAGGGTCCAGAGGACAGGTGGTAGGGCGGGCAGAGGTAATGAGGGTAAGAACCTCACTTGGAGAGAGAGGGGAAAAGGAGGTTAGTGTGTGGGTGTGGGTTTCTGCAGCAGAGTTTGGAGGTAGGAGTTGGAACGAGTCAGAGGAAGGGAGGGCTGAGAGCACCGATGAGGCAAAGGTAGAGGGGGAGAGGGAACGAAGGTTACGGCGGACAGGTGCAGGATGAGAAGAGATTAGTTTGTTATGTTTGGAAAGGGGTAGAGAGAATGAAAGGAAGAAGTGATCGGATGTGTGGAGCGGGTTTACAGAGAGGTTAGAAGTAGTGCAGTTCCTTGAGAATATGAGATCAAGGACATTGCCAGCTTTATGAGTTGGTGGGGATGGAGACGGTGAGAAAGCAAAGGCGGTTAACAGATATGTTAGTTCGTCTATCTTCCCTGTCTGGAGGTTGAAGTCTCCGAGAAGTACAGCGGGAGGGCTAGTTTCAGGGATGTGTGAGAGGAGATGATCTAATTCCTCCATGAAGTCCCCCAAGGTGCCTAGTGGATGGTAGAGAACAACAATGGTTAATTGTATAGGATGGGTTACTGTGACGGCATGGAATTCAAAGGCGGAAGGAGTGAAGTTAGGTAGCTTGAAGAGGGAACAGCTCCATTTGGGAGAGTGCAGGAGACCAGTGCCACCTCCTCTGCCAGTGGGTCTGGGTGTATGGGAGAAGGAATATGCTGTGGAGAGCTGCTGGGGTGGATGTGTTGGATGGAGTAATCCAGGTCTCAGTGAGAGCAAGGAAATCCAGAGACTGCAGGGAAGCGTAGCCAGAGATGAAGTCAGCCTTAGGAACAGCTGACTGGCAGTTCCACAGGCCACCTGAAACTAGATGTTGGATGTCAGTGGAGCATGTGGGATAGACGAGAGCAGGCCGGTTATATCGATTACGAGATACACGGGGCCACTGATAATTGCGAGAGGACACATGAACAGGAATGGAGAAAATACACATGATTATAGCATGAGGGGCTAAACAACCAAATGAAATAAAACACCAGCGATACTTAGCTCAATCAAAGTAGGATTTGCCTCCTCTTTGCCACCCTTGTGACTCCAGCAGGACTCCAATGTCTTTGTCGGTCTTACTCCAGCAGGACTCCAATGTCTTTGCTCACTGAATTATTATGTTTGAATAGAGGATTCCTAATATTGTTTGCCGAGACCAACATTAATGACCATCAGCATCAGCAGTCTACCTGCACATGCAGCAATGACATTCCTGCTGCTATCTTTGCAAAACGAGTTATCAGTCACATGTTATCTGGATGAGTGCAGAATACTGTTTACATAAAGGATGAATGTGTGTGTAGTCTTTCATATGAAACATGCTCGCTGGTAGATAGCCACAGAAGTCGTAACACAGTTTAAACTGGGCGGGTCCCATTTTCCCTGGCGGATGTTTCCCTGAGACAGTTCACTGAAGACTTCTCCACGCTGCTTTCAAACTGTGAGTAAACACCGTGTGCTTCCCTGGAGGCTGTCTGAAGGGGTCCACAGGGCTCAGGTGGACTTGGTATCACATTAAGAACGATACTCAGTAATAAGTCTGGCAACAATAGCTGGTTTAAATGATCTATTGGAGCTTGCAACGTTTTGAACCCCAGTCAACTCGTTTTTCTTTTTGTAGTCCCCGCTGTTCGCGTCCGCATATCTCCATCGTAACCTCAACCTCACACACTGGTACTGAATGTGCATCAAAGTCTTCCTACCGAGCCGAACATACCAACAGATGTATGTAAACGACAGAAGAAGCGATCGAAATGTGTATTTCAGTCGAAGGCCACGCCTCTGTAAACCAGTTGATCGGGGAACCAGTTAATCCGGAACACCGGCTCTACTCACTGGGCCATCTATTCCTTCAAATATTGAACTGTTTTTATATTACTGATAATTGTCTTTTTGTTCACAACTTCTCCACATTTCGAAGTGTTTCCCGAGCCAGAACGACCTATCTTTCTTCCTGGCTTGATACTACAATAATGATAATGATTATTATCATGATACTACCATTCAAATGCAATACCAACAACAACTCAACAGCAACAACGCAAACTACGATAACAACCCACACATTGCGCATTGTTTAGAGCTGTCATAAAGTGTTGAAGCGCTCAAATTCGAAACAGTTTCAACCTGTCACCTGTCAGAATCGAGACGAGGCAGTGCATTGAATCGCGTGAATAGACCGTGAACCAGTCAAGTGATTCATTCAGGAAATGAAGCAGTTGCTGGTTCGGACGTCACATGTCACGTGATTTGAAGCAGTTGCTGCTTCTGACGTCATATGTCACGTGATTTGAAGCAAGCTTCGAAGCACTGCTTCTATGAAATTGGAAGTCCAGGGTTGAAGCTCCGTTCGAAGCTTCAGTGTCAAACTACCATCACTAACAATAACTGCAGAAAAATTATACAGAGTAGAATAAATGAAACAGAGAAGTCTAATTAAACAAGAATATAACTTGCAGTGGTTGCTGCGTCAACAGGTAGTGTCGTCACCCGGTCGAGATGCACACTGAGTTCTTCAGATTTGAAATGCGGTATTTGAGTGCTTTTTAGCTGGAAGATGACTAAGTCACGCCGTTGTACTTCACACAATCAGCAGAGTGGCCCTGCCTATATTGTAATGCAGGCTTGAGTGCCCGACTGAGACCTGTGTTACAGGATCCCTTGAGCAGATCTGAGATATAAAATCTCTCAAAAGCGCCATTTTAGCTACAATAACTGCAGAACAATTATACAGAGTAGAATAAATGAAACAGAGAAGTCTAATTAAACAAGAATATAACTTGCAGTGGTTGCTGCGTCAACAGGTAGTGTCGTCACCCGGTCGAGATGGACACTGAGTTCTTAAGATTTTAAATGCGGTATTTGAGTGCTTTTTAGCTGGAAGATGACTAAGTCACGCCGTTGTACTTCACGCAATCAGCAGAGTGGCCCTGCCTGTATTATAATGCAGCTTGAGTGCCTGACTGAGACCTGTGTTACAGGATCCCTTGAGCAGATCTGAGATGGAAAATCTCTCAAAAGTGCCGTTTTAGCTACAATAACTGCAGAACAATTATACAGAGTAGAATAAATGAAACAGAGAAGTCTAATTAAACAAGAATATAACTTACAGTGGTTGCTGATATTATTAATAATAACTTTTTTTTTTTTTTTTTTACCATTTCAGTGTTATATTTAATGCTTGTAATGTTATGTAAATTAGATTTATTTATTGAAAAAAAATCTTTTATATTAAAACTATAGGCTCCACTTCCATGTATGATCAAAGTGACAGTTCCTTGAACTTGACACTTTAAATAAATTGCAATTTACGTATAAAACCATTTTTTATTTAGTACCATTGCAAAGACAATCTCTATTTATTTAACATATATAATGAATGTGAGTATTAGGTCAACGTCATGTTGGTGTCTGCAAAAGTAAGTGACAGCATTTCCACCTTTTCTGTAGAATGACCCAGTTATAATCTAATAATATGATAAACACATTGGGACATTGGGTACTCAATGCATTTCTATGTCCATACACTGTAGTAAATCAACTTTTAGCAAACAGATCAGACAACTTCCTCCACCACTCTAAACATATTATCACGCTACACACTATATAATAATAGCGTACAGTAGAACAGAACAGTGGGTGTAAGTTATAGTTTGACAGTGAATCCCTTATAACCCAGCAGGTAACAGACTCAGCACATGCAGCTAGCAGCTAGCTGTCAGCTCACCTTGTCAAACTGCAGCCACTGCCTGACAGCCTGCTGCAGCTCGGAGTCTCCCGCTATGGATGAACCGTTCTCCATGTCGCTGCTGTTCCGAGTCAAGAAGCTGTCCAGCTCACCAGATATGCTTAAACGAGGTGAGTATGATCACGCTGAAGCCTTTAACAGCATATAAAAGGGGAAATGCAGCTGAAGATGTGAGGACTGTCGACAGCGCGGGGCGGAGCGACGTAACGCGTCACGAGTTTCTCATCTGCTGCCTTCACAGGTTTCCGCAATCGTGGTAGTTTTGTGATATGACGCAAGAGGGGTTCAATGACTGTTTCTATAGTCTATGGTTTCAACTAGTAAGAAACTAAACCGAGATAAGTCAAACCAAATCTTGCAATGGGGGGATGTGAATATTCATGTTACTAACTATCATTTAGTTATTTCCCATTGTTTGAACTGTGGTTTTAGTAGAAAAGTAGTATTTAAAATAGTACACAAAAGTTTGTACTTATTGTAAAGTGTTTCTCACTGCGAGTTATTTTTCAAATGTTAGAAAAATACACGAGTTTTACTTTTTCTATTGCATAAATGAAAAATCCGGGTTTGAATTTAGAAATCTGAATTACGTTTGAATATTGTCCACTGATTCCACTCTACACGTTTTTTTTTTTTTTTAAATGACAGTTAAAATATGAAGGAAATATACATGTGAGCTCATCTTCCTCTACTTTTATCCAAAACTGTAAAATAAACAAAATATCCATATTTTAAATGGTCATAATCTCGGTCCTCCAAGGCAGTATTTTTGTTTTGGGTGTCTCTCTTCATCTTTTTTGAGCATCTTTTAATAACTTGGAAAGAAATGTGGGATCTACTAATGAGAAAAATACCTGATATTGCAATACGTTGCACATCTGGTGGAGAAAAAAAAAAGAGACATTTAGGGATTGGAGCCATTTTTTATGTCATCACCGTAAATTACATAACAAAAGAATTGTGAGCAATTATTAGACAGTTACTGAATAAACCATGTGCACAGGTCTTAGATAAAGCCTTACATGATTTATTTTCTGAATCACAGAACTCATATGCCAGAGCTGATTCAAGTTGTATCAGTACACAAAACTTCAGGTAGCCTTGTTTCACAAAATAACTGATGAGACAACTGTCCGCAGATCGGCATTAAACAAGTGTTATTTAGGTATTTACAGTATGTCCACATATTTTAAATCTCACTTACAAGGCATCTCAGTCATTGAGTAAAAAAAATGAACATTTCAAAGACTATTTAAATCAAACCTTCCCATTCTTTGGTTCAAAATGCACACAACTTCAAGTGTTCAGAGTTGAGGCACTATGAGATGATCCTTCTTTCCTTCAAAGAGCAGAGTCTGTTATTAATTCAATATGTAATAAGCGGAAACTAATGTGAACTAAGAAATTGGAGAATATGATAACTATGACATCCATAGATCAATTTCAACCATTAGCAATCTAATGATAATTGATACGTTGATGCACTTGAATGTTTGGTTTGTTTTGAAGACAGTAATTGCCCAAAATGGACAATTCACCTACAATAAAAAGTGTAGTGCTATGAATCACTCGATTGTTTTGGGGTTAGTTGTACAGTGTTGGAGATTTAAACTGTAGAGATGTCTGCCTTTTTCTAAAATATATTGGTACTAGATGGCATCTGGTTTGTGGTGCTCTAAACAGCAACAGTTTTTTTAAATAACTAACAGCAATGTCTGTTTCAGAAATCATGACCTAGTTAGCCAAGATAATCTAAATAACTTGTTGTTGGGAGGATTATTATCTTTCTAACGGTGTACACATGCCAACTGCATCTGGTCATAGGCTTGTGCTTTCAACGGGGTGAGATTTAAACATTGAGGGTGTCCTCCACGGCTGAGCTGCAATGAGCTGATTGAAACATGGCACTTAAGGTAAGAGGAAAATAATGAACTTTCCCTTTAAAAAACTGATCTTATGAACTCCTATCTGGTTTCTTACTTGTCGGTAGGGTTGGGTATCGTTTGAATTTCCACGATTCTGATTCCACTTTTCGATTCCGGTTCTCAATTCCGATTCTTTGAGGGGCAGGGTAAAAAAATGATACATGCTTCTTCCACCAAAACAATTACATTTATTCGAGAAACTTTTACACAGGTTAGTTTACAGTAATATTCACATTAATCAGTCTGTTTATATTCACTGCTATGTAACTGTAACCTGAGAACCACTGAAGCTACAACAGTCCAACTTTTAAAGAACAGTTCTTGTTGAGAAAAACAAGCATATCTGCCTTCTCAGGCATACCTGGAAGACATGTTTGAACATTTTAAAGCAAAATGCTTCAATCTGGTGCACTTTAAGCAGAATTACTAGAGACTAGATCTAGGGGGTACAACTCTAAACACCCATATGAAAAAGATCGGTTTACATTTTAATAATTAAATAAGTATGTGAACATAACCAATAACCTACCATGGCCAATAACAAATATATGTAACGTATTTTATTTTTGTTGTTCATTCATATCTTAATTTACTATTTAATTTATGCATATTTTTTTTATCTCTCCAGTTTAAAACGATATGTCTGGTTTACTGTCCTATAGTATACATTGGAATGATTTCAAACCTGTTTTATCCCAATAATTATAAAGGAGTGCCTTGGAAATATGTGTTTACATAAATTGTGATCAAAACGTTTGAGACCCACTGAGATAACTTAGACTAAAGTGAACTATCTAAACACTCAGAGTCCTTTACCTCACTGAGCTGTAGTTATCAGCCTCTCAGTCTGACTGGAGAGGCCTCTCCCTCCACATCATTGTAGAAACATCTTCTTCTAATATCAGTGAGAGCAGCTAGCACCAGATTCTAATAACAACAGCGCTAGTACCGGTGCACCCTCCCTTTCTCCCTCGCTCGCTCCCACGCTCACTCGCACTTTGGCTGTAAACTGCGGTTGCCAGATAAGCCAACATACCCCATTTTCATCACTTACAGCGCCCATCGTACAGGGCAAATGAAAAGTGTAACCGGGATGAAAAGGGCGTTACATGTACTTAATTATGAATGTTGTTACATCAAGCCCGAAAATTAGGATGAGCCCCAACGGTTAAAACATTTTTTTCCCCTCCCAGAGCTGTCAGCGCAGCGCCTCCACAGATCTGGCGCCCTAGGCGAACATGGTTACGCTGTGTAGGAAGTGTAGGTATAACGCTACATTTCCCGCCCGCCGCAGTCATACAGTAGGCTACGGAGAGCGGCGAGAAACATGTCCTCAGGCATCGAAATGCGGAACCGAAATTCACATTTCTAAATGATGCCGTTGGAATCGAAATGTTGGAACTGGTTCTCGGTACCCAACCCTACTTGTCGGTCTCTCCAGATACATTAAAACAATGAATTAGTTGTTAAAATGAAGCCACTGTTCGATAAAGGTTATTATTCACACTAACCACAAGGAGAAACTGTGAAAAAGCAACTCCAGAATCAAACAGAAAATACCTTTTTTTATAAAATACAGCTCCAACTTTTAAGGAAAGCTTTGCTTGTCATGATCATCCCTTCTGGTTATACCGCATATACCTTTCTAAACTATTCAATGTATCAATTCAATGGTCAAGGATCAAATATCATCAATGCAAAAATAAAAACATCAACCAATCCCGTTTAAAAAGAAAATGTCAAATCACATTTTTGTTGTTTTTCGAAAGTTGATATAAATGGGTATGTAAGCTTCACAGGCCCCTGAATTTCAATTTAAATGTTATCAGCCAATGTTGTTGTTCAATGAATCAATATTGTATTATGATGACACTATAATGATGTAGTAGGAGTGTTTCTCAGTATGGGACTTGTAGAAACATGAGGAAAGATTCAAGAGAGAAAAACCTGTTTAAATGTTCAAATACAAACCTGACTATCACAACAACAATGGCTCTGTTCTGCTCAAGTGAGCTATTTAGTGTGAAAGTGAGTCAACATGCACAGTACCAGGACATGAAAACTAAAGCAGATCAAAATATTCATTACTCATTTTATTAATTATAACTGTGCTCTTCTTACTGTGACATTTGAAAATGTCTTCAATTAAACAGGCCTATGAACCCTCAACAGCAGCACTGGCAGTCTAACAAAATGCCTGAGACTCCTGAAATGTCCTGACCACACACGATGAACTGGTCATGAAGATCACCGTCATCTGTGGCGTTTCCTCTGTTTGATGGTAAACAGGTTCTCATCCGTTGGGTACTGTGAAGCATCGGAGTTCTTCCGGTATCGGTTCCTCTTGTTCCTCTTTCCTTTCTCTTGCTTTGATGCTGACCCCTGCATCTCTTCAGTTTCAAGCCAATGAGGGTGGAATTTTGGTAGCTTTTCAGGAACATGATTCTTTTTCCCCAACTTCTTCCCCTTCTTCTCTGTATCTCTTCTTTTGCCTCCTCCTCTGGGAAAGTCATCCGTTTCATTCAAAATTATTTTTTTGGGTGGAAGAGGTTTTATGGAAGTGGGGACCGGTCTCTTGGGTTTCCATGGTTTCTCAGTGCCTTCCTGTTGTTTGGGCCTATTGTTCCATCTCGCTTTGGGTGCTGGAGCTTGAAAGTCATCGTCATTGAAAAAGATATGGCCTGGTTTGTGGTTGCTAGGGCTTTGGCGAGGTGTATGGTGGGTCTGTTGGTTGCTTTCGTGATGGTTGAACTTCTGTCTCTTGTTTGGCGGTCCTGGAGTGAAAGGGGTCTGAGAACTGTTAGTTAAAAGGCCATTTTTTTCCAGCTCTGCGGAAAGAACAAAAAGAAAAAAGCATTAATTTATTATGTATCTAAATACAACTCAAGACCACAGGTAAGAGAAAAATGATGACTTCATTTAAGTGAAAAGGTGTCTGTGTGTGCATTACCTTTAACCTTCGATAATATCCACTTTCCTCTACTTTTGATCTCCTTCTTAGTGTCGTAGTAGTTGATAAACGGTGTGCTCGGATACGTCCCGTTGAACATCCTTTTTCGTGTACACACCTGAGGAAACCACACCAAAGCATGATCGAATGTACAAGCACAAATATCACATTCAAATACGTAAAATATATTTGTGGCATCATATTCAAATAGAAATTGAAACTACAAAGATGATATGGATTTTAGGCCAAAATTAGATTATCCCTATGGTATCACTACGGTTATTCTGTAGAGTGTGTAATGGAATTTAAACAAAACCAATGGAGCTAGCTTTATCTATCACCTTTAATGGTGGCGACTTGATTGTCAGCATTTCCAGGGTGCCAATTTTTGAAAACAATTTGACAATAACATTATTGTAGGAGTTAAAGATTTAAAGAAATGCAAACTTGGTGGACATTTGTGTTGAAAAAATAAATCATGTAATACGAGAGATGAAGCCTGACAAAATAACCAAAACATCTAGTAAAATCGGTGCTGACAGTGACAAATATTTTACCATTTTCTTTCACAATCTAGAAGATAAAATCTTACAGTATGACAAATCTCTAGAAATTGAGCCCGATATGCACACCATAAAAAAGGAAGGGGGGAAAAAAAGGTCTACTAAAATAAGGAAATTCGAAATCTGGTGTATAGTACGAATCAAACAAGTTTTGTAAAGCAATTAAACCAAATGAAGTGCCTTTAACTTGTCCATGATACAAACTAAAACATGCCTACAAACTAAATGAAAGGCAGTTAAAACAAGACAGAGCGAGATACTCACATGTCCAAAGTGCCCTCTCCTGGAGCAGTTGTAGCAGTAGGCGGGGGTCCGACCCCGGTCTTTTCCCTTCGGCTTCAAAGGAGTGCGTGTCTCAGTCTACACAGAGAAAATCAAAGGAGCTTGTTAAAATTAAATTAAATAATTTTATAAGGGGGTGGTTAACCTCCCTCTTCTCATTCCCATGCTCTCTACCGATACAGGCTGCTGTGTATTGTACGGCGAATATGGGTTCTGATACAAACCAGTGATTACTAGGCTATAGTTAGCGGCCTGTAATGACCCTATATGATAAGTAACCATCTGTGTGTGTGTGTGTGTGTTGGACACAGGGTCCCGTCCCCTATGGGCCGGTGTTCTGAAAGCCTTCCATGCTCCAGCGCACACAGCAAATATACACTGATAAAGAGAGAGAGAGGAGACACACAGGCACAGTGTATTTACTGCTAATGACACACACACACACACACACACACACACACACACACACACACACACACACACACACACACACACCACACACACACACACACACACACACACACACACACACACACACACACACACACACACACACACACACACACACACACACACACCTAACTAAGGTGCCCCCTCCTTCCTCTCTCCCCCTGATTCCAAGATTACAAATTATTTGTGCCTCACGTCATTTCTTAAACATAGCTTAGCAACCTCCCCTCCCTCCCTGCTTCCCTCTCTCCCTTGTTCCCCTCCTCTCCCTCTTTTCCGCTTGAGTAGTTTTGCGGCAGAAAGGATGAATGCTATTAGAGCGTCGCGTCATTATCGGGTCAGGCCGGCCGGGCCCATCTCCATCACAAAGGCCGGGAGATCACAGACCTCTTGCGAGCGCGCGCGCACACAAACAAACACACATGTGCACCCTAAGGAGATCACAGTACCCGGCTCAAGCCCCCTTCACCCTTTTCTACCCCTCTTCCCATTCATCCTTCATGTAAATTGGCTGTAGGTCTACCTCTCTCTCTCCCTTACTGACCTTGGGCTTGCGTTATCTCCACACACTCTGATCCAGCACATCAGCAGAATGAATGAAAGCAAGAGAGAGGGGAGGAAAAAAGAAGAGGAAGAAATGAAATCCCCTCCTATTCTCCCATAAACCTGTGATAGTGGTCTGAAAACCTGGCATGAATGTGTGTCTGTATGCCTGTGAGGAGTTGTCTGCCTCCTACAATATTAATTAACTGAATGAACCTTCATCCCACTCGGTTTTCATCCGCCGCTTCCTATCGGGGGCATCTAAATTGCTAACAGGGCCAGGGCCTGTGGGATCAGATCAGTTTGGTGTCTTTCTTTTTCTCATGGGAATGAAGAGGAGAGTCTGGCTGTGCAGGGAAGTCAGTATGGCACATTGAGGTTTAGCTTTGACTCTCTTGTCTTTCTCAGTAAAAGCTAGAGGGGATATTTTGTGATCACGATGAAAATATGTAGCCTGACAAATCCAATCCATTTATTGTGGTCCACTCAGAATGATGATAGTAGTGCACGATAAGCATTTGTTTAGAGTTACATTTGAAGAGAAACAATGTTGTATATAACCAGAATCAATCCAATAAAAATCCTCACTTATATCCACGTCGCCTACTTTCCCAGAAGGCGTTAATCTCTCCATTTATCAACTTGCTAGACATACAATTCCCAGCATGGGAGGCGGCATTAAAAAAGCTGGTGTGTGTTTAACTAACGGTCCTGTGGATGACGAGACAGCAGGAGAGATCCAAGTCTGATCCACTTCCTGCTGATTCGACGTGAAGAGCTTCTGCTTCTTCTGCTGTTCAGAGACACTTTGCCAGTCCGAAAAAAAGAAGACTGAAGCTGTATGAAGACTAACGATTTAGTGTGTGTGCGGGTGTGTGTATAGAAGGGTGTTTGAGAAGGTCCTAAGGGCTTCCCTAGGTGGACGCACACAACCAGCCATCCATGGGCTCTCATGCAGGCACACACTGACACATGAGCGCACTCTCTCTCTCTGTCAAACACACACACACCCTTATTTCCCACAGTTGTCCCGACACATGCACTGTGTCTCTCTAAGCCTTGCTCTCCTCTGCTCCTTGCCTTAGCTGCTGGTGGCAAAGCTGTGATAATCCTTTGGCCAACACAAAGCTCAGACTGTTACAGACTACAATCTGAAGGAACACACACACACAGTCATCAAATACAATCCGAGAAGCAAACAGGCTTGTGTGCGTGTCTGTATGTGTGTTTGTGTGTAAGAGGAGAGGGGGTGGGATCCGAACGGTAACAGGGGTTGGGATCCGAATGGTAACGGGCGGTGGGTGCGTGGAGGCTGGGGCCAGTGGCGCTGTTTTGCATATGTTATTGCAGCAATGGAGAGAGGTTTGCATATGTTACTGGACCCACAAGGGACCAACTCTGCATGCTTTATCTAGAAAACAGCCTCACAACACAACACCAGACTACTGGGCTCATACCAGAACAAACAAACAGACCCTTGTGGTGCCTGTGTGTGCAACATGCCGGTATGTACATATTAGGCTAACAGGGAGGGTTCATTAGACAATTGTGAAACGGCAATAAGGTGAACATTTTCTCAAGGAGAATATACAAGAAGCAATTACAGAACCTCTAATCCACGTATCCATTTGGGAATTTGAACAGTTCAAAATTATAAAATAACTTATTCACATTGTTTGCTCTCACTCATGAAGAGGAAATCAGTCATTCTCAGGAGAGACTTTAAGGTGGAGGTGTGCAGTTAGGGAGGCTATGGAGACGGTAAAGGAAGAGAGAGGGAGGGGGGTCCTCCAAGTCACCAGATGTGATTCCTGCCCCCTTTGTGTCTGCCAGTTCACAAAGACTCAGACCGAAGCCCTAACCCCGCGCCCTGCGAGGACACCCCCCCCCCCCCCCACACACACACACACTAATTCCCAGAGGCTCTTCCTATCTCCTCCCGTCAGTCAGTCAATCAGTCTGAAGACAATCAGGAGGAGTCCTGATTTTCTCTTTAGAGGAGGAAAATGCTCCTGGAATGTAATGATAATATGATGCAGGGAACAGCAGTTGGGTTGCCACCTCTTGAGGAAGACCCCCCTTTTAGGGCAGCGACTGGAGGTAATCTGGTCCCACCGTGGAAGGCGGAACAGAGGATACAAGCTAATCTATTCGAATCTCGGTCTCAGTTATTTGATTTCTTTCCTTAGGACTCACTGCTCAATGGCTTTTTTCTATTGTTGCCAGTGTTTATGGAAACATGCTATTCAGTTTTTCCCCCCAGCAATTAGAAAGAGACAACACCAATGTACATGAGAGACAGGGATTTGGATGTACTATATACAGATGGACTTCTGTGCCCTGGTCAGGATGCTAAATCCTGATTTTACATCTAAGCCAACAAATCACACACAAAAACACACTTCCAGGCACACACATACTCCACAAAATCGACACCATCCAGCTAAGCGGAAAGGCACAAAGACCTGCAAAGCCTGCAAGACCTCTGATAACGCTGCACCTGTGTGTGTGTGTGTGTGTGTGTGTGTGTGTGTGTGTGTGTGTGTGTGTGTGAGCATTTGTGGGTACATTCCTGCGGTTTTGAAACATATGTACATATAGCAGTGTTTTTTTAAGACACCTGAACCAACATTTAAAAAATACTATCTGATACCTAAAAGTAATGATTACTTTTATCAGCAATTCATTAATTTGTCATGGGAATAACCTGCTGTTGTAAAGCTTGGTCAATTTATGACCGACTAAATATAAATATTATATTAAGTAAGAGTTTGTTTTCATGTAATGCAGCAAGCCAACTTTTCCATGCGAGACATTAAAGAATGAACTTTACTGATTTTTAATTTTGAGTTGCAGTAAGGCTGTCAGAGAAAAAGGATATATACCAATTAGCTATAACTGCTATAAGGTGCCATGGTCTTTCTACACCTCTCCTTAATGAACTGCACCACCCAAATGACTTTAACCCTGCAAAACTTTCTTTGACCTGATGGCTGCTCGATGTTAATGGAATTAGATTTAAAACGTACAAAAGACATTTCCTTTTACAAATGTACCCTCCCCTGCCTCCTGCGCCTTCAGAGTCTCAGTCTGTGGAGAATAAAGGGCAGAGTCTTTGGCAATGCGGGGGTGAAAGGTCTGTACTGTACAATGATGAGGCAGCAAAAACAGCTCACTGAATGGATGTGGATTTAAAGGATTTTCACAAAGCACTGTTTGAATTGAGCCCTTTCTTGTACGAGAAATAAGAAAAGAGGTCAGCTGGACAGAAGGAAGGACAGAACGAGAAGTGGAATTGAGGTTGAACCCTAAACCTGGGATTTGAAGTTCAGCAGAAACAACTGAAGAGTTAAGACCGGTATTATCCTTACTATTAGAATTATGGGTAATTTGTGAGGCTCAAGTAATGTAAAAAAGGGTGATGTGCATTAGATACGGTTTCAACACGCAGTGCCTTAATGACCATCCTTGAGAGGCGGGTTAGCGTTGCAAAGATTACCCTTCACCAATGTGGAGAATACATTTGAACTACACCTTTTCTTTTACACCTCACATTCTTAATCACCATGAATGAGTTGCGTTATTTTTTAATTCACTTATTATGTTTATACATATGTATGTGATTTATTTTGGTTGAAGAGGGACAACAAAATACATTTTATTAAATCCACAAAAAAAAGACCCTCACTCAGCTAAAAAAAAGACATACAAGCTCGCTACAGATGCACAGTTGCCATGTATCTGCATAAAAACTCCCCAATGGATGAAATTGAAAGAAAAACTTACATTTTGCAGTTCTCTGTTTAACCACTGCAGGGCACTCTAACACAGAATGCTGAAAACGTCCTACAGCAACTTCACCTGTGGTCAATTACAACTGCTATACTGAGACTGGTTTAAGGTTCGAAAAGATGCACTCTGACTTACTTATTAACTTAACAAATAACATATTAAAACGATATATATAATTTCCCCATACAAAAAACAGAGCTGTTCGGACATTATGCTGTGATTCAAGGTTGTTTTGTGTTCTAGTATAAACACTATTGTGCCAAATACGTGCTGTTTATAATAAATACATATAAACATGCTAAAACTATAAATAGTTACATATATTAATTATGTTATTCTGAAGATCAAGTTTGTATTTCAGGTATTTTTTATTCCCTGTAGCCAAACTTTAGGTGAAAATCTATCCCTTGGAATATAAATAAAAACATTTTTAAAGGTAATGTAATTTGGCATTCAAATTTGTAAAAAAATGTAAACATATTTGTGTTATCTGAGGTACATCTTACACAATGGGATGAGTATGTAAGAGTTGTGAACGGTGTGACATCGGATTTATGTCTTGTATCTTGTTTATCCTAGTTGAAGAAAAATGATTCACCACATTTGAGTTATCTTAAATATTAAATATTTTAAAAACAAATGAACTGCAACGTTCCACATGGTTAAAAAGTCATTTCAATTTATTTTTTTGAAATGTAAATTTAGGATTAAAAAGGGGCAAAACGTCCTAACCTTGGGCCAACAAAGACATGTGTGAATCGAGCATGAAAAGCAAAGGACCTTCTGGAGGAAGACGGTGAGACAAAAAAGGTATAAAACATACTAAATGAAAAGGGAGACAAAAGGCCAGTGAGGTGAACTAGAGGGACACCAAAAGGAGATGAGTTAAAACGGCTTAATTTCTATAGTGAACAGAAAGGTCACACACTGTTTTTCATCGGCACCCCAAGAGACACTGACACACGCACGCACACACTCACACACCTGTCCCCGAGGAAAAGATCGATACACACACTGATACCACCGTGAGGAGAGAATCCGCTCGATACATACATACACACACACACACACCATGGGCAGAGGTGCCGATCAATAAACACGTACAGGTGTCACCCCTGCTATCTAAAGAGAGGCCAATCAATGCTCACACACTGATATACCTGTACCAATCAGCTGCTCAGATTCACTCTCTCCTCTGTCTCACCCTTTTTAATACACTCACCCCTCCTCGTTTCTCTCTCTGTCTCAACTCCCATCCTCCTGAATCTCTTACAACACCCCTCTCTAGATGTCTCCTCCTCTCTATATCTGTTCCTTACAGAGCACTTTCCTTCCATGTAGGTAAATCGTGTTTATCCATTGCCCCATGGTCTCTTTTTGCTCCAGTACTACACATAAAGCTGGCATAATTAAACCTGCTAACTACATTCAGAGCTAAATAAAAAAAAAGAGTTTAGCAGCAAGTATATTTAAAGTGAGAGCCTACACTTCCTGCAGCAGCCATAGGGTAGCGCTCTTGTCTTAACCGGTACAGCAGGGTCCTGAAAACGCTAACAGGAGGAAAAACTGCTGTATGATCAAATGCACACATTTATGCATACTCTTTACATGCATTGAGGCAGCCTGTGTGTGGACAGCAGCTCGCTCAACATGCTGTGACCTTCCTGCCTTTACTGACCGTTTCCATTCATCCACTCACACTTCATTGTACTCATCCTTTCTTTTCTTTTCTTTCCCTTTCCCTGACTTCAATTTCTGTTTTTCCTACTCTTTCCTGGTCTACTTTCTGTTGTGGGCTGGTAATTGTAAAAGAGATTGTTTGCCTTTCCATGCTACGTCAGAAATCTCTCAAACAAAACCACTATGGAGTTCAAATACACTATGTGACAGAACTGACAATTACGGTAATATATTAGTTCTTTAAATCCTTTCGTCAAGCAGAAATGCCAATTATTCGCTTGTTTCAGCCTCATCATTTCAGTCTTATTTAGTTGTAAACTAAACACCTTTTGGCTTTGGCCTGCTTGCTAGACACACCCAATGTGGAGATGTCATCCTGGACGTTAGAACATTTCGATCATATAGGCAAAAATATGTATTGAAAAGAAAAGAAGATTATTGACAGATACTTGACGGCTGCAGCCCTATTTGCTCTGTCAGTATTTTTGGTATTCCTGTTATTGATTGGTTGAATTTAGTCAACATGCCATCACCGTCATATATTCAATGCTGCTCTAATGCTGTTATCGGAACAGAAACCGTTTGAGCTATCCAAAATACCGACAATTAATATCCTACTTGGCAACACTCACTCAGAGTAACACAGCCATTCTCGCTACAGTCTCCATTTTGACAATCAACAACCAGTGGAAAATTCAAAGCAGACGAGGCATGATGCAATGCACCCACCCGTCTTCATACCAAGTTCACACCTGTTCTTTTTGTTTTGTGGAGAGGGTTCTGGGAAATGAAGGAAGGCACTAACAAGATCAGTCGATGATGCTGGCTGGTAGTTAATACGTGCAACAAAACATACGAATAAACAATGAAATGGCAGAATGCATTCAATAATCAAAGAGAAATTGATATTTGGCATGTATCGTACTGGCAAAGACAGAAGGCAGTACGCTGATAGGGTATGAAGAAAAAGACCCATCACTGTAACGCTGTATGCAAAAGAAGAAGTCAAACCAGGATGTCTGCATGCATTTGTGTGGGTGAGTGAAAGAGAGACTGAGAAAGAGTTGTCAAAGGTAACCTGTTCCCCCAAGTAAATTGTTCTGTGTAAATATTACTTCTGTGTAAAAATGTCTTCAAAACCATATGACACAGACAAGATGAAAATGTTGTGTGGATATCTTTTTACCCCATTTACTTCTCTATATATATTTGTAGAAGTGTGTGTGGGTATTTGTGTGTCCATGTGTGTCAGTATCTTACTTTCTCAGTAAATGCCCCAGGGATTTGTGGTCTATACTGTGTGGTTTGGAGGAGTTTGTTAGTTGAGGGCCAGGTGCAGGCAGACAACACATACACTCACGGAAGATAAACGGACCCAGCAAACACACACACACAGATACACACACACACACACACGAAGGATAAATGGACCCAGTAGCAGGGAGGTCTGACAGAATGCCTTTTCACACCTGGCTGAGCCCAGCGGAAGGTGACAGAGCCACATCTCCCAAAGCAAACACACACACACACACACCTCTTCTCACATTGGGGAGTTCAGGGTCATAAGCAGCATCATGAATAAAATGAGGCTGTCTTAAACAGAAGGAGCCCTGTGCGTGTGTGTGTGTGTGTGTGTGTTGGTTGTGTTTGTGTCTGTGCGAGCCCCTAACCCCCATGCCAGTTTGGATCTGTAACGACCTTCTGTTCCCAGTGCTTAAATGGCTTAAATACTTCAATTAGACCTGGGTCACAATCCTCCACCCGTTAAAGCACAGCATCACACGCAAACACACACACAAAAAACACACACAATAGTTGGTTGCATCATCTTGCCAGGTGACAAAAGATATTTGTCGGTGCTCCTTCATCAGCATCTTTGCCTTTTCCCCGTGGTTTAAACTCAAACTCTATAAAGAAAAATATCCCCCACCAACACATGAGCAAGTATTAAACTAACTCCCATCTTCTCTGCTAGCGTCTCCCCTGGAACTTCTCTCTCCCGTTCCCTCCTCCTTCCTGCGTCTCTCCCGCCGTGCTACCCTGCGCTAACGATGCTGCCTTTTCATTAGACAGCCCCTGCTAATTAATCTCCATAGAGGAGAGTGACAGACCTCCCCCAACACACGCCAAGTGCACGCCAAGATATATGCAAACACACACTGTTCTTCCCTCTCTCGCACTCCCTCGTCCCGAGTGGCGTTGGCAGCCCATTTCATGCTTTATCACGTCTTTTAATTGACAAACAAGCTGCTCTTTTCTCTTAGGCTGAGGTCTATATCGCCCCCTCACTCAGACGCACACACACACACACACACACACACACAAATACATAAGCAGCCAATGAAACTAGTTATCGTTTCAGTTTTTGGATAAAGAACACACACACAAATAAGCAAATGCATCCCTGCTGACATATGGCCCTAGTGACTGTCACACAGTTTTCTACTCTTTGACACATGGTTTCCACACACACACACACACACACACACACACACACCACACACACACACACACACACACACACACACACACACACACACACACACACACACACACACACACACACACACACACACACACACACACACACACACACACACACACACACACCACACACACACACACACACACACACACACACACACACACACACACACCACACACACACACACACACACACACACACACACACACACACAACACACACACACACACACACACACACACACACACACACACACACACACACACACACACGGTTCACTCCTCTGCTACAGGGCGAGTTCAATACTATTCACAACTGACTTATTGATTCTGAGTGATCGTGAAACACCTTTCCCTCATGCTCATGGAAAATACTTTTTTTCTGGTGGCTTTTAGGAACATCCACATGCTAAATTAAAATGATCTGGCTCTGGTCACATTCCTCAAATCACTATCACTGTTCGGGGGATTTTAATAGTAGACGTTTAAAGACACTGAAGAAAGCACATGAGAGAGTAATGCGATGGTCATCACCCGAGACTCTGGTGTTATAAGAGCTTTGTTTGCACTACGACACAACTTCACTTTTTCCCTTTAAGTTGACCAAAAACTGTAAATGAAAACACAGAGTGAATAATGTGTGGTCCTTGAAGAGTTTAGAAATGAATATTGGTTATAGCATATCACTACAGTAAGATTTAAAATATTTCTATTCTGATGAAGCAGGTTCTGCTTGAAAAAGATTCAAGAAGTGTCCCCGGCTGTGAGGGGCAGGGCGGGTGTGCTGCTGGCTTAGTCATCCCCTCCACCTCCACCACCCTGTTCTTTTACATTTCTTTGCTTTTAATTGGGACTCTGAGCAGAACTCCATGGGGATTTAGCAAAATTGGACACAGATAGGGTGCAAACTGCTGGTACAATCTAAAGGAGTTAACTTTACCATTGTAATAGGGTTAATGTTATGAAATGTAAAAAGCATGTGCATCATTTGCATGTATCTATTATGGGACTTTAAGGTAAAAGCTGAAGGAACTGTGTAACACAAGAAGATTTGTAACACCTCCCTTTTCAGACGCTTTGCCCTTCTAAATACACACCTTTGAGTACAACAGGAATGTACTATTATGTACTTCCTGTTTAAAAAAACAACTCCCAATCAACTTCAGGTTTCTAGTCAGTGGTCCTCGATCCATCTACTAAAGGCCCTTTGTCCACCTGCCTTGTTCTCTCTGACAGCGAAGACAAGCAGCACTAAGACCTCACTTTGTTTAATCATTGTGCTTCATAACACATAGAGATGTGGAAGGGATTGGATCAGATTTAAAAACACCAGTGTGGAGTTTGCTGACAGCGTTGGTTTTGTGGTCAAATACTCACTGTGATGTGATACTGTCTCCAGATCTCTGGACAAGCCTGAGGAGAGAAAAAAACACACTTAATATGGTCTTTAATATACAGACTGATATACGCACATTTGAGAAGCACATAAAAAGTAATATATCTGATTTTAAAAAGGGAGGGAATGAAAATGTCATAAAAAACAAACTGCATGTATTTGTATCAAATATTTATGAGACACACACAGATATAGATAGGATAGGATATTAAGGGCAGAATAAGACAAATATTACAGAGACGCTGATTGACAAAGAAAGGACAGAGGCAGGGCCAGGGAAATGAAATGAGGGCCTTAAGAAATACTGTAGAGCAGGCCATGGTGTCATTTGTTTGGCTCCTCAGGTCTCTTCTGTCTTTCACTAAAGCTTTATCGCCCTGATTTCTCAGCCTGTTTCCCTCCATGTGTCTCTCTTCAGTCAGTCAAACAGTCAGTAAATAAGGCAGTCAGTTGTTTTGACCCTGTGTGGCTAAAGCATTATCTCCGGGGCTTCGCCACGCTGTTCCTTAAGCGTTCCGACATCCTTTCCCAACCACCGCCACTTCCCACTGGGAAATTGAAAATGCCGCAGTCACCGCAGGCAACAAGATTTATCTACTTACACACCTACTGAGTGAGAGAGACAGAGAGCGGGTGAGAGAAGGAAAGGAAGATTTAAGCCAGTGCTGTGAGGAATGTTTAGTTTTTGTGCTTGCATAAACTAAACAAGTTCTTACACAAATTTGCATGATGTGCAAATTCTTGTCACAATAAAAAGTGACTATTTGGCTGAAAGTGTTTGTTCAAATCCTGATCTTTAAGCCTGTAAAGAACGCCGTGCATTTCTGGCTTAATCGGAGCGGTTTAGATTTGAATACAGAGATGGGCAAATATGAATTTCGATGGCTGTATCCTTCTCCACCTCTCATCTAGCTTTCTTTTCTTCAACAACCCCCCCACCACACCAGCTCCCTCCCGTTTGCTCGCTCCCTCCAGACCGCTGGGGTAGTGTGTTGTTGTCGAGGGCGACAGGCGAGGCGAGCGACACACTCGCGCTCCGTCAACCGTCTGTCTTTAATGAGAGACACAGAAAGGCCCAGGGGACGGAGACCTGACTCTCTTTCTCTTTCTCTCTCAAACACACACACACACACACACACACTAACACATAGTGTAATTTGTGAGTGTAAGAAAAAAAGTTATGCGTTCCAAGAAAAGGGTAATTACAATGCCAGACAACTTTGCACTTCTGTTTACTGTTGAAAACAATATGCAAAGGAGAGAGGAAGAACAAGATGAAGATCCATAGGAAGAGGGGAGAAAGAAGGGAAGAGAGTGAGGGCGAGAAAGAGAGAAAAATGGGCGGTGTGTGTCCTGGTCTCCGCTCTCCCTCTCGTGTTCAACTGGTTACTCACCCATTACACAGAGCACAGAACATGACTGACTGGCGGAGAAGAGAGAGAGGGTGAGGTGGGGGAGACACAGGCAAGCTCTTACATGCACACAGGGTTCACCATTCTATGGCATTAGTGTAAATGGGCAAGGTAATGAACGTTGCGGTGGGATAATTGTCATTGATGGCCATTAGATTCACCCTTGAATGCCAACACAAGCACATGCCCACATCTGGAATATGCAGCATGGCACAGACATAACTAAGCTGTAATTGCTGAAGTGTATAAATTAATGTGAACAGCAGCGTGTGCTGACCCCTGGTCACTCATTATTACTGAGAGAAAGTGTGGGGGAGAGGGAGGGGAAAAATAGGGGGGGGTGAAGGTGGTAATGGAGAGGGTATAAGCATATTTTTGCCATTAAGTTGTTGGTGTTTCAACTTGTTCTCATACAGCCACACGACAAGCCAAAGCCTACTGCACACACACATCATCTGAGGCCATTTGACCTCATACTGTGGCATCAAGTTGATTAAATCTCCCGAAATACATCAAGGAATACTCCAACCCCCAAATTATTATTTGTATTTCAGTAACTGACCCTGCCAGCCCTTGAAAAATGAGAAAAAAATAGAAAATGCATGCGGTATATGCAGAAGTGTTTTACGTAGAAAGTACGGTTTGCATAGAGTTTGTAAACAGATGTTTTTATATAATTTTGCCGTTACTACAATTCTTTTAAAAAGTTTTTCATTTTAAGATTCTATCTTTCACAAGAATTTCTTCACACATTCAAGTAACACAGGGTAAGTAATGGATATACAAATTGTCATTAAGATCAATGCATTCCTTTAATTCCCTTTCTTTTTTATAATGAAACGTATGTCCTCATTGTCTATTTGCTTTTGTATTTATTTTTGTTTAAATCCAATGACATCCTGTTGGAAAACCTTGTATAAAATAGAACATAAGGCCAATTTTGTTGCAACATTTTGGAAAGGACCTTTCTTGTCTCAATATCACAATGCTCATATGCACAAACCAAGATCCATTCAAATGCTTTATGGGAACTTTACAGTGACTGGCCGCTACAACCAATGGGAGAAAATCCCTTCAGCTAGGTTTACAAATCAGTAGAGTTGAGGCGCTTACAGCAGCAGATTAATGGCCATGGGTTATGGAATGAGATTTTCAACAATAACATATAGTATGTTTCCATATCATTTCAACCATTTGCCAAAATTAATTTGAGTTTTACTTTATGCCTGTATTGGACTCAAATGTGCAGAGCTTTATTTTCTTATTTTAATTACAACCTAATATCAATCAATCAATGTTTATTTATATAGCCCAATATCACATATGTTACATTTGTCTCAGTGGACTTCACAGTTTGTACAGAATATCAGTATGACAATGCGACACCCTCTGTCCTTAGACCCTCACATCGTACAAGGAAAAACTTCCGGCCTAATAAAATAAAATGCTATAATCACATTTGTTGAGTGGCCTGTCATGAAGCAGCGCTCGCAGCGCTGGTGCCAGTGCGCTCTGTCTCTGCAGGAGTTGTAGAGGTGCCCAGGCAGGCCGCAGTTGTTGCAGTGCTTGTTGGGACATTCACTGGACAGGTGGCCTGGGGTTCCACAAAGATAGCAGGGCACCAACTGCTGCTCACACACGCACATAAAAAACACACACAACACAGTTAGTAGTTTTACATATTGGTACTCATCAGAGTGTATAAGCTGTAAACGCTACGGTGCACTGAGTTGAACTGACTTTGGACTCTGGGCAGTTCTTGGAGAGATGTCCGTTCTTGCTGCAGTTTCTACACTGGACACTCTTGTCGGTGTAGTATCGGTTTGACAGCCGCGGCCCCGTTGCTCTCGCACCCTTGTCTCTGTTATAGATCCCAGCCTGAAACATACACAGTTGATACTCTCATTATTTATTTTAAAATGCGTATAGAAAAATCATGAACATCTTAGAATTGTATTTCCAACTCATTTTTGACTGACAAAAGTAAGTGACAATATATAATACATAGTGTTATACTTATTATTTTTAGAAATCACACATTACTTCTTACATATTACTTTGGCTTATATCCAAAAAACGGACAGTCCTAATTATCCAAACAATTGAACTGTGCACTATTCTAAAAATAAGTTTTGGCTCAACACATCTGCCTTTTATTCAGAAAAGGTTTGTAGAAAATGGCTGCCATTTAGACCACCAGTCCAACTACTTTGTAAAAAGCCATCGAACGAAAAGTGGCTAAATGTCAAAATATACAAATCACTGTAAAAATACTGATGTCCTCTTACGTCCTTATCCTTTGACGAAACCAACCAGCTGGCCTGCTCTTCAGCATCTGGTAGAACAGAAACAATTATTTACAACAAGGTCACTTTACATTTTAACTGTATACACGTTTGGTGTTTTTATGTTTGACAAAAGGCATCTCATGAAAACCACTCATCATAAACATACAACAACCAATGTAATCAATGGGAAGATTTTGAAATGATAATAGGTAAGGATCAAGAGGCCTTCCTTAATTTGAATTCAAAAGAACCAATGATTAAACATTTGTTAAAAATATTGGTTATCGGTGGCATAAATATAATTTTTTACTCAATACAACAAGATTTAGAGCCATAGCTGACAAATTCTAGAAAATATCCAACCCTATTAAGAACTCTAAACCCTGAGGAGTACGTTCAGTTTCCTGTAAGAGAAGGACACACACACGCACAGAAACTGACACAGTGGCAGCCCAGCACATCTGTATGAGAGTGGCACTAACAGCGCCCTGAGGGACGCCCCTGTACTCTCCTCAGGCCCAGAGAACTGTAACTGACATCCAGACATTGTAACGTACACACAAACACACACAGAAACACACAGACACATGTACTCAGCATAAATTATGTGCTGATAGCAATGACCCACACAGACTCGCATGCTTTCACAAACACATACAGACACAGACACACCCACCCATCGACCCCCACGATTAGCTGGTTGACAGTCTTTAGCCTTTGGACAAACATACAGCCTTGAGCCATAATCAAATATTACAGTCTCCTTTTCACCTCTCTCTCTCTTTTTCAGAGTCTCTCTATCCACCACCTTATCACAATTCAGCTTAGCCCTCCTTACTTTGCTTTCTCTCTCTCTCCTCCTCTCCTTGTTTTCTACCCAACTCCTCCCCGGGTGTGAGAGAGGTTATCACCTTTCTTCCCCTGTCAAACAAATTAAAATGGCTGCTGTTTGGATGGGGCTTCTTTCTGCCACGACCTTAATCCTCAAAAAACAAACACACAGCACCCTTGCAAGCAACTCAACGCTGTACAGTTTAGAGCAAAAACGTGTGATTCTAATTTGGATGATTCTAAAAATGAATCAATTTAACGTCATTTGCGGTTGATTCATTTGGGCAGATTGAAACCTTTATATATGTTTTAAATACACCTACCAGTGACCATAGACCATGTACAAGCCACCATAGTGCATATACCTTTCTCAAAAGATGCTCTTAAAATGTCCCCTATACATAATTTAAGCATCTCCAAGGAAGAAAAATCTGTAACAAAAGTGAAAAAAGTCGAAGTTGTTCAAATTAAACGGAATTAGTTTATTTATAATTCACTTTAAGGTCTGGTCAAAAAATGTAAAATAATAAAAAATGTCCACTACAATTTTACAAAGCCCACGGTGATGTATTTAAATGCTAAATATATTTTATAAAACAAAGAAAAGCATCAAATCCACACATGACGAAACTGGAACAAGCCATTGTTGGCATTATCCTTGAAAGATAATTTAAATTACTATGAAATTGACTGCATGTTGTCAGCTAAGGATCAGTGTACCACAGTTTTCCATCTACCTACCTTAACTACCATGAACAGACTGGGGGGCCTCTGTGTGGTGTGTGTGTGGTGTGGTGTGGTGTGGTGTGTGTGTGTGTGTGTGTGTGTGTGTGTGTGTGTGTGTGTGTGTGTGTGTGTGTGTGTGTGTGTAGGTGTGTGTGTGTGTGTTTCTGAAAGCATTCATGCACGTGTAGTAAGTGTTACACAACAACTAGCATCCAGTCAATGGGCAGCTTGTTGAAAAAAGGCAGGGGTGAAGGTGTGTATGTGTGAGTAGAAGTTCATCTAAGAATGATTGTGTGCGTGTGAGTGTGTGTGTGTGTGTGTGTGTGTGTGTGTGTGTGTGTGTGTGTGTGTGTGTGTGTGAGTAGGCGTTAGTGACTCAACGAAAGTCATTCCCAAAGCGTCTCCCAGGGGGACTTCCCAAATAAAGAGCAGGAAGCTTTCCCTTAATCTAAGGGCCCCCCATCTCACCAACACACACACGGATAAAGGTTGAAGCTCTTTGTCACGGCCGAGGAATCAAACACATGGGGGGGGGGGGGAGGTAGGAAAAGAGGAGAGGGTGGGTGGGGGTCTGTTGTCTGTACACTTGGTGAAAATATGCTAATCAGCCTTGAGGCCTCGCTCGAAACCAAACGAGAGCTGCTTGCTTCGTCTTGATCAAACTGATCTGAAGGAGTCAGGAGCTAAATAAGCAGATGGCAGCGCCTTTTCCAAACAGCTGAACGGACGCGAGAGAGAGGCCTCAGCCATGTCCACTGTAGCAATTTCAACTGACCAATAAATCCTAAAAAGGAAAAGTATGTGATGCGTCGGGAATAGGTATCTGAGGAAAACCAGGATCCAGAGTCTTGAAAGATCTCCACATGTATTCAAACAATCAGCAGAAAATGAAATTGAGAAAACGTTCCTTAGCATGTCAATTTACACACAAGTTTTTATTCTCCGGGACAAGTTGTACATTATCACATCAATCCGTCATCGAGGGAAATTCGACACAATGGCATGGAAGAGGGGGAGATGGAGAAACAGAGGGAGGGAAGGATCAGGGGAAAGAAGGCGACAGATGCTACCTGTCTGTCTCATAGGTACCCTGATTACTAGAAGATGAGGAGGAGAGGGGAGGAGGCTGCGTGCCAGTTCATCAGAGCCGGCAGAACAGAACAAAACAGAGTATGTGTGTGTGTGTGTGTGTGTGTGAGTGATTTGAATCCGTCCCTTCTACCAGTGAGAACAGACTACAAGTGTACGTGGGGCTAATGAACCATGAACACCCAGCTCTCCTGGGGGGACACACACACACACACACACACACACACACACACACACACACACACACACACACACACACACACACACACACACACACACACACACACACACACACACACACACACACACACACACACACACAACACACACACACACACACACACACACACACACACACACACACACACACACACACAACACACACACACACACACACACACACACACACACACACACACACACCACACACACACACACACACACACACACACACACACACACACACACACACACACACACACACACACACACACACACACACACACACACAGCATAATTCTGCCAGGCTGTCCAGGCATGATGGTTGAAATGTGATAACCCAGGGATGAGACTGGGAAATACACACACATTTTTGTAACGGGGTCTCTCCTGACAACCACCCATAACTGTGACCATGTTTCCTGTGGTTGTGTGAGTGAGTGAGTGAGTGAGTGAGTGAGTGGTTGTGTGAGTGAGTGAGTGAGTGAGTGAGTGTGTGTGTGTGTGTGTACAAGCCATTTACTCCTCTGTCCCAGTAACATCAAAGTCAGGCTTGCCTTGCCCCAAACCCTCTTTCCCTGTCCCGACACTTAAACAGGCATCCCAAACCAGTCTGCCCATTGTACCACGCTGTTGACCAGGCCCATTAACACACCAACCAGTGCACGCACGCACACACACCTACACAAAATATGAGTGAAAGAAAGAGCCTTGCCCCCTCAAATGGAGGTTATGTTTGATACTGAAGCGACAGGGTCGGATTAGCAACACTATACATGACAATGGTGAGGGGTGGGCGGGAGTGTGCAGGCTGTGTATGTGTGTGTCGGTGTGTGCGCACAAAAAAAGTGCTTCCTTTGTGACATCACCCTTGCCCTGCAGCCTTGCCCTCTGTGAGGTTAAACATACCAAAAGGTTGGCCAAGTCAGACGCACACACAGACACACGCACACAAACCCGTAGCTTTTCTACGCCTCTTTTGTGTGACAGAAAAGTCTGGCCGAGGGTGTAAAACACAATAGCAAAGAGAGCAGGAGAACAAGTCAGATGAACAAGAACAGTGAGAGGAAGAGAGGGGGAGGGAGAGGAGGGAGAGGAGGGTGAGGATGCATTGGTATGGGCCATGGAACACATTACAACACAACAAAAGAGGAGCTGTCTGAATATCAAGCCCACCGGACAGCAAAGAGCATTCAGGTAGAGGAGTGTTTGAGGAAAAAAGGAGGACAGTGGAGGACTGGGGCAAATTAGGTAGTGAAGATGAAATGAGATGCAGAACAAGAAGGAGATCGAGACTGTGTGCAGATATTTGCCATGCTGCGAATAGATCAATAGCTGAATAGACCTATTATAGATGAAAGCTGCAGATTTCATTCGACTTAAATACATGCGGTTTCTTTGCCCATCTCCACCTTTACCTCTGTTAGAGAGATATAGGTGAGAGACTCAAATTAAAAACATTCTCAAACTGTGGCAAACATTCCTTTATTTACTTAACGGGTAGCAAGGTTGTCAACTAATCAAACGATGTGTGGTTTGATCAGTCTATGTGTTGAAGTGTCCTTGGGCAAGATATTGCACCATTGGCTGAGGCATGAGTGTGCTGTGCATGTGAGGTTTTTTTGCCCGGGTGAGGTGACACCGCGTATGGTAGGCTCTTCCACCAGTGTTTGAATGTATGTGTGAATGCTTGTGTTGAACCAACAGTCTTGATAATCGAAGATGGATTTATGTTGTGGACTCCTTATCAAAATCACAGGATGCTTCATTTACAACCTTTCAACTTAAATGTTTGACTATTCAGAAGAATATAGAGAAAACATTTAGTAGTTATTTTTCTAGATCAAAATCAGATCTGAAGCTGGGGAGGGAGGTGACTAGGACCTGACTTGACTGAACCCAATTGGTACTTGACGAATGTGTGTCTCAAACTCAAAACCAGCCCGAGCCAATATATTTTTTTACTTTATTTTTTTATGTTTGCTCGCCAGGTTATTGCAAATCATTGGCTAATCCGTCTCTTTCCCATAAACACTGGGCATCATGTGTATGCAACCGCTGTATGTTCTTGCAACACATGGCAACCAATGGACCAACACCATTTCAATTTTAGGTTTATTTAGTTGATATAACGAGGAGGACATTAATCCATAAAATTATGTAAAGAAAAAGGATGCTGAACCTGGGCAAAATAGACAATAGAGAAAACTTCTCAATATACGATGATTGAAAATAATGTATACCAATCCAACCAAATTACAGCTGGTTAGGTCGAAGAACTCTTTCTGGCCTTTCTGGCTTGAGGTCAACCTTGATTGCCGTTTGCAAGCTTCTTTGACAGCAACCTTGACATATCAGACTGGCATGTATATTAAGTCAATCTTCAAAAGGTGATCTGATAAACATGTTTTCTGGTCAGAGTTTTGGGGGGTGTAGCTTGGTAAGAAAGGGGAGAAGAAAACAGATGCCATCACCCTGGTTCCTGTTGAATCGGCTTTGTGTTTGACCATCTCATATTTCATCGCAACCCATCTCTGATTATCCATCCCCCGCATGACAAGCCGAGTGTTCACCCCCTGCCAGCCCATGCCACGTCCTCCCCTCCTTTCTGCCCCCTTCCACACCATGTTGGCAGCCAGGGCAGGGCAGGTGGCCAAACCTGTCAGTCAAAGTACCGTCGCCACGCGGCAATACCACAGACACCAATTACCACACAGCAGGGGCGCGGCCCGGCAACCGCATGGCAACCACATGGTCCAATCAGGGTACACAACAACAGGGACCAAAGAAGGCCAACAAAAGTGAGTGTGTATGTCTGTGTTTGTGGGTGTGTGTTAGTATGCAGGTATACTGCGGTTCCATATACAAGTTATCCAAAACCAAGCCAGTGAACGTCGATGGGTTTCAAAGGTAGTCATTGTGTTGTTTTAATATCCGCTAGCTTTCTATTTAGTGGAGATTTTTAATTCAAACGCAACATTTATCTCCCCCTAAATGTTGATAATCCTAGCTGCTCTTATTAAAACACACACTCCTGACACACCAAATCATGCATCTATGTTTAAAAAACGGCTGAATCCAAATTTGACTAATTTAATTAACCAACACATGCTGATGATGTTTTGTACCTACTACCCATCACAGCAAAACAAAAAAGCTCTTTTACTACTTACATTTGATTTAAAATGTATTCTTCTCAAGCTACCTAGGCCACAAATCTTGGGAACTTTCATTTTGACATATCGATCAAATAATGACATAGTATCTGTCTTTAAAAAGGGATAGTTTAACTAACATTGTGTAGTAAAATATATGTATTAAGATTAAAAGAATAACTTAAATACAAACCCTCCTTTTGGAATGGATATTACCTGGATGCACAAAACTAATATATTCTAAAACCTGTTTAAAATATAATTTTTGAATCTGTATCAAGCATAGTGTCATCAAAAGTAAAATTTAAACAGGTTTCTGAATTATGAGGATTGGGTTTCTTTTTGTCAGTAAATGTATTATCTTTAGAATTGTCTGTGCAACCCTTTTTTAAAGTTGAATACTTATAGTTGAGATTTTTTATCAGTCTAACAAGTTGGTCCCTTTTTGTTTTTTTTAAAGAAGAGTATACTTTTGTACTAGTAACGACATTTGTTTCAATCAATTCATTGTTCCTAATGCTCGGGAAGTCCGTCTCCACAGTACAACGACAGGGAAGCGTACTAGCCAACAAGTGTTTTGAGGCTAAACTCATACTTGTGTTTGTAAGCACCTAAAGTAATGCTGATAAAACTGACCACATTATTCAGTGTTTTGGGCGAAACACACTAACACACAATCACGTAGCGTCTGTAAGGGGCAAATATATTTTAATAAAACCAGTGAGTTGCAACCTCAATTTCATTTTGATGAATTTCCTCCTGCGGGAGTGAACCAGGCAGTGGGCGGGAGGGCGGAAAGACGGGAGAGGGAAGTGGGGTGATGGGGGCTGGGAGGCAGATAGAATTTTCATGATTGTTATTTTTGTTATTATACAGCGAGAGAAAGGGGGGTGGGAAGGGGGAGATAAACGTTGTTGGTTAATCTGAGGCATTTTATGGAGCGCTCCATTATCGGGCAGGTTGGGCATGTCGAGGGGGTTATTTTTCAGAGGGATCTTTGGCCCCGGTAATTAAGCTCCATTCAGCAAGCCCTGTTCCCCAAATTAAAAATTTGTCATTAAGTGGAATTTACCATAATGCCTTTTTATCTGCCGGCGCTTCAGCA